>CALSCE010010643.1:78742-207662 GCA_943593645.1 Bovichtus variegatus
TATGCAGTCTATGGTTCCAACTTTTATATATGCAGTCTATGGTTCCAGCCTTTATATATGCAGTCTATGGTTCCAGCCCGAAACTTCCTGCTCTGAGGCCACAGTGCAGGCCTACAGTACACATACTGAACAGTTACATTGTGAGTGTGCAGTATCTTTAATGTTGTCTCGATCATCTCTGCAATCATTATCTCTACCATCCGGTCTATATGACGTGAATGCAGCATTAGACCTTCCCTGCCAGGTAAACACCCACCTCTTCCAAACTCCATGTACTCAGTTTGTATCGCAGGCGTAACATGAATTCATACAAATGAATGTAAAATGTGTTTATTTTTTGTAATTGTTTCTCATATCAAAGTCAGTGCTTTCAACCAGTAGCCATAAAACATTTGCCCAGGATTCAACATAATCCATAATAATTCAATCCGTAATCCAGGCAGCAATTATGTTTCCCAACAAAACATACTTGGCAATACAAGTTAGTGCTACGTAAAAGTCATTTCTGCAAGTCATTTTATGTCATATATGTGGTACTTTTACAATCCTAAGTAGAAATGGGTTTCACCAGAAATAAAGTCATTGATAACGATAAAACATTTGTCTTGTATAGCTTCTGAATTCATACAATTGTCACATACTATCACAGAATCCTGATGTAGGTGGTTGGTGTGTTTACTTTCTTCTGGGACATTTCAAGCCCCGGGTGGCCACGGAGGCCTGAGCAGGGGCTTGTTTTGCTTATGTGTTGGGCCTGCTCTCTCTCACTCACACACACACACACACACACACACTTTCTCATGTTTAGAGGACAACAGGAAAGAGGCAACATCCGTGATCCTATCTGCTAACTCCACACAGAGTGTTGCAGTGCTCTCTGACAGTTACTGGATGGACATACAAGGCCCTGGGAGCTGACCAGCCTAAGAACAACCTCATTTAGAGCAATTTACTACTGCGGGAGGGAGGAGCAGATTGGAAGCTGTGACCGCTCATCATCTTTACTTTCAAACTTATTTCTGTTTTCTGCCATTATTCTGGTTTTCACACGGTTACACTGAGATGTTTTTGCTGATAAACAGGCTGATATCAGGGGTTTTATTACTATCCTCCACCTCCGGTCTGTGGCTCTACAGACAACTTCATAGACTTCAGATCATTCATAGATCTATGACTTTTTCTCTGACCTAAGACATTTAGCTCCATCAATTTGACCATTTTAGACATACACTCCCTGGCTGTTACTATTAATGCCTCAGTGTGCACAGTGGAGTTTCAAATGGCAGCTATGAAATGAGAGGCACTATGGATATCTGGGAAGCTTTTGGGCAGTATAAGGTGCTGAAAGAAAATCAGGGGGAATGCTTTATAAGACATATTAATCCTAAAAAACTTCAATAATCTTTCAATTTAGACTTTTATTGTCATATAGTATCTTCATGGGACCTCTGGACTCCTAGTAACAAAGATACAAGCGTTTCTAAATTGTACCTCCCAACTTTATGAATGGTAAATACAAAATTTACTACAACTAAAAGATGAGTTATGATTCATTAATAAGAACAACCTTTGGGTTGCCAGGCTGTGGCGGATGATTATCCCCCAGAAGGACACTGGCGTTGCATGTCTGCTCTTTAATCCATCAGGAGGTTTCTTCCAGTGCGCAGTTGGACCTCTGACTTTCTGGAAAAGAGCTGCAAAGCATCTGGATCAGAATTCATTGATTAACACTCATGACCCTTTATTAATGATTAATTAACATATGACTAGAGACTTGATGTTTATTACTCATTGATTACTTAGTAAAATGTGTCTTAACCTATCACACATAATTAACAGCAGTAAGATATTTTTCACAGCCAAAACCCAAATGTTATTAATGGGTTATAGTTGATTTATAAAGCCTCAGTAAATAATATATTGACCACCAATAAAGAATCAGTTAGGAAGTGGCACCATATGTTATGTCTGATGTCTATGTCTGATCATGTGCTGCGTCATGTGAACCATGAAGGAACATGTATTGTGCTTTTGGTGACGTGGTGGAGCGTCATGCTGCTGTCCTCTCTGTGTGGGTCCATATTTTTGATGGGGTCCAATTATGTGAGGTCAGATGACGTCCAAAAGTGTGGCTTGGTAGTTTCTAGGTTTTTTTTCATGCTGAAAAACATGGCTGCTAGTAAAAACTTAAAAAAGAACAACTTTTCAGTCTTCAACAATCTGTATCATGCAGATGGTGGTTTACACGGAGCTCATCTTGTCCTTATCTCTATGTTGAAGGCAGCTCATTGGTCTTTACAGTCCCCTCCTGTAGTTATGCTCTGGGGTCAGTGAAGAGTTTAGAATGGGGGCTCCTTTCACCTCAGTAACTCAATTTCTGTCTGTGTTATCATAAGGTATTCCCATCGCTTTCAATAACCTCTGCTTTGTGCTTCTCACAATAGTAAACATGTGAACAGTGTGATGAATAAACTTTTCTCTGACAGGATTTGAGCTCATGTCTGATGAGTGTAATGTTCATTGAGCTCGTTCATACAGACGTCTTTTGGTTTACTGTTGTTCATATTTTTGTTGTAGTTATTTGCATTCGAAAACATACATTATCTTTCATTAATGTGTAATGTAATAAAAAAAAGTTGTATTAATTGTAATAGCCCAATTTTTGTTTTTTATATTGCTTTTGCTATTGCTTATTTTATATTTTAAATATATTGCTTATGTTTGTTTTTTACTTGACACATGTAATAGAAAAGCCTTGTGTCTTGTACCCTGCTATATGTATTCCTTAAAACCGGTTTCAAAGCTCTGCTAGATTTTTATAGTGCAATGACATTAAATGAATATGGCTGCCTGGAATGTAACAAATCATTGTATTGCAAACTTTTACAGAGGGTAATTAATTATATACAAAGTGTGTATGTGCATCAGTGGATGCTGCATACTGTACTGTAGCTGTGTTTGGTATTTTCCACCATCATTTATGTTACTTTATCACTGATGTCTTTGTGTGTGGGATGCTGAGAGAGAGGCGCGTCACTTACTGTTAACCTCTCTTCATATTTTATTATTTTTTTATGAAGAAAAGATTATGACATTTTTAAAGACCTGCGTTCTTCTAGGAGCCCAGTGTGAAATATACGAGGGACAAAAATAAAGAACATCCCCGTTTAACTGGATCCAACATGTATGGGGGTAAGATTTATACTACCCAGTCTGTGTTTTACAATGTATCGCATACACCAGTCAAGAAATAAAACAGACAGGACAGAATGCTCTCTCCTGCAATGGAAAAATGAAAGAGACCATCCAGTATAATGGAATAAATCACTTCCTAATCCTAGCCAGATGTCCTTTCATTATTTAATCAGTTCCAGAGGTATTAATTCAAGAAAACAGGCAATTTGTAGAGAGACATGGTTTCTCTTATCCCCGAATCTTGTCCCAGACTGTAATAATTTCATAAACGGGCCAAAACACACAGGCTCCAAGTCGTCTGAAAACAAAACAGACTCTGGTGATCTCTCTGAAGTCCAGGTTCTCAGGAACATGATGAACTCTGATAATGTTATGGAGCCTCATGGCTCTCTCACGACAGGCTGACAGAAAGGACAAGGACACCAGGTACAACTTCAGCATGTGTATCCTTTAACAGCTGTGAGCGCCTTTCTCTATCTAATGTTTCACACAATTTTTTTACACCTGCTTCTAAACCACATTATTCAGCTCCTTGAGAGATGGTTCCGGTGTCGTTATGGGCGCAGACCTGAAGGCTGCTCCTCCGTCTGCACTGGCCTTGGGTTTGCCAGACTGTAAACTGCTTTCAAATCTTCTCAGCTGTAGTGCAGGGAATGCCAGCTTGTTTACGAGCTGTGGCTGCTTCAGTCATTAGAAAAATCATCCTCATTGTTCTGGGCTCCTCATGCTGTTTTGCATTAATTCGGTTGCTTAATTCAGATGCTAAGCTAACATAATTGCGACACGTTGGTTGAGTCAGCATTTCCACTATTGTTCTTGGAATTTTCTCTTTATTTTTATTACTTAGTTTTTGCTTTTTAAACTAAGAAGATGTGATGTGAAGGGTCCACGGTCACCGGGGTCATCCTCCTTCATTGACAGAGTCTAAATGTGCATCTTTCATTTGGCTCCCTCCTCCTGGAATCTGTTGTTTTTGGAGCTCTTTCTGTAAACAGACTTACCCAGACACCACTTAATGACAGGCTGCTGGCTCAAACACGCTCAAACATGCTGCATCAACACACAAACAGCACGTGCTCTCCAATGATGTAGCTGTGCTTTTTCAGAGAGGTTATATATGAATAGTACATGTCCTCAGTGTCCTCAGGATATATTTTTATTTGTGGCATTATATTGATTTTCGATTTGTTAGATAGTTAATGATATTTGGTGGGTTCCTGTGGTGTAAAAAGTGTTTTCTAAAATGTATGGCACCCTCCATGAAAAGTATTTCCTCTATATAATTGTATCATGTATTTCCTGCTGTGGTGAATGCAGAACATCTGCTGCAGGAATATTTGGACTAACCTTGATGATCCCAAACTAGGAACTGCTTTAGGGATTGTTGGATCATTATTAGGAGGGCAGCGCTGCGACACTGTCAGGCCCACCCTGTCTCCCAGAAACTACTTTTATATAGAACCAATGTAATATAACATATACAATGTATATCAACTTCTGTTTAGGCACTCACAGTTCTTGCTTAAGGTTAGTAAAGATCATGGTCTTGGTTTGATACACAAAGGTCAGCAGTGACTTCAATCGTGAGACACAACGTGCTTCATAACCCTAACACTAGTTTTGCAGTGCTGTGCAGTCGAGCACAGTAAAGAAAGGATCAGAATGTGATTGGCTTTACTTTAGCTGATACCTATGCATTCAAATATGTCAATAGCTAAATATTCACAAGTTGCAGCCCTTATAGTGCATGTACCTTCACTTTTACATAATGGAGGCAGCAGAGCACATTTGATGGTGAGTTTATCCAAAAGTAAGAGATCAGGCAGGTTCACAGCTGCAGCAGTGGAAACAGGAGGCCTGTAAGAAGTATGATGCGTATGATGTCACGGCCAGCAATCGAGAAGACTGGTGAAAACAATGACAGCATGTGTCTTCCCTGTTATTGTGATTTATTCACTATTGCCTCTTACAGGCAGCACCACTAGTATTCCTCAAATTTCAAACATGACTCATGTGAAGATACACTTGACCCCTGCGGCAAAACACCTCAACATTTCACACCAGACAGGAGTGAAGCTTAGTATAATATTTCATTCAGACGCAGATTGAGGTTTATTGATCTAGAAACCCTGTCTCATGATTGAACTTTTGGACACATTGTATTCAGAGAATCTTTGCTTTTCGTTACTCTCTAATGTTGTTTCAAACTGTGTGAAACTTTGCAAGAAGTTATACATATAACACCTGCCCAACTAATGACATTCACAGCTTCAGCTCTTGTTTGTTTTTTTGTGCTAATTAATAAATGTTAGCATGATGACATCTTGAACTAAAATGACAACCATTAAGTAATACAGATTAGCATGTTAACATTGTCATTGTGAGCAAGTTAGCATGTTAATGTTAGCATTGGGTTCAAGTATCGTGTGTCTTAGTACAGCCTCACAAAGCTGCCAGATCTTCATTGCTTCATTGACTTCCATAGCATTTTCATCTGTAGTGCTTTAAAGGTTAAGGATGAAAGATCCTCCTTATGATACTCCACGGAGTTTCCATGTCCCTGTCATATGGTTTCAACATTTTTATTAGTTAGTAGAGCCGTTGTAATGTTATTTGTTAATGACAAAATGGCTTGCAAACTACATTCCTAAAACTAAACTAATTAAAGGTCTATAACTGAACCCCTAACTGTTAAAACATCTGTGGTGGTTTTGAAATATTTAGCAGTAACAATACAAGTGTTAACCATGTTGTTGGTATAATTCTGTTGCGTAATGTTTACCTAAAAACGTGTTTGTTACTGTGCTTACGTTTCTTGCTGTGATTGATGTGAATGGGGATTTAAAATCTCAGTGGAACATCAGCCTCCTCCCTCTTAAACCATTCTCAGTCCTCCTCCACCTCTCTCCCTCTAGCTGGCTGCAACTCCTCCTCCTCCTCCTCCTCCTCTTCCTCTTCCTCCTCCTCCTCTCATTGCTCTGAGTGGAGTCCAGCCCCCTTTACTTTTCTCAGCTGGAGCTCACACACTCACACACAAGTGCTCATGCAGTCGAGGACACAGGTATCATGACCCTGCCCGAGGACAACCTCCACACTGAATGCCCCTGAAAAAACAGACGCCTTTACTACAGCTGAACTTCAAAAACATGACGAGGAATCTTTGAAGAATTTTTCCTTCTTTTTTCAACCTTATCATATTTGAATCGTCCTCAACCTCAGGGATTGTTACAGGAACATGAGTGTGAAGAGGAAAAAGGCTGGGCTGGTCATCAGCTGGCAGAAGTCATTCTCCATCCTGGCTCCCTGGAGGAAAGGTACAGTCACCTTCTATCTTCTCTCCATGGCAGTAGTGGTTTAACCTCAAACTTGTGTGTCTGCTGTGGATGAGATGAAGCAGTAGTTTCAGTCACATGGTGTGTTATATTTTACGGCTCTGATCTCTCACTGATCAGGGCATTTGTCTCAGTAAGCAGAGGGCTGATTAGCTCTCTGGGGGTCTATGTGCTGACATTTTAACTGAGAGTAAAAGAGAGAAAAACTTTACAGGGACACTTTGATGGGAAGCAAATCTGTAGTTGGTTAAGTGAGAAAAGCAGCTCCATCATATGACTCAGTCTGTTTAATAAGAGTTTAATAGGATTCCCAGACATGAACTTTTCTTTCTAAAGGGCAATAAACATTCAGCAGAAACCTTCAAGACCTAATTCTTCAGCTTCTCTGGCAGCTCATAATAAAACTTTCATTTCATTTAAAGAAGTGATTTTAATGAAAACTGTGAGCTGCATATACTGTGTGGTTCCCCTAACAAAACAGTCAGAGGGAACTCATGTAGTCTCTCCTCCTCCTCCTCCTCCTCCTCCCCCATGTGTCTACTGTAACAGCAGAACAAGATAGAATAGCAGCTTTCAAAGGACAGTACAACAATGCAATTTGCGTATTTACAGCCAGGAAACTGCAACTCCAATAAAGCAGCCATGTATGCGAAGCTAATAATATATAATGTAATAATTGTAAAATATAATCATATATTGCTCTAATATGTGTATTTTTTTTCTCATAGTGTGATTCACCGTTACAGCTTTAAAGGTTCAATTTGTAAGATATGGCAGAATTTAAACTGAACACATTAAAACAATTAACTAACATTATGAACAGAGTGTGAAGAGGTAACAGTGGTGACGTTATGTCAAAGACGTCTGTGTGTTGTGTTGCAGAGATAGCTACTGAAGTTAGCATGCTAACAGCTAGCTGCTCCGTCCAGTGTGTAATACCACTTGTTCCTCTAGAGGTGATAGTGAGTCAGTGTAGCTCCAGTCTGCCTCAGTACAGATGGAGAAGAAGAACAGCTGCCTGAATATTACAGCCATGTTCCGTGTTTGTTTTATAGTTTCTTTATTGGATTACATTCAAAGTGGCAGAAACGAGGAAACCTCGAAGACAAGACAAATTTGCGAGTTGTTTTCTTGTTTCTTCTATGATTTAGCGTCACACGGACTACAGCCCCGGTTAACATCAGTACCCAGTAAAGATGGATCCGCTCCACATGAAGATTATCAGACAGCAGAGTTGTCTGACCGGAGATCAGAGTTTCAGCAGTTTGGTTGAGTTTTGGTATTGTTGCCCTGCTGACTGACTGACAGGCATGACACAGGAGTAAATGCAATTCACAATATAAAGAATAAATTAGAATACAATTAATATGCCAAACTGCTATAACTAAAATATAAACATTAGAGATTGTATGGACAAGTTTAGAGGTAAAATACTGCGCCCTAATTACACACTGAACCTTTGAAGCTGCATTAGTCATTTTGTTTTACCACTTGGGGCAAACAAAGAGCTAAAGGAGGTTAAAAAGCTCCAACGAGTTTAGGGAAAAGCAGAGTTGATGCTTCACTATGAGCGGCCCCTTTCACATTTTCACATGCATTACTAATATAAATATATCTATTAATATATGTTAGTGGAGCTTTAAGGGGTGTGAAGAGTGATGTTAGGACATATTCAGCAGTATAATGTTAAGCAGTGTTCATCAATACTATACTTCACTGACAGTTGTCATTCTCATCCCTCTTCCCTTTCTAATCTTGGCGTCCGGTTGCTCTGCATTCCATGTGCGAGCCTCGTTCACATATCACTGTCAGCTTATTTACAGTGCGAGCCTCCACACCTGCCGAGCAGCAAATCCTCCGGCTGCTTTGTTGTGGGAGGGATGATAAATCTGCTCATTGTTGAGGCTGTGAGGGAGCCCCTACGCTTTGCTTGACAGCAGTCACATTGTTTGCCATGTTTCTCAGAGTATGGAGAAGAGGGCCATTGTAAAGATAACACTTACATTGTGTACAGTGTCTCTGTTTAGGTTCAGGAGGGAACTGTCAAATAACTTCACTGGCTGAAATGTGATCTTCTTTGTTTCATGAGACTGCAGAAAAGTGGGTAAAGAAACCCAAATCTTTTTAATAAATGTCCATCTGTCAAACTGCCCTCTCTGATCATCCTTTGGTGACTAATGCCTGAAATATACAGCACTGAGGCAGATTCAGTGGAATTCTGTAATAGACAGGCTGACAGTGTACAGTGTCAGACATTAGAGACAAGATCAGGAATCTGAGTTGCTGAGGTGAGTAAAGTAGTAAACATCATGTACAAAGAAGAGTACCACTGGAGAAGTTTGCTCGAAGTACGTAGTTTATTGTGTTTGGTGCCCTGCATCACTTTATGCTACGTACCAGCTATGAGGTCACAGAGGTCCGGACCTCTTAAAAACCCACTGTCTCTCTGCATATGACATATTTTTGTGTTGGTTTATATCTTTTTCAATTGAAAGGTGCTTTTGTCTTTATGGCTCATAAGCACAAGTACTTATAATATTGCTGAATGTTTATGATGAAGTGGATCTATGAGAAATATCTATGATTAATATGAAGTGAAATTAAATGTGTGAAAGGCATCATTATACGTTTAATGATTCCTCTCACATTTAATTTCTACAATCTGGCTTGCATTGTGTAATTTTGCTCGCGCAGAAATGCACTAAATAAGCTCCGTTAAAAAGAACAAATTCTGGACCGATTTCTAAACCCTGGCTACGGCCCTGCTTGAACACATTTTAATGCTACGACATGTTTAGTTAGTCTTCATTGAAATGTTGAATGCAGGACTTTACTTGGAGTATCACGCCACTGATGCTGGTTTATTAAGCATATGGAACTGCTCCTTTCTCCCATATACACACTTTTTGAATAGCTTTTTCACAGTTGAACACACAAATGAAATAACTGTCTCATTTTAAATACTACGAGGAAAATGACTGCTTAAACCCCTATGTTCTGTATTTTTGAGGGATGGGAAGTCAAACTCTAAACTGTCAGAGGAAATTAGCCGAAGGAGATTTGACTTGAGTTACAGTGCTCCTGCACATTCTTGCCTTATCTTAATGGTTTCTGAGTTGGGGGGCCCCGTTAACTTTGATAAAGAGAGGGAGTCTGGGTATCATCCTTAAGTTTGATGACGCCACAGTCAAGACAGCGGTGGAAAACAGAGCAGGCATCCCAGCTGGGCCACGTGTTGAGAGACGAGTCCAGAGGTATACTGGTTCCTCTGGATTTAGAGGATAGTTTGTGTGTATGTGAATACTAAAAAGTTGTATTCAACAGTGGAATTCTTCTAATAGTGGTGCGATTGTATACAAAGTCAATGGAAAGATGCAAGTAGACACATTCACATGAAAACGTCCATGTGAGATGAAATTGTTTCAATTTGAGCAAAAAATCATGAACTACAGACATAAGAGGAAAATAACAGAACGAACCAGAGTTTCTGGTAGAATTTGTGCGAATAGGGCAACACATTTGCTCTCTATCTGAACACACCTGTAATCCATTTGGTTCAGTAGTTCATACTCTGAACAGTCATGTTGCCTATACATGTTCTCCACTGCTCTACCATAAGTAGTCTAGTTTTTCACAGCAGACATTTTGACCTAAAACAGGTGTTTACACTTACATCAATATTGGCTCGGTGATGTTCAAGTGTCCCAGGAAACCATGACAAAACCAGGTGCCTGAAAATTAAGCAGCTAAATGGAATTCAGCCATCTTCATTTTATTTTTCATTTTTTTTCATACATTCTGTCTGAACACATGTCATGGAAAATTACACCGCAGCAATTTTAAATGACACAGTGTTATGAAAAGGATGTTTATTGAATTCTGAGGATGTTTAACTGCTCAAAAACTGTATCAATTGGGGAAAATGTTGCTAAATTGCTGATGGTCTGAACAATTCTCATGTAGAATTAAAATGTATTTATTACTCAATGAAATTATAATGTTTACAATTAAAATTCCAATCACCCATGCATCATTCATTAAAGCCAAATAATGTTGGAAGTAAAGTAAGTAAAAATGAGTTCATACCTCAACATTTTTTCATAACTGAACTGTGTACCAGATTTGATAAAGTAACAGGAGAGAAACAAATATTTTTTTAGGTTTTTAGTTTGATCAGTTTGAGTCCTAATCATTAATTAAGAAGTTAAAAGAGATTCAGCATTGATTAACCACAGAAATAATTGAGACTTAAATAGTTGAAATTGTGATCCTCTGCAGCCCGAGAGGATCAGTGGTCAGTCCTGAGCACACATAGTGCTAACATACCTAGACCTCACCTGGGCTGTAAAAATAACCGTCATGTTACAGCCTGTTTATGACCTCCTGTGCTCAGCATCTGAGAGGCCATCAGATCCAACTGCTTAGCCCGAGGACTTACACATGCCTGCAGGCCTAAAACACCTCCCAAAATCTCAGAAAACCTCCCAAACTCTGTCTCCTGCATTAAGAGGCTGCCAGACAGCACTCCCCTGCAGAAGGTGAAGCCTATACTTCTTAAACATATTTCAGGGGGTAACGCAGGAAAAGCTTTTGTGATCACTTCGCTTTAAAGAAATACTTACTGCATGTTGCCCCCCTAAAACCACAGATTGTTGTTTTTACATTTCTGTTTGTGTTCGTATTTAACTAGTGAGATACCGCGTGTTATTTAGTGAGATTCAGAGGTGGACAAACACAGGCTCGCTGTTTCCCTCTGCTGACAGTCTTTATCCTGAGCCAAACTGACCATGTCTTCTGACATGATCTTATATTTCCCAAAATGTTGAACTACTCCTTTAAGGTCATGGAACACTTTGATGCACAATAAGTAAAAAGGGCATGGACTATGTGTGCCCGATATACCTTCGATTCATTTGAGGGAATTAAAGAAGTCTTTTGAATGATTTGTGATATTTTGGAGCATCATCTGTTGGCCATTGGATGAACTGCAGGTTGACGGGCCTCCACAGTGGTTTCACCTCTCAGATCTGCTGAATGTTGGTTGATAATTAGTGGAAGCAGAATTTGTATGTACTCTTGTATTTCATAAAGATTTCTTCGCATCACCGTGGTACTCCACTTTGTTATGCACTCTTCTAACTTCTCTCAACTTTTACCCTCAGAGCGTAGCTGGATTTAGGTCAAATCAAAAGTATCAAAATGGATTGAGCAGAAACAGAGAAATCGTCTTTTTTTCCCAACACATTCTTCTTCTTTGACAAAGGCTGGTGCCTCCATACCCACAATGCACTGTGACCACCGACAGTTTGGTAGGAGATTTGAGTGTGTTATAGTAGTACTACTAACACCTTGAGTGTCTAGCCTTAAACAGAGATGAGGAGCAGTACAGAGGTCTGTGTTTTTTGACTCCCACACCCTCTGGCCCTGGATGCAGGCTCAGCCTTCCAGGCGGCTTAAAGCTTTGTTCTCATCATGTCCATTAGAGAGGGCAACAGGGCAATCCACTTACTCTAATTTAACACCTTTAGTCCTGAAAACTTTGACTTTGTAAGGGACTCACTTGAATGACAATGCTAGAACCGCCGGGAATGTGAAATGAATATGATGGGAATTGGCTGAAGGACTTTTTTAGACAAAATAGAGGCTTTAGGATGAAGGGGGATGGGGAGGTGGACTGTCTGTAATCATATGTTGTGGATTTGAGACTGGAAATAGGCTGAGTCAGCCTGTGTAGACAATTACAGGATAGAAAATGTGTTTGTGTTGTTTGGGAGGGATGAGGACAGCTGGCTCCGGGGCGACACCTGTCAGGATGACGGTAGTTGTGTAGAGAGGATTGTATCACAATAGCAAGAAGTGAGATTACACAGCTGAGTTGGCTGGATGACTTCAGTGTGTAATTAAAGTCAACATTTGTCTGCTGGTAGTGCAACAGACAGGAATGGAAAAAAGTATAGAATAAAACAAAAAAGCAAGAATGGAGGTAGCAACATATAGTCATTGAATTCATTTCAGAGCTTTCACATTCTCATCTCAATTTCTTTTTTCAATTTCCAAACTCCTGGTTTCTGGAAACTAATGATTGGGCTATTCAGTTGCTGAAAATAGATCAGCTGCTTGTGTTAATTGAGAAAATATGAGTTGGACACAGACACCACAGATTACTTCTACAGAGTTGCAGTTTATACAGCCCAGTATCCCCATGAATTCCCAATGGACCATCCTGCACCTCATGATTTATAGCCAATGCCAATGTTCAGTGTCAATGCAGGACGTAATGTGTCTTTTATGTAATGAAGTGGAAAGTAAGTGCGTGGCGGTCAGGGTGGGGAATGGACTTGTAAGTGCGTCCAACTTTCATGCAGGAGACCACAGTAGGCTACGTGTTCTGACATAGATCTGCGAATAATCTTCTTTTTAACCATGCTAGCGGCGTGGCTCCTGGCTTTAAAAAACAACAATTTAATGGATTGCCATGAAAGCTGGCTCTGACATGTTACCATATTAGCACAAACATTTAGCTCAAAGCACTACTCACATTGCTGTAGACACATAATCTGGTTTTGTTTTTAACCATGACCACAATCTTTCCCTAACCTAAACATACTGTAGACACCATGCACATATATTGCAGATTGTTTGGCATAGAACACTCTTAACTGGGGTTTTACTGATTTGTCCAGTAGCAATGTTCTTTTCTGATGATATCGTTGGCATATAACTGGTCTCTCTGTGCAGGGGATTTGACTTACAATAAGCGACAGAGGTGCAGATGTGCATGGTGAGTCAGCTGTGGTGATAGCTTTATTGCCTCTTACTCACTCTTGACTTGATGATGAAGTAAGTATGTGATCAGTATTCTCAACTGGCATTTAATAGATTGGTTTGAAGTAAACAGAAAGACAGTCGCTTTTAACTAGCTACTACTAACTATTTTTTTCCTTTTGAGAGATAATGTCCTGATAAAGTTATTACAGGTAAAAGTAGGTTTGATGTAAACAAAACTTCATATCTGTTTCATATTATTATAAAAAAAAAATGTTATGACATGAAACAGCCGCTGACCTACATCCTCTTTTTGGTATTTTCCTACAACACATGTCTTAGTTCTATTCATCTCCTGGAAAGGTACATTAGTATGTATTGCATTATTTAGATTCCAGGTGTCCTAGTGATTCACTGTTATTTGGTACAAGGGAGTACAGTCCACACGTTGTTAACTGACACACTAAGACTTCTGTTCTATATTGACTAAAACTTGTCTCAGTGTAGGACAGTTAAGTCAGATGTCAACTGACACAGGCTGACATCTGAAAGAAGCAGCCATAAATATTCTGGCAGGGTAATTATGCAGTGTACCTGCTTGTTAGTACATGTTCAACAGCTATGAGAAAGATAAGCATCTGTAGTGTCTAACCAGTAGTTTCATTGACTTCTGTGCATCCGTCACAGTCAGAAAAGGCCCCTTTTGACTCGCTTGAATCTCAGTGTACAAATGATGCCACAGTAATAGGTCAGGAGTTTTGTCTGGGGCTCTGGCCACCAGGTTTACTAGAAACCAAGCTAATTTTACAATATATCGGGAAAAAAACAGGGCCGAAGGCCTGACCCTCCCAGTCCTCTACCAGACTTGAGCTCCTAAGGTTTATATAGACCTGTCTCCCATACAACTAAACTGCACCCTCAATTGCGTTTCAAAGGAAATCTATTTTACGGTCACTGTTTTGAAAACGTAGTTAATGTTGTAAATGAAAACAAAACAAAATAAAAACCTTTTACTTGCAGACTGTGTACGTAAGTTTTTTTATATTCATCCAAATGGTTTTGCAAATACATTTTAAAGGAATCATGATCGCTGTCTGGATTATGTTCAATGGCAAAGAATCTCCCATTTTACAAAGTGCTATGTTCTTGTACCAAGACCAGGACTTTGACGCTGGAGATCCACATTCTGGTCTTGCGTCCCATGTCTAGTTAGGGTTAGGATTAGGCTACTTTTGTAAGAGCAAAATTGTGATTTTGGTTAAATATTGACTTTTTAAATATTTAACTGACACCAAAGATTGATATTTACCAAAGTAAAAATTGAGGTGGTGGATGAATATCGTCAGTTTGTAGTAACTCCAGTGCTTTGTGAACTTTGCCCCATATTTCGGCTCTCAGATACAGGCTTGTTGGTGGAGGTCGTTGTGGCTGAAAATATATATAAGGACTACTGTATATATGCACTTATAAAACCAAACCCACGTCCCTTCCTCCGCCCCTCACAAAGTCTAAAAGCCCAGCTTCTGACACTGTATTTGCTATTAAATGTCATATTCACTAGTTAACTAAGTTATTGCTTGCATCACTTCTTGACGGCATTCAGGTTGACTTGTTGACCTCAAGGCCTTGAGCACGATTACATGTAGTGTAGATTACTTTGAAAATACCAAACATATCTGAGTAAAGCTGTTTATGTACTCTATGCCTTCGTAGAGAACATGGCAGTTATTGTACGACATGATATCCCTTCTGCTCCATGACCTCCTTAACTCCTCTCTCTCCAGTCTTGTCAAGATGAAGTCTTCATTTTGACAGGACAGTAAAACCTTGAGACACCATCTTTAGTTCATTTCACTTATATAGTATATTAGTGATGTAGATGTAGATGGACTTGCATGTGTTGCTCGATGCTACATTTGTTGCGCCTGCATTTTAGTCTCTTATTTTTTTCCTTAAAGTAAGTAAGGTAAAGCCATACATACTGTACTTAAAATTAATATCAAATAATTGGTCACGTGCCAAAATCTAAAGAAAGCCCCCAAAATACAAATAAGTTGTATAAACGACAAACACTGCTTTTCAACACATAAACCTGTGCTCATCGGATGTTGTAAAGTTATTGCTATATGGTATATTACTATAGCCTTCCCAATGTACACTGTTAAGAATGTGGTTCGAAGTTATTGAAATAGAAAGCTACTTAGCTCCATTGCTGACTGGACAGTGGGTTAACATTGTTCATTCACAAGACATATTTGTACCATTGCCACATTTCACTGATTAAACCTTTCTGCATCTCTTTTGTGGAGCAGTTTATACTCAGATATAATATTGGAGCAATTTGACAGCTCAAATAAATCTGATGAAGATATATTGTCAGATTTTTTACACAACCATATAACAATTCAATTGACAGTTCTCCAAAGTTGAACACCCCCTTTTACTTTCACTCTTGGAGCTAATCCTTTGATTATGCTCTAAAATGTTGCTGATATAAATGCCTTCAGCCTTTTATAATCTTTCCAAAGGTTGTTCTGCTAAGCAGCTCTGCCTCTGAGAATCATCGTAGAAATAAATGTCGAGCAGAGGATTTCTGGAAAAAACAGCAGGAATCGAAGATAAAGATTGTTGTGAATGGATAATGTCATGGATTTTTAAGCCTCTGTCAGCTAGGAGCATTTTGCATTTCATGATTATTGTTTGCATTGCTGGTCACTCTAGATCCTTTTACATCACACTTTGGCTTTTGAGTGACTTATGAAATATTTCTCAAGAGACAGTAAACACTGATTTAGGCTACCAAAGGTACAAACACACAATGGGTTTCACTAAACAGTGAGGCCAGTGGGTAAAACAATAAGTCTCAGTGGTGACCTGCGAAAGTGACAAAAGGAATGCTGTACGCATTCTTCTATTTCTCCCAGCATTCTGCAAAAACTGGAAATTAGTTTTCTAGTCTTCACAGAAGAAAATTTGTTTTGGGAGTCACCAGCTGGAGTTGAGCCATCTAAAAATAAAATTGTGCATGTAGCACAATGCAATGCTCAATGCAGACTACAACAACAAGAGCTCATCAAAACAGTGTCCATGATGAATTGGTAGAATATTTTAAAATTAATGTTAGGCTTGACTTTACAGTTAAAAACGATGCAGAAAAACTAGTCCATGCATTTGTTACTTCAAGGCTGGATTACTGCAACTCCTTATTATCTCGTTGTTCCTTCAGTTGATTCAAAATGCTGCGGCACGAGTATTGACAAGAACTAGGAAACAAGATCATATTACTCCTGTATTAGCTGCTCTGCACTGGCTCCTGGTAAAATACAGAATATAATTCAAAATCTTTCTCCTGACCTACAAAGTGATTAATGGTCAGGCTTCAGTTTATTTTAAGGATCTCTTAGTACCTTATAAACCAACTAGAGCATTGCGCTCCCAGAGGGCAGGGTTACTTGTGGTTCCTAGAGTCTCTAAAAGTACAATGGGAGCCAGAGCCTTCAGCTATCAAGCTCCTCTACTGTGGAACCAGCTCCCAGTGTGTGTTCAGGAGGCAGACACCCTCTCCACATTTAAGAGCAGGCTAAAGGCTTTCCTCTTTGATAAAGCTTATAGTTAGGGCTGGCTCAGGTTTGCCTTGGACCAGCCCCTAATTATGCTGCTATAGGCTTAGACTGTCGGGGGACTCACTCCTCTCCTCCTTTCCCTATCTTTCTCGCTCTCCTCCTCTCTCTCTCTATTTATACACATTCATGTCCCTTAAATGCATGTTACTAACTCACCATCCAGGGCATCATCCCGGGAGTCTCTGTGTCTCTCATCTGGCAGGTTGCCACTATTAAAGATTACTTCTGGATCATGAATTGTGGCTGCACCTGTTGCCCTGGTCCTGCCTGACACGAGGAGCCTTTATTGACATCCCCCTGGATCCATCTTTTTAATATACGATCGCATCATGTTTTCTGTCGCATAGATTGTCTATGTTGTATTTTTAACTATGTTGTTTGTTCTGTACACACGTCACCTATTACAGTCTGTCCGTCCTGGGAGAGGGATCCTCCTCAGTCTCTCCCTGAACTTTCTTCCATATTTCCCACTTTAAATGTGGGTCTAAGGACAGAGGGGGTCGTATCCTGTACAGTCTGTAAAGCCCACTGAGACAAATGTATAATTTGTGATATTGGGCTATATAAATAAACTTGATTTGATACAGTTTTGAAGTCACACTGAAACTTCAAAGTAAGCAAAGAAATTATACACAGGGCATCATCACTGCCTTGATAAGGCCACAATGTGATTCAGTTGGAGCGCCGAGAGAATAAACATTGGAAATTTAATTTCCTCCAAAAGGCCATGATACATTCTTTTGAAAACCTAATTATAACTTCTGTTGGACCTTAACTTGGGTTCGTCCAGTATGCTGCTTCAAATTGAATTGTGACCTGAGTGTAATTCCATGTTTGTATGTGTTGCTAAACGTAGGGAATAAAATGCTTTCCATAATCCAGCAATTATCTATCTCATCTAATGATTGAAAATGTAATAAAACAATAGTTGTCTTTTCAGTAATTGCTGTTAACATCCTCACAGCAGGTTAAATAATAATAATAATACATTTTATTTATCAAGCGCTTTTAAAAGGTACTCAAAGACGCTTTACAGGTGCATATTATTGATAAATACATTATAAAACAAGACAACAACAATTTAAAATACATAAAAATGATTATACATTAAAAGCAGATCTGAAGAGGTGAGTTTTGATTTGAGATTTGAACATGGAGAGATCGGTACAGTCACGGATGTGTTTGGAGAGTGAGTTCCAGAGGGAGGGGGCAGTGATGGAGACGGCTCTGTCCCCCCAGGGCCGGTGCTTGGTCCTAACGGGGCAATATACAACATTCAGAGCATCTCCATGATTCTGAGTCTGGGCCGGGATTGCCTGCACACGGCTCATTCATGGCTAGCTAATGGCTAGCAGCGCTAATAGTGCTAACAGTGTTAATCTGAGGGGGAACCGCTGTGTGGGTCGAGACGGAGTTATCAAAACATCTTTCTAGCATCCAGCTTTACTTCCTGGTTATGCTGCCCACTGAATAGCTGTAGTAGTGTTGGCCTCGCCCGCGAGTTCCTGTTCGGTGTGATGATTTCACATACTTTTAAATTCAAAATATAAAAACCTCCATGGATCAAAAATTCATAATATAAAGATTAGTAATTGACTTTGTTTGCAGTTCAGTTTAACTTTAACAGTTTAACAGACCTCTCTTTTATAACGGTGGTCTATGGGGAAAATGCGTTTTGGTCAGCAGGGAGATTTTGCGCCACTACACAGCAAGTGGCCACTAGGCAAAAAAGGAAGCAAAGCTGTATCTAGGTCTTATTACACATCCATGTTATGAACGCAGAGTAGAGAGACGGTCGTTAGCTAGCCATTGAGGCACACACACAGGGACTCACATGCACTTACATGCACGCAAAGCACAGAGGAGCTGGGATACAACCCACACAGAGGGAGAGAGACGTCATTCTCTGCTCAGGAAGACATTACCACACTATATCTTTGCATAGCACATAGTTGTTGCTGCTATAATATTGCTCTGAATGACTTATAACTTTTAAGGTTGGGGAGATATTGTAGTTTGAGTTTAAAAAAATCCCTGGTTAATGTTAGGGCAGGATTGTGATCACAGTTGAACAAATAATACGTAGTAAAGGCTGGAGAGACCATGGTCATTCATTCATTATTTATCATTTGCTATTTGAAGAGTTTGAGCTGATGGTTAGATTCTGACCATACAATGCACTGTGTGAAAACAGGGAAAGTGCACTTTACCTATTTGTAGTAGAAGTAAAAAATAGGTAAGTTCTTTGTTTTCGTGTTGTATCACTGTGGGAAAACAATCTTGTTTAACATGGGAAGAGACCTGGTTCAGAGCCTTTAGAAGTGGATATGGCACAACCAAACACTGTACTATCAGTGTTTTATCAGAGCGACTGCAATTCAACAACAGGCTTATAAAAACAGTGATCCTGTTCTGGGAACTGTGGGTGTGTTGTTGTGTTGGTCAGTGATTGACTTTAAAGGTTTTCTAGTAAAATCTTCTGTATTTAAACCTTAGTTTCATTTTTTCATCGATTTGATTCACTTGCAATTTCATCAAAAGCAAATATTGCAATAATTGTTTTTTTTCCCTATTAATCCAGTGTAAAGATATTTCACATTTTGAGATTGTTTCAGTTGTGCCAATTACAATCCAAGTTGAAAACCCTCCAATCACTTCCAATCAGTTTACATCCTGTTTCCAACTAATTACTTGTGAATCATTCATCTTTTAGCTGTAGGGTGGTGGTAGTCCAGTGGTCTAGTACTCAGGCTTTCAAATAGAACACCAGAAGGTTATGAGTTCAACACCAGTTGTGCTCCTGAGCAGTAGTTAGTTCAATGTAAGATGCTCTACATAAGAGCATGTGATAAATGACTTCTAATAAAATAGAAATTCAGTGGAGGCCTCCACCTTTCAAAATCACAACATCCACACTGCATTTCTACTTTTGCTTTTTCTTTGTGCCTAATATCAATAAGCCAAAGATTTACACATCCATTGAAATTCTCACAACCTGTTTTGGAAAGAATCCTCTCCAAGGATTCCCTCATCCAGAGTTCCCATCTGAGAGGATAAAAGTGTTGGATTTACCACTTCAAAGAATTTTAATCTCATGTCTGACTCGGCAAGATCTCCAATTCCCCCTGCAGGAAGTCGGCCAATCTGTTTTATTGTTAGATGTGATATAGCACTGAAAATGGTGTTGCTGCAGTTTTATTTCAATCTTTTGAGTAAACAAATGTAATAACCCCGAAACTTAATCAGGGGCCCTGCATTTTCTTGGGTAACGAGGGAATTTTCTTTGTTTAAAAGGTTTAAAAGTTAGGGAAAAAATGTCCATTTGATTGAAAGATAGACATATCAAATTGCCCACAATGAGAAAGAGGAGAGGACACATATGGCTGCTCCGAATAATAGTCTTAACTGGAGCTTCAGATCAAAGCTGGACAAGTACACTTTGTATGGGTCCTGTGGTATTTGAGTGAAGAATGTAGGATTACATTAACACCAGTCTTCAAGCATCCAGTCGTATAGATCTACTTTTTTGATGGTACATCAGCCAAGTATTTTATAATTTGGCTATTGTAGAAATGCCTTAGGTCAAGCAAATCCACTCTCTGGCAGCCCTAGGCTACACTTTGGATTGACCTCAAGTATTTCAAGGTTTCTTGATTCCTTTGAGGCATATCAGAGACATTTCAGACTGTGTGAAAACATTTCAAACTGGCGGCCCCGCTATGCAGATAGGGGACTCTGTTTCCCAAGAAAAACAACAGCATCAGTCCTTTCAGCAAAGGCCCAAAAAAACAACCAAAACAAACAAAACATGAGATGGGAGAAAGTTTTTCATGTTTTATACCGATGTTGGTTTCTTTCAACTCTGAACACAATTATTTTCAAATCTTAACCAAGAACTTATATTTTTAACCAATACGATGAGTGTCCCCTAACCTCATTCAAGTTATTTCAACACAAACCATGATCCTCCCCTAACCAAGTCTTTTTTGTGCCTAAACCTAACCAAACCTTATCCATTGCTTTGACAAATCACAAAACACTTTTAATTTTGTTGCAGTGATTTATAACAGTTTTGTAGGGAATGTCATCCTGCCAATAAAGGCATCAGATAAAAAAAAAAACACAATTACAAAGAACATATTATTGAGGTACGTGTTGAGATGGGAATCCTGGAATAAATGTATATTTCTTTATCTGTTTTACAGTGAAAGGAGACAGAGATGCGGTACTAGACAGTGAGGTTGTCCTGACCAAAATGAAGCTCTTCAGTAACTTCCAGGAGCGGCTCCTGATGGCCGACAACACCGCGTCCACCTTCTCCACAGTGTCGGTTTCAGAGCAGGACTTCTCGGACCCCACCAAAGCCTCTGAGGTGAATTACAATCTTGATGACAAGTTGGGGCCAGACTACCTGGCCACCATTTTCTCAGACTCGAAGCTGCCGAGGTTGTACAAGTTTGAGTCGGAGGACTCTGGAGTGGAGCTGCCCAGTGGAGCTAACTCTCCGTCCACCCCGACAGGCTCTGAGCAGAGCTTCATTGTCCACAGTCGGGAGTCCTCCTGTAACTCCTGCAACATAAACTCTGACCCAACAACTCTCCCTGATGAACTAGTTACATATGCACCGAGCTCTGAGAATAAACAGGCAGAGGACTCAGTGGATAATAGTGAGATTACAGCAAGGGATACTCAGGATAATGTGTTCATACACTTAGAGGAACGCAGTTCAGCTGTGAGAGTGGAACTTCACACACGTGAGGACGTGTCTAAACAGCTCGAGGACAACAGTGCTGGGAGTGAAAGGACCTGCTCAGAAGACATCGGGCCTAGGAAGCAATCCTCAACAGGAGCCTGTGATGACATGACAAGCAATGACTTTGAGCCAGCGCCTATAAGGAGGAGTGCCACCATTGACAGCCTGGAGGAGTATATGGACGAATGTTGCAGACTTAGCGAGGTAAGAAGAACATCCTATCCAAACATCCACTGACTCATCCATCCATATTCTTTGCTTTATATGGGTGCAGGCTAAGCGAGGTGGCCCAGATGTCCTTCTCCCTATCTGCATCCTCCAGCTCTTCCTTGGGGACCTTCCTTTCTTGTTCCCAGGCCAGATGGGATAGGCTATATAACCCCACCGGCAACTTCTGGGTCGCCCCCGAGGTCTCCTTCTAGTCTAGATATATTTAATCCAAAAATGTTATCCTCAAACATTTGTGTGTTCAGATTGAAGCAAAGCTGTTTGCGCAGTCTGTGCATTCACCACAATTAGACAACCTACAAACTGTACGGACAGATACGTCAGATAGTGACATAGCTACCAACCATGTGTGTGCCGAGTATAATCTGACCCATAGGCTTATTTTTATTATTTTTTATATGTAGTGAGAAGGATATTTTACAGTAAAATAAACTAGTCTTTCTGTTGGTTAATTACCACAAACATATCTTTAACATTTTTTCAACGCAGACCGGTCGGTGGTTCTTTCCCCGGCTCCTGCGGTCAACATGCCTTGGGCAAGATACTGAATAACTGCTAATGTTTAACGTTCCTGATGAGCAGGTGGTCCATCCATTGAATCAATCAGGCTCTAGTGTAGTCTACCTGTTTTGCATAAGCATGATAGCTCAGTTTCTGACTAATCTCAGAATTTATTACTCATTATTAACCTTTTGCATTCATGTTGGACAAAGCATTTATGTATATGAGTGTGTGGTGTGTTTCCAACACTGTTGAATAAGGACAATTATGGTTCCTTCCTTTTGGGTCTTCTGTCATTATCTCTAATTTTAAACACTTTCCCTCTATGTCACTAGATATTTGCATCTCTGCAACTGAAATAAGGTTCACAGAGCCAGACTTTCTCCAGGGCATTTATAGGTATGATTGACACATGGAGGTTGTACATTTTTCAGATAGTGTCTCTAACTTAGTAGCTGAACAGAAGAATGTAATAGGCATGGAAGCTGTACCTGTGCGTTGGTGCTTTGACCTGTTCCTGTTCCAGGGACATGACAAAAAAGTAACTGTACTCATTCATAAGGACCTGCAGGGGCATGTTTCATTCATGTTACGGGAAAAAAGAGTTATTATCTTGTTCACATCCAAAATTAGAGAACAAAGTGGGCTTCACAGAGAGAGCACCTGACAGCTGTGCAAGCTGCAAAGTTATAATCATCTTTTTGATGTTCCTGAAAACATCCCAGTCAGGCCTTGATTCATTGCCCGTAGCTACTAGAAGGAGTGAATGCCTTCTGCTGTTGACTGGAGGAGAACACATTGTAGAAATGATACTATATGTTAAAAGCAGCTTTGGTCGCAATCTTCTTTCCCAAAAGAGAATATAGTTTGAAAGACTGAATTCATTATTAGTATTAGTAAGCTTTGTACTGATATGTTTACCAGTTTCAGATACTAAAACATCTGTTAGTATCTGTATTTTTGAGGTAGATACCACATTTTAAAATTCTAAAATTCCCAAACCAGTACATTACTATACAATGCATAATACCAACAAGGCCAATATATAGCTTGGGCTCTTAATATAACAGACGTCTACAGTGACCCTAGTGGCTCTGTAAGGCAGTCTCACCTCAAGCTAAACGCTAGCGTCAGCATGCAAACAAACTCACAATGACAATGCTAACAGGCTTATGTTGTAGTTTTACTACTGTACCCATATTTTTCTTGCATGTTAGCATGCTAACTTTTAATAATTAGCACTAAACACAAAATACAGTTGAGCTTGATGGGAATGTCATTAGTTTGCAGGTATTTGGTCACAAACTGAAGTATTTGACAAATCGAAATTATGACCTGATGATTGGTTAAAAGTCAAGGGATCATCCTGAGGGGAACATGAATGTCTATACCAAATGTCATGGCAATCCATCCAGTAGTTGTCTACCACATCCTCCCTGTCTCTTCCTCAAAGATCTTTAAAAGCATATCAAGCTCAAATACCTTTCTGAAGACAAGGCTTTTATTATTGCTGCCACCAAAATACGAGAACCTACTCACACTGACATAGGCAGTAAGGCGGGGAGGGCATGCGTTACAGTGCATGGCAGCTTTTTCATGGACTCGCATGTCATACAGCACCTGTTCATCTGTGCAGAGGAACTGGAGATTTTCCTAGCGATACTGTCGCTGACCACCTGCCCCTCTCTCATCTCAACCCATCGCTGCTTTCCAAGCCAGGAGCTTGGCGATCTACCTGGATGCATCAAATAGGTGTCAAATATCTCAAATTACTCACATATTTACCCAGATAAAGGCTCTTTGATAGGTCCCTGGAGCCCCTGTGAGGTAATGGCGTGTGGCAGTGGCTTTTAGGGGCCCAGCATGACGGACTCTAGGAGTACAATGCCGACAGGCAGGAAGGTGGTGTGGCCCCCACGGTCATCATCATCACTTGTCATCACAACTAATAATGTAAGTCCTTTCCTTGCTAAATGAGACTCTGTAGTTTGCAGCAGAGGGATATTGGATTTTTCTTGCCTCAAATAAGTGAACATTAAGGTCTTACTCTGTTTACCCAAGTGTCTTTTCTCTTCTACTCTGTTCCTCTGTCCGTCTTTTAATACAACAAGAATCTGATCTCTGCAAGTCTTAGGGTTCAGAGTTGTGCAGAGCTGTTATATTTCCAACATCAGGCAGGAGCAGTAATCATATGGACCTGTTCATCTGCATGTCTGATCCCATACTTGTTATCCATTTTCAAAGGATACTTACCTCATTAGTGCTTGTGTGAATGTAATAAATGAAGCCTGGCTGCTCAGGTTTACTTGAATTCCTCTGCTGCACAATATAAGTGAGAAGAGCACAAATGTGTTCCTGCCAGCTCATTTGAAGGATTTTTGGTCCTTAAACACTAGACTTGTATTACATTTCAGTCATTTTTTAATAAAAAATAAACCAAAATATGACTGACTAATCAAAAACTGATTGAACTAATGAACTAATTATTGTTTTAAGGCAAAGACTCCAACCTGCATTAATAAGCAGCATCTTGCATTTCAGTAATGTTACGGCTAACAGATATATGGACTCAATTCATCAACAATCCAACAGAACTTTAGACATTAAGTGGCAACAAAACAGCTAGGACATACCTTAAAAACATGCAGAATGAATGTAATGCTATGAATGCCTTCCAGGAAAGTATGTGCCATTATCTCCATATTTACAACAATTATCGCCTCTCCCCCCTTTTTGGACATCAGGCTTTTCACCAGCCTTTGAGTATGGCCATTAAACAATAGGATAGTATTTAAAATGCCATTTTGTACACTGAAACACTTTTTGGTTTCTGTTGTAACACAACTGAGCTATCATGCTTATGCAAACAGGTTGTAAAGATATACATTAAATGATAATTGTACAAAATAATGAAGAGTAGGTGTGATAAGCTAAGGCTTTAGCCTACACCTTTAGGGTCAATATAAAATTGGTTTGGTTTGTCATTATTTCAAAAGTTGTTATTTACTTATTACTTGTTATTGTTTATTTGATGTTTTCTATATGTGTATTTGAGTTGTATAACTGAAAAATTACTAATTACTAATTGCTATAACACTAATTATGTTATTAATCTTGTATTTGATAGATGCAAAAACTGCAGTTTTGCAACCCTAACCGTGTTAGAGCTACACATTCTTACAGGTAAACTACCTTACCTTACATAGGCTAGAACAACAAATTAAACTATGCTAACTGTGCACATCAAAGATGGCAACAGCTGTAGCCCCAGAATGCGTAGAGGACATAAACATTGAAAAAGCCAAAATGTCGTTGAAAAAACAGAATTAACTGTTTTTTTTTTTTACTAACCTTACAATAATGAAACAACTAAAATGTGACTAAACATACATTTTCATCAAAAGACTAAGAGTAAAACCAAATCAAAGTCAGGTGCCAAAACTAACACTGCACAGAAGGAAACTACAGCACATAGTGTGCTCCAGTTCCTGCCGGACTGCTTTGAAAGATATAGTGCAGGCAAGTGAGGCAGAAACACTATCTGTGTGTGTTGAAAAGACGGGGGTCTGGTGGGGGACAAACAGCGTACGTGCTCTGCTCGTACCTTCCTCCCTATCTGGATGCTGCACACATCTGGTGCTTCATTCCTTTCCAACACTGTCATGTTTAGGAAAGAATTTTGGATACAGCTAAGATAATGGAAACACACACGTGAAGGCGTCAGCCTCCACAGTGATCTTGGATTTTATTCATGTTTTAAATGTGAAAGAGGTAAAAATTACATCATAAAACCCGATATTACCCAATCTTTGACCTAACCCTTTTCACAAAAAAATTAAATAAACTAGGCTAGTCCCATAAACCACCACAGTAAATAATATGCTCACTCATGTAAGAACATTTATCCCACATTAACACAGAAAGAGTCTCTGTAGCCACACAGAGGAAACGTCAACATCAGAAATAAACAAATATATTTCTTGTAAAGGTCATATATGGAAACAATTGAGTGTGGTTCTACAGAGAACATTTCAGCCACACCACTCTTTGAATTTGATGTGTAATGTTTCCGAATTCACCAGATTTTGAGAATTTGACATTCGTCAACTAACGTTATAAATAATGAAAACATAGTGTAGTTACCACTTTTAGTCCCAATCCCACTTCCAGTTTGTACTCAAACAATGTAGCTGACCTACATATAATTTATGACTTTCTGATTCTGTACAATGTTCATAGCATCAGCTGATGCACTTGATTGGTTCTCTATGTATTCGTTACCTTGACAACAAAGTATGTTTACTACTTTTGTAGGCAACTCACCAACACAAGAAAGTTCTACTGCTTCCCCAGATGTTGTCTTTATAATCTTTGTTTTTCTTTGTCAAAGAAGACACTAATCCACATATGGATCAATCAATCAATAAGCTATCTATATTGTTGTGTGACGGTATGAACAGAATTATGACAAGACAGAAAATCTATTGATCATGTTATCAACGTTCTTATTTTATTGGTTGGCTTTTTAATCGGCATCGGAAATTTGCAGAAATCAAAACAGCTGCGGGAAAAAAAACTAAAAACTGCTAAATAACAACATTTCGGATTCCTCGGATATGCTCATAGAGATAGATGGGCTCAAATCTTTTAATTTATGTGAGATTTAAATGCACAAATTATTGGCATTTGGTCTGAAAAGACCTTAAGACTTTGCGGGACAAATGGGACTCCTGATGTTCACATCAGACCACATTACATTCAGTGCTGCATGCCTCCAGCACAAACTGCTCAGTTATTGTATGCCTCTGACATTATCCAGACTTACTTAATTTCTTGTGTCAAACGTTTAGCTTTTCGCATCCTTGTCGCCAGTTCCATGTGTGAGACAGCGGAAGCTCAGAGGAAGTGCAGCAGGGTGTGTGTGTATTTGTTTGCATGTGCTTGCCCATTTTAAAAAGGATCTGTGCACGCAAAAGAGGGAATTCCTGAATCCCACTCTCTCTTCCATGCTGTGGATCACTCAGTGGTCTCTGTGGGGCTGTAGATAAGATCAGCTCCAGCCCTGATAATGTGCCTCTCTCAGCCAGAAGGCCTCTAGTTACAGACATTCCCCTTCGTCAACAACTACCCCTGAGGAAGTGAGGGTCATCTCCTGGAAGGAATACCCTTCCTTATCTTAATTAGCCACCAAAAAAACATGAGAGGTCTGGTAGCCTGGATGCACTAAAGAGGCTCCAAGGAGTCGATCGATGAGGAAATCCAACTGATAAATATAACATTAACCCTTTGAACCTGATAATGCATTTTGTGTCCAAAACTGATGGGGTTGATAGAACAGAGAGAGTTAACCAAAAAAGTAGGTTGTGAGTTGGGGTCATAAAACCCAAACGATGTGTTAGAAGATGCTAAAACGCTCCATAGAGCTGAGGAAGACTGCAGAGTTTAGTTCAATCCTCCTTGTGACACCTTTCACATTAGACAAACTAATTCGACCCATTGTTAATAGCAATAAATAATGATTAGTGCAGCTTTAAAATATTGATTTTAGTTCAAGATTTCAAGACATTTCTAAGTATAACTGCCCAGTTAGCTGTAGTTGAGCCTATGCCCAGAGGCAACGTTGGCAGCACATATTTGTCGCAGCTCAAAGTATGATGAACCTCTTATCATGTATTATGACACAATGAAAGAAGGCTCAATGCAATTACAGTGTCATGGTAGAGAGCCTGTGTGATGCACACAGGGTTTGTCCATTGGAGGAGGTGGCTGTTATGGCTGCTGGCCCATTGTTTGGCCAGTGTTTCCATCACAGTCCCCAGTTGCCTGACTGGAGATTCAGTGTCCGCAGCACAGGAAAGAGTGGGTAAAGACCCCGACCTGCGCTTACATCCTGCTTTTGTTGGGATACTTTAAAGAGTGTGGATCATTGGGTAAAAATGTTCTCAAAAATTCAAATTAAATTCTCAATTTTTTTTCTACATTGCTGAAAAACTGCACTCCTGGGCGATCAGACACATGAACTCTATGGGTTTTCAGCCTTTTCATCCTTCTGCTGGGTGCTTGGTGATACAACTGTAGTTATTTTCTACTCTCCCTCTCTATAGGTCAAGTTGGTTGTGTCACAACGCCTTAATTTCTACCATGGGAATGTGTAAAAGCAAAATTCAAGATGTAATCCAGAAGGATATCAGTTGAAAATAATCTTATTTTTATTTTATTTATTTATAGTTAATTTTTTTTAAGATTGATTTGTTAACCCTGGACGGTTCTGCAGTTAGTTAAGCTTAAATGTTTAAATAATAAATTCCCATTTTAATGTTCTAGTTCCATCGTTTTTTTTACCAGTTAGATAAAAAAAAAGATGTGGAAATACTTTTATTTTGTTCATATTTCACCATGTGCAAGTATAGGTAACCCTTCATTATGGAAGATGTGATAATTACGGAAACAGATCAATGTGATTTCTTCATAACCTGCATGTTCTCATCTAAAATCATAATTATATCAACACTCTTCCATTATGATTCAAAGAAAGCGATTTGTATTTGAAAATGACTTCATGTATAAGGTTCACAGTAAACTTGGTCATGATCAATGTTTGACCATGTTCCTGCACTTTTACATGTTTAGCTTTAAGGACTTGATGCTTCCGCATGAATTTCAAACCAGCTTCAAAAATCCAGACTGATGTCAAAACAATATTCAAATATGCATAACTCTCTATACTTTATTCACGTATGGAGAACGGGGTGTGGGTACGTATAGTGCTGACAATGAAACAAACTCGCAGTATCTGAAGAGAAGAACTATTTTGGCTGGATATAAGGCCTGGGGTAATGAGACGCCATGTTCAGTGCCATCCTACCTTTGGTCTGTACGCCTTGGTCACCTCATTAAAATGGGTTGTAAAGGCCTCTAAACAAAGGCTGATCATACTGTACGGGGTAGCTGTGGCTCAGGAGGTGGAGGTCGTCCAGCAGTCAGAGGGTCGGTGGTTTGATCCCCGGCCTGCATGTCAAAGTGTCTTTCGGCAAGATACTGAACCCCAAATTGCTCCCAATGGCCAACAGTGTGTGAGTGGTTATCACTGATGAGCATGTGGCACCTTGTAGAAGAGCCTCTGACTCTGTATGAATGTGTGTGAATGGGTGAATACTGATGTGTTGTAACAAGCTTTGAGTGATCACAAAGATTGGAAAAGCACTATATAAATGCAGTCCATTCCATTTGTACATCCTCCTGCTCCTAGAGCTCCTAGTCCTTTTGAATTCCACTTATATCAGTGTCCGTGGAGACTTGATAATCACATGATAATCTGAGTAATACAATGATGGACAGTGAATCATTTCTGATGTCTTGCATGAATAAGACCACATTTAATCTTATGCACATAAGTAATGATAAAATATTACCTTCCTTCCAGATCCAACACCATTCAAAAGTTAGGTCTTGGAGCAAAAAATTACTGTTCTCCCAGCTTACTCCTGGTATCCAGACTAACCTGCACAGCTTCTGTTTGTCCAGGCACAGCAGGCGAGTTCCACCCCTCTGGGTTCAGGCCTGGGTTACCTGGAGCACATCTGCCAACTCATTGAGAAGATGGGCCAGCTGCAGGAGACCAACCTCCGGCTGCAGAGGCACATCTGCAGCATGCAGAAGGACGGCAGGATGTCTAAGACCAAAGAGGTGTGTCATTCTTCATTTTTATTTTTGGGGTGTGGAATTTGAAAGATAAAGGCGATTGTTGGCAGGGATTGCAATTCTGATGTATTATTGTCTGTGTGATTGCAAATCATGTTGAGAAATCCCAGAATGCAAAGCTGAAAGAGCAGATTTGACAGAAACAATACTATACTCTGACCTGTTACTGCTTCTTCCTCTGTACAACTGGGTTGCTTATAGCTTTGAGGCAGACATTATAAAAACAAAAACATGCTCTTCTTATCTCTTTTTCCTTCTGAGACTCTAGCATTTGGAACCAAATAGCAGAAATTTCAGTGAAACAATACTTGAGTTGGCTTCTCCAGGCCTGATCAAACCCTAAATACGAGAGATTTAACAAAAACAGAAATGATGCGTGGAATATAAATGATGTTGTGTAGTCGTTATGTAATAAAGCTGAGAGAGGGGTTCTTTTGTATTGATATCAGGAGGGAAATGTGTGCGTGTGTGTGTGTGTGTGTGTGTGCGTGTGTGTGCGTGCGTGTGTGTGTGCGTGTGTGTGTGTGTGCGTGTGTGTGTGTGCGTGTGTGTGTGTAGGCGGATGTGCACTTGGATGTGTTGTTGTAGAGGCCCATCTCAACCTTGGCTCCACATTAGGTGAAAGGTAAATTTAGAGCAGGGAAAGAGATTATGTGGCAAAGATTCAGGAGTGGACTTGATATATGGGGCCACATGCATGATGAAGTATAAACATGCTCCATAGAGCAGAAAAAAACACGCCTCATCCCTTGGCTTTCATCTCCTCCATGTGACGCTGCTGTCATAGGCTGCATTTGCGTAGTTTGCACTCTTATGGGATTTTACCTAGAAGTGATGTCATACATCAGTTTACATGTTCGGATGTAAACCTTAATTAGACTGATGATTTGAGGTGACTCGATTATTTGTATTGTTTATTAATTTATAATAATTGTATTATTTTAAAGTGATGGTGTCAGAGGTGGTTGTGGCTATTGCAGTCAGATAGGGAGGAACCCAGAGAGTTAGCTGCTAACGGCTGGCTAGCAGCTATGCTTTAGTATTGAGGTGTCTGCAAATACTGAATTAATTCCTTTAAATGAAGCATTATACATTGTTGGGGGGCCGTGGCACTTCATGTAGCAATGCTGCTAGTTTAAATACATTTTCCAATGTGTAGCATGGTTACTTTCCAAATTTGTAATAGCAAGAAATGTTTAGCTGCTCAACCAAACAGTACAGCTATGTTTCATTTTCCCTTGGCAACAAAAAAAAGCCCATCTAGAAATGATCAAACTACATTCCTCAGTCAAAAAATGGGTTTATGAATAACATGAGTGCATTTGTTTATGACATTTCTAAACAGAAGTCAGAGAAGCTTGATACTCTGAAAGAGGGTGTTATGTCAATAACTGTACAGTAAAATAACTTAACAGCCTCACATAAAGTAGTCAGGGTCATTCTGAAGAGGACTCTATTGATAATTTCAGCAAAACTATTAAGGATTTTTTTTTTTTTTTAAATATAATGAGATTATGAATGTTATGCATAGCTAACATAGCACAGGTCAGTTTAGCTGCTTTAACTGCTGTCAGTGTACACAGCTGCACCAATATAAGGATCAACAATGGTGATGATTGTTATGTCAAAACCTATACTGATTCATTTAAAAATAAAAAGGCAACCACTTTCTACTGCAATGCAATAGAAATTCATGGTATGAAATCCTAAATGAAGAATAGTGTAATATAAAGCCACTTCTCTCTTTCATCTTTCTGAACAGGACTTTTTCCAGCAGCACTGCAGCTGTGGTGCAGCCGACCTGGCCATTCAGGACGTTCAGAAGATACTCTCCAGAAATGAGCTTTTGTCACCCAGTGGAACCCTGTCTGACCTGTCCACCATCCATGAGGTCACCCGGCATCCGTTCATATCAGCCAGGAGAGGTACGCTTATGGCATGCTTTATTTTAGTTGCTGGTAAGGAAGGAAATTATACAGAAAAGAAAGAACATCAAACAACTTGTGTCCTTCAAGGTGCTATTGAACAAATGTGTGATCAGACTTCTCTGGATGCATGTGATAACATCTTTAGGGTAACAAATGTGATGTTCCTATATCTTAAGCCAAACTATTTTCTTTGTGTACAGGCATTCATGGTGTTGCTCTCAGTTGCTCACACGAAAAGTGACAAAAGCGGTTTTGTGAAGAATGTAAAAAGAGAGCAAACACCTGGCCAATCACTGCAGAAGTGGGAGAGATTCTTGGATTGTCGATTTTGGAAATGTACAAAAATTATCTGGTGCAGCACTCCTAAGTTACCGAAAGTAGCCCTAATTAACCTTTAACATTTAATTACTAGTAGGAGCTGCACTTAATAACCTGCCCCAGTGTGATGTCGCACACACACACACACACACACACACACACACACACACACACACACACACACTCACTATGTATTAATGGTTTCATTTCAGTGTTTGTCTGAGATGTTTCTGAAATGGATCTATTAGGTATGTTATTAAAAAGCTTTAGCAGTACTTAAGTTTCATGTTTTATTATCGTTTTCGGTGGTCCCGTGGGGAAGATGAAACTATGACTCAAGTGGGACACGGGCGGAATTCCTGGCATCCTGTTCATGGCAGGAACACATAATGTCCCGTGGACTCTGGAATGCCTTGGTTCTTCCTCTGATGGAGGGGAAACTGGATCTGGAGAAGAGGTTGAGAAGTCAGGAGAGATGGGGGGCCCAGATTAAGTGCAGTAAGTGGAGTGGATAGCTCCGACTGTACCATGGAGTTGAGCTTTATTGTCATATACCAGCCACTGATTGTTACTCAGGAACCATGGGAACAACTAATAAATTAAAGAAGACAGAGAAAACAACATTCCGAGTGTTTTTATTGGATTTGTGGAATTGGAGAGTCGTGGCAAGGGTTAGAGTTTGTCTATTGGTTACATTGCTGTTGGAATTTTGGTTGTTGCAGTCACTGACAAAGAGGAAAAGGCAATGCAAAAGTTCACACAGAATCATTCCAAGTGTGTATTGACTGACTTTCATACTTACCCACAAAAACATGGTTTTGGTTTTCCTTATCCTGCAGAGGGCCATGATCAGTAGAATGTGTGAGTCCATGTGAGGAGGGAGTGGGTCCCTTCTTAACATGCAAACAAAGGCTCCCAACATGTGAACAAACATGAACACTACAGAGTAAATGTGCATACAGCTTTAATAACTGAAATTAGAAAAATGTTTTTGACAAATGTTGTAAGTCAAAGTTACCAGGTTTGCGTTCCTAACCCCTGCATGACTGAATCAGGCTTCATAATGATACTGATAGACTGGAGCAGGTCAAGCCTGTGTGGGACTGAGTGAGGCCTCCAGCAGCTGCAGCAGCATCAGCAGAGCAGCAGAAGCAGCAGCAGCAGCTGTTATCAACAGAAAAAGCTGTGAAAAAGCCACTTTTCATGAGCTGCCCAGCAGCAAACAGCAGACAGTGAGACACAAGCTGGGGAACATAGTGAAACATTTAGTAACTAAAGAATTAGTGAAGACCTAAGAGAGCTTAGCAAAATGTTCACCCTGCTCATCTGCTGTTCATTTTCACAGCCACTTGAAGATAATTACAAAAGCAGCCTCCTACCACCTTCACAACATACAGTAGCAAGAATTTCTGTCCAAACAAGACTCAGAAAAATGTGTTTATTTTATTTAGGTTAGATTACTGTAATTGTCTTCACAGGTTTTAGTAAAAAAAAATCAATCTGAGGTTTCTTCCATTATCTTTCCCCCGTTAATGGCGTTTCTTTTGTGGAGTTTTTCCTTGACTGCTGCGAGGGTCTAAGGAAAGAGGGTGTTGTATGCTCTACAGATTGTAAAGCCCCCTGGGGCAAATGTGTAATTTGTGATATTGGGTTATATTTAAAAAAATGGATTGATTGAATTTTATTTCCACCGCTCCTTCACATAGTTCCTATTACTTGTCTCTTAAGCTCTAAATGGTCCCGGGCCTACATACATCTCTACAGTTTCTTGTTCCTCAGGTCATCTGAGACAGGTTTACTCAAAAACACAAGCGAGGTGAAGCAGCTTTGAGTTGTTCCAGATTGGACCATATAAAAACTGACTTCACCCTTGCTTGCCAAAGCCAAGTCACACACTTTAAATCCCTCTTGTTTGTGATTTGTGTTTCAGACATGAGCAGTGAGGGTTTGACAACCGTCCCACTGTGGAGGAGAGGCTTGAACCGTAGCAGTTACACTGAGGGGGAGGTACGCTTCCTCGGGGACAGCACCGAAGCACTCTCTATCCCCCAGCGCAGGGTGAGTCATGTCCACTGCAAGAATCACATGCAGCAGAGCCTTGGTACTATTTAACAAAGGACTTTTGAGGCAAAAAACTGCCAGTTTTGAGGACGTTTTCAGATTAGATAGCTAGTTTGCTTCTAAGTATTTATACTTTATGGACACAGATTTTTGTCGTGTGATTTGACACAAAGTTGTTAAAATATTTTATGATTTCTATGATGATGATATTAAAAGTAATATATTTAGCACTGATTGTATTGCAATCATAATTATGACATACATGAAATTGGTGGTGCTTAGCGTGTCTGCAGTGTGACCCCTGCTCCCCCTGCCAACACACTCACCTAAGGTCTCCCAACATCCATATCCTCCGTTAACTGTCTTTATGGCAAACAGGTATAGCAAAAGTGTCACCAATGACACCTGATCGATGAGACTGTGTTGAGGCCTGGAGGAGAGGCCTTTACAAGGGCCACAACTGTTGGCAATTGACACCAATTAATGTAGCAGGGAGGATATCGCTGCTCCAACCTCAATACGTCTTGTTTTTAGTATAGTGACTAGGGTTGTAAAGGTTCGGCAAATTTCCCCAAAACTTCCGGAAATTTAAGAAGTTAAACTCAGGAATTTCAGGAATTTTGCACAATTTGAATAAAAAAATTGTACCTTTTAATAGTGTAATACTTATTAATACTTATTGTGTGGAAATACTCATAAAAAGCATTACTAGGTGTTATGGCATGTTTTGGTAAAAAATATGCCCATTTAATTGAATTGTAACCATGCGCTGCATTGAGCAATACACTCCTCCATCACATGTAGGGATCATTAGTCAGCATCCAATGAAATAAGAATTCAGTAAAATGACAACACTGCATACATAGTGCATTCTCATGTGCACTGCTGCACTGTCTGAGTAAGGACATGCATTCATGTGAGTTTTGATTGTATTCATGGAGTGAATATATTTTATATTATATATTATTTCAATTACCAACAGATAGTAGACGAAAGCAAAGCACGCAGTTTATAACACATTCTGCTAGTTGTTGCTAGCTAGCTGTTACCATGTGGGAATGTAGCTTGATTGCGCATGCTAATTGAGGAGTTTTAATTCATCTATTTCCATTCCAAACCCTAAGTTTGCACACAGCCCACATTGTCTAATTACCTTTCCCCATTAGTTAACTTGCTAGCTAACGCACCACGTGGCACATTTCACACTGTATGTATTTGACAAATTTGTGGATTTATTTGGCAAATTAAAGTATTATGTCTGCTTATGAAATGTTAAAAGCTTAGTTTTGATGTGCATATGACATGGTTGAAGACAGCCTAAATAAACCCTATAGTTCCATTTTATTATGGTTCAGACAGCTGAGAGTACATTTGGGACAAAACAACACAGACTGTACAAACGGTCTTTCTGTCTGAACACACCTTAACAAACTCTGAGACCTGTGGTGACTGCTGGCAGGGCTTTAGACCTTGAAAAGGTGAAAGTATATTTGTATTAAATTGTTGTTCTTGTGTGTCTTTGTGTTCAGCTGAGTGAAAACTACACATGGGGCCGAGTCAAAGACCTAGTGAGGAAAACTAAGTTGAGGAACCAAAGCAGGCTGGGACTGACTCCCACCTCACTGAAGATGTCCTGCCCACAACTCTACATGTGAGGAATACAGACTGTGCCTTGTGCTTTATATTCTCTCTAAACTGTATATGGACAATCATACTGAACCAACACTAAGTGAAAACATGACCCGTGACTCACGACCTCTGTCCATACACTTCGGTGTTATGAAGTGTTTCAGTGATTGAGCAGTTTTTCCAGTTTTGGTCTAAATCTAGATAATGTTAATGCTGCAGCATGCAATGATATTTTAAACAACAGTGTTCTTCCAACTTTGTGCCAATGGTTGACGGAAGGCAAAAAGCCATGTCCATAAATAAATGCTTTTTCCAGAAATGAACTGGCCTGCATAGAACCCTGCACAGAACCCTGCAAAGAACCCTGCACAGAACCATACACAGAACCCTGCAAAGAACCCTGCACAGAACCCTGACCTAAACCCCATAGAAAGTGTAGTTTCACCCCTTGTGACGCATCAGTGAAGTTCTCCAACAGAGGCTGTTTGTAGCGTCAGTACCACTTATTCATCACATGTTTCTGCAAACCATTATTGTGGCATATTCTCAATCTTCATTATTATTAAACGTCAAAGATGATCAATTATTCATTCATTGCTCTCATGTTGAAACAGACTTTACAAAATGCTTCTCAATTCACGATCAAATGAAACTATCATTAACAGGGAGATTATAGCTCATCTGTAAATAAAACAACTCATCAATCATTTGAAATTAAGTTTATAAATGTGCCGATGACATTTTACAGAACGCTGTGTAGACTGCAAAAATAATAACACACTCAGTGAAATTGGCTAAAAACCTAAAACAACCTAAAAACCATGTTCCCCATCCCTCAACTTACATTCAATCTCTTCATGGTCATTAAACCCTCAGCTCTCTGGACTAAAACCATGTGTACGCCTGGTCAGTCTGCGTGAGGTGCGCACATTCTCATCGCACAGTATTTCTTTATAAATATGTGTGGGAGAAGGCATATCCATGTTTTTTGTGCATACACATCGTTTATACATCTGGCCCATGGACTTTTGCAACTTATGTAAATAATGATATGTTGTCGATTAAAAATGAACTAATAGGAATGTAGAGGTGGGTGTTACTCGCTGTACATTTATACCCGTTTCACCTCCAACAGTGAGGTGTTCATCAGCTTTGGGATGGTAGAAGTATCAAGTAGTTTCACCACACCTTGTACTTTCTCTGGTTGATTCTGCTTTGATTTTCCCCTTAAATTCCACTCTCGTTCTTTATTGAATTGTTCATTAATATCCTTATCACCAGACAAAACTTCATTGAGACACAATAGAGAATTACATAAAAGTTAAAATGTCTACCAAATGTCTTGTGCTAAAAGATATTATGAGAATCATCATTTCATCCTGTTTTCTAGTATGAAACGGTAAAAAATATGTTTCCAAACTCCCTGCTCAAGCCCAAACTTTAGTGTCCTTTGTTTTTGTGGTGGTGTGTCATCATTTTGGTTTTTATGGCACCAGGCCAAACCACTGAAAATTAGCTGTGTTTGTTTAACAAAACCTGAAAAAAAGAGAAGAAATGCAAGTGATTTGACTCCAGTGAGAATTAAAGTGACTCAGTGACTTTTGAGCAGGAAGAAGAGTGTGAACGGTTCCTGGCAGAGAGAGATGAAAGGAGTCATTAACTTCAATTTTGTCTGGTGGAGGAGGGGTCTGAGTGTGGATGAACGGTGGCTTTTCTTTATTTAAGAGGTTGTACAGTGTAGGAATCGTATGGGAGGTGGAGGACTGCTGGACCTTCAGCCTCTCCTTCTGTCCTGACTGAAGCTTGACACGGACCCAGGCGGACAGAAGAGAGGGTTGAGTCAGGCCTGAGGTATGTCTGGAGGAGTGGGATAATTACCCCCTAGATTTAGGTTGAGGCTAGGTGAGATATGGCTATAGTCCAGGATTCATTAGAAAGAACACCAGGTCTACTGAGACACGCACGCCGGCCTACTGCTGCACTTCTGACAATGTGGGGATAATGGACAATATACTGTATGTTTTCTCATACTCCCAGGCTGAGGAGTGTCTCTGAAGTCCTCTAGAGATACATTAAAGAGCCAGTAGCTCATACTAATAACTGTCTTCTCTTCTTTACAGGCCTGATGTGGAACCAGTAGAATCTGCTGGCAGAAACAGGAACTCCATGATTGCCTTGGGTCACCAGAGCAGATTGGACTTCCCTTGGCTACAATAAACATCCAGGTAGTGCAGACTTCTTTTTATCTTTTAATAGTTTTTGAAAAACAATGGTTCTGTATGGCAGAGAAGTAGAAGGTATATACTGTATACATAAGGCTTCCATTTGGGTCTGCACATGAGATTTGTTTACAACAAGAACAATAGTCACCAGAAAATTATAAGGTGCTAACATAATTTTTTTTGGTTGATGCAATTTCTGAATGTTCATGTAGTTTCCAGCAGAACATTTCAAATAACCACATTCACTTATCACTTATTACTTATATTATTATTGAGTACTAAGAGAAGGAGAAGTGCTGGCAAACCATTGACGAGTAATGGGAAGAACACTTTGAGGAACTTTGAGGAACAGTGAAAGTACCCCTCCACTCAATGTGTTTGAGCAATGTATTTTTAGTGGTTATAACCATTTTGTGGAAACACTTTTCTAAACTCTGCCCTCTATCTTTGTCTCCTCCTCAGATCAGGTCCCATTAGTCTCACATGGAGAAGAGGACAACACCATGAAGGTACACAGGGATGATTCAAGACTGGAAAATAAACCATGAAGAAGAAAAGAAGTGAATGAAGAAGAAAGAAAAACCTGACGTATCAAAAGAAAGGACTCTTGCATGAGAGATGCTTTTGCTGCATGTAAGGGAGAATAGGAGTGTTTATGTGAAACTAATTAACTGTATATGCAGTATACATGAAAAATATAGGTGATCTCAAGAAATTAAGATGATGCTTCGATATGTATAATGTGATCCACATTGGGACATAATTTAACTGCATTATACATTCTCTGTTGATACTCTTTACACTTCTATAACGTTCCATTAGAATGCGGAAAAATCTGTAAAAATCCAACTAATGTGAAGCATAAACATATTTCTTAACTTTTCATTGTATATGATGTTGTAAATGTGTTATAAACAAATGACAGACTGCTTTGTATAGTGTGTGTGTGTGTGTGTGTGTGTGTGTGTGTGTGTGATGTTGCATAACGAGAATGCATGCAGAAATAATGTGTATGAAGAGTGCAGGAGAAATACACATTTACTTTTTCAGCCCATACACTCTGATGTTAGGAGGTTGTAGAGAAACATCACCCTCTTGATATAACTAGAAAATATACTCTACAGTATAAGTGGTATGTTTAATGACATGCAGAGTGTATGTTTTACACGTTAAGCGCTGGGATTTACTGAAGTCACTGAAGTTCTCTTGACTTGTTCCAGACAATGAGTCATGAGCAACAGAAAGGATATGTAGATTTCATATTAATGCTGTATGCTTCATTCAAATTAAGTTCTTGTCGGATCATCTAACTGTATATGAAACCCCCTTTTTGAAAGGCATCTGACAATTTTTGTTCCCAAAATTTCTGAAACCAATAAATAAACAATAATACTCCAGAACTCCAGAACAAAGTACTCAAACTCACCAGGTTGCCAACCTATGCTATTCCTCCCAACCACGCTTTGTCAGTACATTGTTTATTGACGCCTTTCACAGTCATGCTTGTTGTTGTCAGCTGAAAATCCTGAATATTTTTAATGAAGCTTTTCGAAATCCAAGACAAACAGAGGTTTAGAGGTTTTCAAAGGTTTCAATCACATCTTTGCCTCAGTTGGTGCCGCCCAGAGGAACATTTGCAACCATTGGCATCCAATTGTGTCTTTGCATTAACTTAATATGCAGTCGAGCTACCACAAAAAATTGCCATTAGGTACAGTTTGAAAACACTTTAAAAACCTTTTTGTAGTTTGTAGATGTAGTTGGCAATAAAGACTGTATTTGCTAGTACTGTGCTGTTTTTCAGTGAGTTTCTAGGTGCGTAGATGTACATTTCTGGGTGTACAGAGAGGAAATTACACAAAACTGAATATTGCAAAGTTGCTATTTCAGATTCTCAGCAACCTTTATTAAAAAAAAACACACACTCTCGGCAGATTGCAAGATCGCTGACTTCGAGTTCAAATTCCACCGTCATACGTGGTTGACATGGTGACATGATGTGAAATTCTTAGCAAATTACTCTTAATAACTTACTTTTGCTGTTCCTATATCATCTGTAATGACAAAGTATAATTCATATCTGTGTCAGTTTTCATGACTCAGCCACATGCATGCATTAAGTGTTACATAAATTCTGATATTGTTGCTAAATTGCTGTTTAGGGAAATGATCATCAGTCTTGACTGGCCCCAGGTGGTCATAGCGAGTAAGTATAACCGAAACAAGCACCATTTTATTTATCTCCTTGAGGAGGTTGCTGCTGAAGGTTGGAGCTGTCTTAACTTCTTTAGAGCAGTGGGCAGCCACAGGGCAGCCAGGGACCGACTGAGGACAGGGCTTTGCTCAAGGGCAATGGAAACAATGACTTGCACTCATAGTGAAACACTAGTGGACCTTATTCATATCAACTACCACCAATACAGATTATTTTGCCTTTTTTGCTTTATTCTATTCTAATTAAAAATATTTGATTATTTGTTGATGCATTTTCTGTATGTGTAGCATGGTGGGAGCTACAACTGCATTGCATTGTGCAATCCTGTATTGTATGATTACAATAAAGCTGAACCCTTGAACCTTGAAAACAATGAACAGATTGTTTTCTAGATTCCACCTCCACAAAAATTCACGAACAAATGTGTGTGAGATGCATTCAATGTGTTCACCCACTGGGTTATTACACCCACTGCAGAGCAGGCAAAAGGCAAAAAGTTCATTGAGTTACAAAATATGATCTGTTAGTTTAGTAATCATCCGTAACAGCTGATAGCACAGACATGCAAGCTGTGAAATGTTAATATAATATTATTATTTATATATATATATATATATATATATATATATATTATTTTTTAAACCGTCTGATGTGCTGGCCACTGAGCGGTTGGGACTTGTTAGTTTGGGTCTGCAGGGGGCTTTGATCTGTCATCATCCCTGTAGCTCACTTGCCGCTGTTAAAGGAGTAATATATATATATATATATATATACTGTATATATCTATATCTATATACATATAGATATATATATTGTTACTATCTTGTAACAATATAGTCTTTCTTTCTTCCACTGTACCTACACAAACTTGTAAGAACTATATTAGTACTGGATTCATACAACAAATTACTCTGTAAAGTATCATCATTAAGTGTTATCAATGCTTCATTTATGTACTCATAGTATATCCTTTTCCCTTGTGACTTTTGCTGCTGCAACAGCCATATTGTGATAAGAATGTCCATCACACACCAAGTTATTCTGGACTTCCTTATTTTATTGGCACTTGATTCATATAACGAAATGATACAGTAAATTGCAGGCTGCAGTAAAAAGTGTTACCAAAGCTTTTATTGTTAGTTCAAGTAGGAAGACAATATAATTCTTATACGTCATCTCTCATACATCAGGTATAATCCAATGATTTCAGAATAATGTGATCACCACTGATTGTTTGGGGAGGCGAGGATGCCCAATTTGATGGAATTTATAAGGTTTTATACACAAAAGTGTGGCTTGATCATCCGACTGAATTGCCATTTCCTTTCATCTTTCAGGGATACAGTAATGTGTTGTCACATTTAGCCCTTTTCCACTGTGTGAACCTAATGAAACACTGTTATAGCTTCTGCTCTCTATTCTGCTGTTTTGGGGACCTGGAACTAAGTTTGGCCGCCGCTCAGAAGGCAATACTCAATGCAAGTTCCAGGTACTTTCAGGGGTTGCTGGAAGTGCTGTCCATCATTGGTCCAGCAGATCAATTGGACCAGTCAACGAGGTGACAAAGGTGACTATAACAAACGCAACAACATTAACCACCGTTTTAATACTGCATATGTATCGACCAGGACAATCAATACTTTAAAAAAGAAAAAGCAGTGGGGAATGCTTGTTCAACAAACCAACATGTCTGGGCCTTCTTTAGTACTTGGGGAAAGGAGGTGATTTAGAAGAAGCTGGAGTCAGAGGTTTGTAACCAAAAGAAGATTTCTTTGTGATAAACAAAGTCTAACGGTGCAGGATAACAAATTATGAAGATGAAACAAGATAACAGAAAAAGAAAGGATGACAATGCACACAGCGGAGAAAAGCGGAGTTCAATGTGCTTAACTGGTTTTGGGCCACTAACTGACGAACTTGTGACGGTACCAGCAGTGGTTCCGATTCTCTGTTGGCATATAAACCAGATTGGTTACCTTACTTGGCTACTGGACATCACATAAAAATGACATATTTGGTCCTAGCCTTTTCATGGCATATATATCTGAAATGTATTGATTTGTAAAACATTGTGAAAACAAAAGGATGTACTTCCTTGTTTAGGATATGAGAAGCTGTCTGTTACAGTCTGTTAAGTTTAAGTTTGCAGTAGTAAAAGAAATAAATTCTCTGTAATACAGTGCACTTTACATGCAGCTGTAAATACAGTACACTTTTATATCCAGAGGAGGACCATGCTACAAAGTCTTTGACAGTTAATCTTTGTCTCATTCATTTGAATGTAATTATGCTTGTCTGTAGTTTTTACAGTAAAGGTTAGGCAGAAAAGGACAAACATTCCTTTCCTCACAACAGGTCACCCGTTTAGTCTCAGTTGCCTTGGTGATGTGCTCCAAAGTAAGCTGCTGTGAGAGTTCAAATCCAAAGATAATCTTTAGGAGTTATCGTGAGTCAGATCCACTGCTGGTGCTGAGATTGTATATGATCAGAAGTCCTTATCCCAGCCAGACAGCTCATCAGGAGGCTCCTCTGTGTCAGGAGGAAACATGTCAAAGTGACTGTGATCCATCGGCCCCTTCAGCTGCAGAAACAAGGAAAATCAGCATGAAATCACTACATTTTGTCAGCATGGGGTCCTTCACAACTTCCTCATTGGCAGAGTTGACTTTCCTCTGTCAGTACACATCCTTATCATGGTAATGTTGCCACTTCAATTTGCATACTGACAGATATACTTAAAATAGATATGTATAAGTCAAAAGTTTAAATACACTTCTCAGGGACAGTTTGATTAATTTCATAAATGTGGCCACAATAACAAGAGGTATGTTTGGAGGAGGAAAGGCGAGAAGGCGAGCCTGCTCAACAACATTGTCCGTACTGACGAGCAGGGGGGGGGGGGGGAGTATCAAGATCTGGGGCTTGTTTGCTGCCAGTGGAACTGGTGCATTGCAGAAAGTGGACGGAGTTATGAAGGAGGAAGATTACCTTAGAATTCCTCAGGACAACGTCAACCGTCAGTTTGAAATCTCGGATGCAACTAAGTGTTCCAGCAGGACAAACCAAACCAAACCAAATATCAAAAGTGGTTTTGGGATCTCTAAATTAAGCTGAAATTAAGCTTTTGGAATGGTCTTCACAAAGTCATCACCATTGAACATATGTGGACTGGTGTGAAAAGACGAGACCATGCAAGAAAACCAATAGATTCGGTTGAGTTTTTGTTTGTAAAGGTTAATTCACTGCAAACATGCCATTACCACACATTTACACATATAAGGTTTGTCCAATCAGCATTTTCACTTTTATTCAATCTCAAGTCTCCATTAAATGTCACAAATAACATCATAATCAGCATGGCAGTTTCAAGGAGATAAAAGCAGTTGATTGCATTTTTGTAAATTCTATTGAACTGAAATGTTGTTTCCACAGATTGTTGTGGGACTGTCTGACGGTGTTTGTTCATTGTTAGAAATCAAAGGTCATAGTATCACCTCTCTCCTCAATGGAGACAGCAGCTTGTGACGCCTCAAACCTTCCCAGTTGAATCCCTGGAACCACCTATAAAACAAACAAAACAAAACAAAACACTCAAAGTTGTATTTTATTTTAAATTAAAACTGAATGTTACCTTCAGCCACTTCACTGTTAGGTGAAGGTTTTCTTAATATAAATAGAAACCACATAATACACATTAAAACTAGTTTTAACCGTTAGGAATTACCTAATCACTGTTTTATGCTTATGTTTTCAGTTTTTTTTGATCATCCACTGTGTACTACTATACTATATATATACATATATACTGTATATATATATATATACATATATACTGTATATATATATATATATATATATATATATAATATTTTTGCATTTATTTATTTTTTATCTTAAATGTATTTTAAAATGTATTTATTCATTATTAAAGTTATGTATTTATTATTTACCCTGTGCATTTCTCTATATAAAAAGTCCATTCCCATTTGGTCGATCTGCAAAGTAATTATTCTGAGAAACACCTAAGACAGAGATAATTGAAATAAGATGAAAGCAATATAAAAATATCACGCCATTGTCACAACAATACACAATAAAATGTGCTGAAAGGTGGGTAAGCACTCCTATGGATCCCAGTATGCCTGTTGAAGGATGTTTTGACCTGTATTAGGCCCTGCATTGGTTATTAGGCTGTGCCATCATAAATATACTAAACCCTCTGACAGGCAACCCCATTCTCCAACCCTAAACCAACGTCCCTGTAACCTGCCGTTACATGCTACTCTCACCCAAGCAAAGTGCAGATACTCTTGCGGCTTGAAACGGCATTATACCTACTGCTTGGACTAAACTACCATCGTTGGTTCCACTGGCTTGATAGAAAGTTTCATCTGAATGGCACGGCACACTCAGTAGTCCAGACATCATCATTGCTTATCCAGCTCAACAATACTTATATCAGAACACTTTTCACACCATTCTCTGACTTTCTATCCTCACCTAGGCGAAGAACAGACACTGGGCAGCGTGACCCGTACTTGTATCTACATTGTATCTGCTGCGGTTAAACCGGCTGGTCCAACTGGCTTGATAGGCAACGTCATCTGAATGCCCGGCCCACGCAGTTGTTCAAGCACCATCAATACCTGTTTCTCCTAGAGTTACCAATAACCACTAGTTAGCAACCCCTCTGGTATGAAAAACTTTTCCTGAATTATGAACCTAGACCTGTCTTTCAAAGAAAAGAACATGGTTGCAAAATGAATTTGTGTGTGAATGTAAGAGTGCAGGCCAGTCTACGGGGTCATCAGGTGGGCCCCTCTCAGTAACTTGTGTTTCCCTGACACCGAGAACACTCAACAGTGTGTTCCAGCATTCCAGAACCAGCCCCTCTTTACCAGCACCCACACACTCAACACTACTCTCCACAGCAAGTTCTATTCATCATCAGCTAGTAACATGTCAAGCAACAACCCTAAGTTACCCCATTAACTAGCATTCTAACAGCCTGTTAGGAAAAACAATATGCTGCCTGAGACAGCACATAACCCTAACAACACACATGTTAAGTGGCGTTCTAACATGTAACAATACCTAACATAATGCAAAGAAATAACACCACGGCAGGATGGATAAGCAACACACCACACACTTCTGTTCATAACATCAGCAGTTAACATTACAGTTGGACATTTCTTACTTGTGTTTCTTGATGTCAATGATGCCATTCTTTTTGTTTCCAAGCCTCTCGAATGGGTTTAACCTGAGACAAAAACAAAGAGACATTTATATTGGTTTAATATCAGGTTTAATAACCCTGCGGATTTTCTATTTACAAAAAGAAACAGCCAGGAAATGTAACATTTTTGTAACACATGGTTTAATAAACACAGCAGCAGCCTGCAAACGTGACAAACTGCTAGCACATTTGTGACAAATGTGTGACGAATGTGGACCCACATCACTGTAACTGCAACATAATCATGCAGTCAATATTCTGAATGATATTGCCTGGTCTGCTCCACACCACCAATTACACAGTGGTTTTCTGATTATCTGTTTAAAGGACAGACTTTATCCTTATATCTGATCGAGCTTTTTGATTCACCGTACTTGCAAAGTCTCCTGATGAGGTCGTCTGGTCGCTTCCCTATTCTCTTAGGGAAGTCCACCTTCTCAATGCCGTGGAGGACCATGGTGTAAATCTTTATGGGGTCTGTGCCAGCAAAGGGTGGGCTGGAAGAAAAACTGTTTTTCAGATTTCCCGTTTATTGCAAAGGTAACAATTCAGACTGCACGATTGAAAGATTGAGTTTACCATTTTGGTAAATATATTTATTTGCTTTCTTTCGAAGAAATTAAAAGACCAAAATCAATCTCATATCACATGCATATTTTTTTACTTTGGACAGAGCCAGGAAAGCTGATTCCACCTGCTTCCATGCTTTATGCTATGCAAGGCTAACAGCGTCCTGACTCCAGGTCTGTATTCCACACACAGACATGAGACTGACATCTTGTCATCTCACTGTCTGAAAGAAAGCAAATAAGTGAATTTCTCAAAATGTTGAACTATTCCTTGAAACCCACACAATGCGATTCTAAATATTTGGAAAGCTGAAATGCAAGACTCAGAGATTTTTCACGATATGGGTACACAACTGGTGAACAAAAACAATTATTGCACAATCAAGCTGAAGTAAACAGAATCAAAAACATAACACAATATTAATCAAGGAGGGCAACTAACTTGCTTATGTGTAATCGTATTATAAGTTGTGTACCTCACAATTTGGTGATAAAAAAACATTTTTATTACAGTATAATTAGAGTGATACATTTGCCATTAAATCAAATATTTTGATTTGAATTTTAAAATGATTCTTGGTTATCATTTATCACAACTCTTTGCACATCTGTCGTTCTCTGGGTCAGATAATATGCCACCATTGATTGAGTTTGAGCTGCTATGCTGAGGACACTCCACTGTACCTTCACATCAAACCTTTCACCCACCTATGGGGGTCAACAAATGTGGCATCTAAGACTATTAAAAGCAAATGTCTTTGCGTTAACCTATTGATTCTTCTCCAAGAATTGCAAATCCCAATAGTGAGAAATTCTAATTTACTGACTTACTTGCCAGTGAGAAGTTCAAATATGAGAATTCCCAAGGACCAGCAATCAGCTCCAAAGTCATGGCCTTTGTTCATAATGACTTCTGGGGCCACATACTCTGGAGTCCCACAGAATGTCCAGGTCTTCTTTCCAAGGCCGATCTTTTTAGCAAAGCCAAAGTCTGCCTGAGGAAATACAGAGGCATTAGGAATATATGTTAAAACATAATACAGACACACATTAAATAACACACTTAAGATGACATCGCTAACATATTAGTAAAAAAAACATATTTGGCTTACCATTTTGACATAACCCTCAGCATCCAGTAGAAGGTTTTCAGGTTTCAGGTCTCTGTAGACGATGCCCATAGTGTGGAGGTAATCAAAAGCCTCTAAGACACAACCAGTACAGAACCTGGCTGTGGGCTCATCAAAATAACTCCTGGTAGGTTACAAAAAGATCAACAAATGAATGGCATCCAATAAATACGCACAAAGCCGACAAAGGACAGTTATAGGAAGACTGCAGACGTTGCAGTTCATGTTCGGCCCCAGGAAAAACTTAATGTAAAACAGAAGCACATGGCAATCACATGGTCTGCTTCCAAACTTAATGTTAGGTTGTATAAAGTTTGTTTGTTCAAAGCTACTTTTAAATGATCTTTCAGAGAATTATTACACAATTCTGGTGAGAATTGGTAGGTTGGTTTGAGCTATTTTGCCAACCCATCCACAGTCAGATGACTGACCTGATGCATATCATTGTTTAATCTCTCTGACAGATTTAATGTCACCACAGGGCCTTCGAACCAATCTTGAATGTAGCACTGTCTAGAGGTATGCCACATGGGGTTAGGTAACAACTCACACTGAAAGTGCATTTCTATCGACCAGCTTTTATATGCATTTTCAACAGAGGGTAAGCGCTCACTTTACCACCGGAACACGCCCCCCTCAGTCATACTGAGTGGTTAAACGGCAAAACAACATCATACGAAAACGGGAGTAAAACAAACAATGATCTGCTTAAATTAAAGGCAGTTGGACTCGACAGTACAGTGATCAGGCAATCCAAAGTCCCCACTGAGCTCCTGCCGCCCCCATATGAGCTCACAATGTGTGACGTCTTCTTCTGCAATGGTTTACTATAGAAACCAACAACTGTTTATCTTGATGTACCAACTTCATATATACACGTAAGTAGTGGATGCAAATGTGCATTAATTAGCATTTTGTTTTGCAGAATTTTTGGAAATTCAGTTATAATTGGGGTTCCATTTGGATGGGAACTTGACTTATGTCAGCTTCCAATTAGAGTAGATTTTATAAAAAATGTGGTCGCTTTATATCTTCCTGCTCTTAATTTGCAGAGGTTTATAGTTTAGTGTTGCAGCATGCCTGTGTTCTACTGCAAAGGTACAACTTGTTTTCTGCAAACCAACTGGTGCATCATTAAGCTTCTACAAAATATATTTAAAGTTGTAGTAAACTAACCTTTGCTCCCTTTTTAACCTGCCAAAGCAATGGAAATGCTAAGTTCAGTTTTAAAGAGCAGGTGAAAATCCTGCTTTTGGTGAACCTCAACTTCTCACCTTACTGCAGTCAGGTAGGAATGTACTCCAAGGTGTGTCAGTACACCGTGACATCACTGTGGACAGTGCTTACAAGTGCAACCACAGACTGTGTATATAGATGGTCTGTACATGATGTTTTAAGACCTACACTGCAGCCAGCCACTTGGGGGCGATCAAGACATTTTGGCTTCACTTTAGGGGAGCTGTCATGTCGTCCATCTTTATATACAATCTATGGGTGCAACAGACTGAAAACACAGCCTGTATTAAAAGGAATTGTTGACCCAAAAAACAATATAAATAACCTGCCCAGGCTCTCATGGTCCCAGTAAAGTTTTATATCAAATGGCCGATGAGAGTGAAGCACCCATAAAAATAAAAGGAGATCATTGTAAACAGAATTTGACGGAAGCTGAACAAAAGACAACAAAAAGATTATTAAACGTCGGAACTTTCTGAAAATTCCTGTACAACATTATGCAAGTGTCTTGTATCCATTCATGGGCTCATGGAAGTCATATTCATGACATATTCATGGGCTAATGGAAATCCAAACAATTTTTGTTAAACAATTCAATCGAAAACTTTCTTGGACCATGAGAGCTATATACAATTTATATTGTTTTTGGGTGAACTATTTCTTTAATTTACTGTTTAAATATTGATTTCTGGATGTTTCCATTTGTAGTTCCGTATGTAGCAAAAGGACCTACACTCACATGTCCCGCAGCACAGTCCACAGCTCTCCACCAAGACATGCCTCCAGCAGCATGTAGACAAACTTATCATCCCGAAATGTTCGGAATAACCTGAAATACATGCACAGACAGCCAAGAGACTCTATGAGAATTTATGGCCCACATTAAAAACACCACCTAATCCTCCTGCTAGCATATTAACAATAACAAAACATTAATAAAAAAAGGGAACTATAATATAAATAATGATAGTCCCTGGTAATATGCTGTACATTGGTTGTGCACTTCTAGTAGAACTGTATTCATGCTTTGTATTGGTATTGATGTCGGATTATTAAAGACCCCCATCACCCCATCTGTCTGCTGCCGTCTGGCACACGGTCCCAAGACCAGCAGACTCAGGGACAGTTTTATCCTACAGGCCATAAGACAGAGTGTCCCTGTTCAAAACCCATCTCTTCTCCTCTGTCTACTCATAGCCGCTCTCCACCCCTCAACCCCTCCATTTTCCTCTCGTTTTCTCTCCCCCCCCCCCCCCCCCCTCCCCCCCCCCCCCCCCCCCCATTATATTATATTATTGTACAGCGACTTTGAGTTCCTGAAAAGCGCTATGGAAATTCAATCTATTATTATTATTATTATTATTACATGTTTATAGTTCATACATCTGTTTATTATTACAGAATACAGTATTTATTCTACTGTACAGTATTTAATTTGATCTTATTCTAATGCATATGTATATATTGAACTTATTCCTTCATTTTACTTGCACCATTATGTCTCTTGCACTATTTCATTTTTTTAACTTTATTTCTTTTGAGTATGTTGCATTGTTGGAGGAGCCTGGGAAGATTTTCATTGCCAAAAACTACGATGTAGCTGTTATGCATATGACAATAAAGCCTTTGAATCTTGATTCCTATTTGAATCCTTTGATGTCTTGAATTGGTTATGTAAAGCTGAAAATGTAATGATGATAGTCATATACCCACATCATGCCCATTATGCACTTCTATTGGCCACCTAAAAAGTGAAACATTGCAGATAACAATTTTGCTGAAACTTAAAAGAATGTCCATACTTAGATTTAATTTAACACCAACACCTCATACAGAATCTCTGAACTAATAAAGAAGAAACTGAGGAGGAGAGTTGTATTAGAGAAGTGAGGGAGTGAACATCACATTTTGGCTGAACTTTTCCCTTTGAATGACAGTCAACAGACTGCTGCTTGCACAAGGTCTTTGTTCTGTAGAGTCATAGTCCAGATAAATCTCTGTGAAGTGGTGGGACCCGGCTCAGGAGCATTCTCCCAGCAGGTTCCTTAGCAACTCCACAGAGAAACTAACACACTACCAGCCCTCATGTCATCTTCTCCTTAAAGAATACAAGAGGTTTATGTTCTCTAGTCTCTTGTCTTCAACATCTACATGCTTCCACTAGCTCAGATTACGAAAACAACTAAACATCTAAACAAAATGTTATCATGATGTGGCTCCTTTAGAGGTAACACCTTGCTCTTTATGACACAAAGAAACCTGAATGTGTAATGATGTATGTGGCCCACACCTGATGATAAACACTGAGTTTGTTTGCTGAAGGATGTTTTTCTCAGAGTAGATGTGCTCCTGCTGTCTGGTGTCCACAATGTGCTTCTTCTTAATGCACTTCAGAGCAAACGTGGAGTCCTCATCCTTCAGCTTTACCTGAGAAACATGAGAGGGACACTGGAAATGTATATTAAACATTGCACAAAAACACCAACTAAACATTGACTTATTGTGTTTTTAAATGTGTGTATACATTTATAAAATCCATTTTTTAAAATTAAAATGAACCAACATTGCTAAATGTTGAGGCTGCAACCGTAAAAACTGCGGTTCCTCTAAAGCTGCTTTCACATGATCAGCGGTTAAACCTTGAATGGCTTAAAGCTACATTACATTGTTGTGCTTGTGTTTCATGAAGTAGATGAGATGTTTTATCCCTCACCCTCACATATCCACTGAGGTCACAAACACTGCCCCTATATTTTTGCAGATATATTTTTCAGTATACTTATTTTCTGTCCATTTGCTACATTGGTAATGTTTTTGCTCACAGAGATGATGAACATACTATTAGGTGGGTCAATTTAATTAAATAACAAGATCAGGGTTTGGCAAGACAAACATATTATCAGTAAAAAAAAATCCAGCTAAATAAGTTCCAGTATAATGACTAATAATGTTGGTGCAGCTCACCAGCTCCACTCGTCCAAATCCTCCCATGCCCAGTGTAGCTATGACCTCCAGCTCCTGGAACGGAAGGAGAGAAATCTTCTCTCTCAGCATCCTCAGTTCCTGGGCCTCTGCAGAGTCCATTTGAGGTGAGTGGGGCCTTGGAGAGGAATAACACGGGACACACATTTGGGTTACATTTGGGCCCTGTTTGCTTTTTAGGCCTAGACTGACTCTGTCATTGTGCACTTACAGGGCATTCCTCCTCTCATCACTCCTGGAAAGCTCATCCACATATTCCTTCAGGTAGGCCTGAAGTTCTTCATAAGTTCCCACCATTTGGTTGAAATTGCTAGAGAGGGGGAAGCAAAGGGCAAAGACATGAACAACCTTGTGTTTGTGTGTGTGTGTGTTTGTGGTGCATCCACTGCCATCTATAAACACAGGTCTACTTTTAATTAGCTATGCAGCCACCTAATTCATTACATCTAATGAAATGGTCTACATGAGTCCTGCTGTACATAATAACATGGCAGGTAATCAGCATCCAGCTACTCACTCTCTGTCCACCACCAGGCAGTGTGTGTCGTTCTCATTGCAGATGATGTTGGCTGAGCGAACATCCTCACTGTAAACATAAGCGTACAGTTCAGTCACATGTTCAGTTGTACGTCCACACAGTCGTTTCTGCAGTATAATGAAGTACTCCTTCGTCAAAATGTTCTGTTGTAACATTCATTAATTATCTTTAAGTTAATTATATTACATTACATTACTGGTCATTTAGCAGATGCTCTTATCCAGAGCGACTTACAGTGACTAACTACAGGGACAGTCCTCTGGAGCAGCTCAGGGTTAAGTATCTTGCTCAGGGAAACAATGGTGGCAGTCTGGTATTGAACTCACAAACTTCTGGTGTTCTATTTAAAAGCCTGACTACTAGAGTCTCTTTGAATTGTCTCTTCGGTTGCGCGTGTTTCACTCTAGATGAGCAGAATTACTTATCCCATGTTTCCACTGATGTTATACACGTATTCACACCAGACACAAGACATTAGTGTTCACTGCAGTGGACAGGTAGGCTACTTAAAAGCTATCTTCTTGTATGCATGGGATTCACTGTTGGTTATTATAAGATGTGACTGGAAGTGAAGATGGGTGGCTGCTCAAAAAACAAACAACAGCATGTCCCTTCTTTTTTAAAGTAGTGACAGTGACAGAGCTGAAAATACTGAAGAGGTTGAGGATTCTGATGTTGACTTGGCTGAGAATGTTGAGGAGGCTAAAATGGTTAAAGATGGTGTTGAGGATGCTGAGGATTCTGAGGATATTTAGAATATTGAAGACGTTGGGGATGCTCAGGATGTACTGGTGCTGAGGTGGCTGACATTACTGTGGATGTTGCCATGACTGAGCATGCGGAGGATGCTGAGGATATTGAGGTTAAGCTAGGGAGGCTCAAATGGTGAAGGATGCTAAAGATGTTTTCTATGCTGAGGATGGTAAGGATGTCAGTCTTGCAGTGACAGGATGCAGTAACATGATGCAGTGACAGGATGCAGTGACATGATGCAGTGACAGGATGCAGTGACAGGATGCAGTTACAGCATGCAGTGACAGGATGCAGTGATAGGATGCAGTTACAGGATGCAGTGACAGGATGCAGTTACTGGATGCAGTGACAGGATTATGTAATTTTTGCTAAATAATGGGTACCTATGGGGTTTCTGTAAAAACAAATAAGTGTGTTGCCTCATTATTGCAAGATCGGCATCCTTTTTCTTTGATCTTCTTACCACTACTCATAACTACATTACTGTACAAAAGCATTGTCGAGTACCCTGTCGTCATTTTGGGAACATATGCCATACAGTATATTGTATGTTTTTCAATAACTGCCCCATCTGAGTCTCAAGAGATTTTACCAAAGCCCTTTTCTTTACCTTATTGAACACCACATGTTTAATATCATATTGTACCTGTGAAATGTGTTTCATTGCAGTTACTTCATAGGTTCTGCTGAATATCAGTGTTTCTAACACAATTTTCTCCAAAATGCAGTTGTATTTCTCAGTACTGTACCCCATTATTTTACCTTTCCTCTAAAATGCCCAACTGTTATGCAAAGCCTTGTTTTCTGCCAGGTGGAAAAGTCTGATGGTGACTGGTGGACAGGTAGATCAATGGCAATGAAAGGGGTGGAAGAAGTAGGAATGTGACTGAAAGGAGGGACAAAGAGGCAGAATGTGCAAGAATAAACACAACTGCTGTAAGACATTATGACATCAAGACACAATGGACAAGACATAACAGTGCACCAGGTTAAGGCTCATATAAAATGTGTAAGTAATGATTCACAACATGACCATGAACAAACAGTGGAGTTAATCATTCACTTTCATTATCTACATCATGCAACAGCTTTATAATCAGCCCCTTTAATGTGACGTAAATAATAATAACCTCAAAGTAAACAGCAGGAAACGAAAGCATTAAATAACCTCTTAAGATTATGATTATTGAGCCATCTAATGTGATCAAATTTACCACAGAAAAACAAAAATCATTGAAATACAATATTATATCTGTACTGTGTCTGTAAAATGTGTTGAATTTTACAGTTCTGCCCTTTGTCCTCAGCCCTCTGTGTGTTGTTTGCACCTGATGAGAGCTTTTTCTCCAAAGTAGTCTCCAACTCCCAATGTCTTGATTTCCTGCGGTTCAGCCAACCCCTCTGTGCTTTGAGTGACTATGACCTAGAGATAGAAAACATTAGAATGAGGCACAGCAACAACTACTGTTTGAATCAGTGCTGTCTGCTGTTGTTTTATCATTGGCATCATGAAAATGAGACAATCATTATTTTGCTGTTGGATTTACTGTAAATCAGTCAGTATACAAGCTTTGGATAATTTCCTGAAATGTGTATATTTTTGTAGGTAATTGGTTTTGACTAAGTTGCAACCAGTACGTCAACATGCATCTATAGTTACTCTAATGGCCACTGTTTGTTTAAATTAAATCTGTGTGTGTATTGAAATGACTGGGCTTTTTGTTTACATTTTTTTTACTGGTGTTCTATTACTTTTAAATTTTTTTCTGTACGTATTTTTATTTTTCACCGATTTCAAAAGGTCCTGTTGTTTTTCTCTCTCCTTTGACCGCCTTCTTAACATCAGATGGGTGATTTGATGACTTTCAGTCAGGCTCCCATGCTAATCACAGCACTGAAACAGCACTCATTAATGTTTTAAATAATATACACCTCAATACAGACGCAAGTATAATGTCAGTCCTCATGTTATTGGACCTTTCTGCAGCCTTTGACAGGACTGATCATAACATATTGTCAAACAGACTTGAACACCTAGATTTTCAGGTATGGTTATCATGTGGCTTAGATCATATTTACATGACAGAATTTATTTTGTTTCCATTGGAAACTATACCTCAACACTTCTTTCTTGACCTGTGGTGTCCCCAAAGGGTCTATTTTAGGGCCTTTGTTATTCAATCTTTATAAGCTCCCGCTTGGACAAATAATCAATGACTATAACATTTCTTACCATGTCTATGTTGTTGATACTAAATTTACTTAACCCTCTCACCTAACAACCTCGGTCCCCAATAATCTCTCGATTTACGTATTGACCAAATAAACAGTAGGATGTCTCAACATTTTCTTTGCTGGATAAGGACAAAACTGAAATAATCTTGTTTGGGAAAAAATTAGGAGAGACTTAAGACTGACACTCATTTTGACACAAAAGCACTTAAAGTGAAGAAACCTAGGTGTTTAATTAATTACAATCTCAGTTTTAAAAATCACGTGAACGCAATAACTAAATCAATTTCTTTATCTCAAAAAACGTAGCCAAACCAAGAGGACTTATGTTAAATTATGATTTAGAAAAACTCATTAATGCTTTTATTTCCAGCAGGGTTGACAACTTCACAGGCCTTCCTAAAAATGCCTTCAAACAGCTTCAGCTTTTACAAAATGCAGCAGCTAGAGTTCTTACGAATAATTAAAAGAACCAACCACAACCATTATTCCTAGACTCCAGTCCCAACACTGGTTTTATAAATCATAAAATGGAGCTGGATCAAAATACATTTCAGATATGTTTCAGGAGTACACACCTGCTTGACCTCTCAGATCACTGGAGAGCAATCTGTTAGTAATACCTACCGTCAGAACTAAACATGGTGAAGCAGCTTTAAGCTACTATGCTGCTCAGCTTTGGAACCTACTTCTTGAACTTATTAAAAGTGCATCAGCTGGAGAGAGCTTCAAATCTAGACTTAAAACCACCTGTTCTCAGATGCTTTTTGTTAACGTAGTGAATGTACTATACTTCTATGTTCTCTAAACCGATCTAATGCACTTCTTAATCTTTTATTCTCATCTGTTTTTGGTTGTTGTTTTATTGTATTGTTCAATTATTCTTTTATCTGTTCACCTGTAAAGCACTTTGAATTGCAGATTGAATTGTGCTATATAAATATAACACTCCCCTAACACTGCACCTCTCCATTGTAACCTTTCCTCCCTCTTCTCTTGCCTCAGCTGTCCTCTCAGCCCTTCCTTCATCTGACTCCTTCTCACTCATGCTTACCAACTCTGCCACAGACACTGTCCTCTCTACTCTGTCCTCCTCCTTGGACTCTCTCTGTCCTCTCACCTTGCAGCAGGTTCACCAGTCCCCTCCAGCTCCGTGGTTGGATGACTTAGTGCGTGCTGACAGAAACATCCTACGGGGGGCTGAAAGGAAATGGTTGAAATCAAAACAACCTGACGACCTCTTTAACTTTCGGAACTGTCTCTCTTCTCCCATTTCTTTCCAAAATACTTGAGCGTACGGTCTTCAATCAACTCTAGTCTCACCTTCACCAAAACAACCTTCTTGATCCACACCAATCTGGTTTCAAGGCAGGCCACTCTACTGAGACTGCCCTCCTCGCTGTCACTGAGGAACTTCACAATGCTAGATCAGACTCCCTCTCCTCTGTTGTCGTCCTTCTCTGTCTCGGTCGGACCGTTGTCAACTCACCACTGGGGTTCCTCAGGGCTCAGTCCTGGGTCCCCTCCTCTTTTCTCTGTACACCAATTCACTTGCCTCTGTCATTCACTGTCATGGCTTCTCCTATCACAGCTATGACAGATGACACTCAACTGATTCTGTCTTTTCCCAGGTCTGAAACCCAGGTGGAGGCACGGATCTCTGCTTGTCTGGCTGACATCTCTCAGTGGATGTCCGCACACCACTTCAAACTCAACTTTGACAAGACCGTTCTGCTTATCCTTTCAGGGAAGGACTCTCCCATCCAAGACCTTACTACCAACATCGGTACCTCGGTTGTTTCCCCGACTCAGGCTGCAAGGAATCTGGGTGTGACACTAGACAACCAACTGTCCTTCACTACTACCATCGCAGCAACAGCCCACTCCTGCAGAAACACTCTTAACTGGCTTATTTGAAGCTATTGTTCTACACTTGTATGATTTCACCTATTTGAAGCTTGTGTACTTGCAAGATTCTCACTGTTCTGAGTTTGTATCCTCATGATTGTTTCCACTTATTGTAAGTCGCTTTGGACAAAAGTGTCTGCTAAATGAACTGTAATGTAATGTAAAGTAATATACATTAATAGCAGGGTTATATTTTTTTATTGCACTTTTGATATTTTATGATTGCACTAGATCCTCCTGTGTACTACAACTGCTGCAGAACATTTGCTCTCAGGATAAATAAAGTTCTGTATTGCCATATTATCTTGATAAAATGTGAGGAACACCTGTAGAATTGATGATGAGGACTTGGAATAGGAAGCGTTTTTGCTTTGACTGATGACATTTCATCAAGTCCAGAATGCAGATTGAGAAAGGCCTAGTAGTTTATACCATCCACAGCAGACTCCAACCCCCTTTGTACAGGCTCCAACCAAAGTTTTGCTTTCAAAGAAGAAAATATTAAGGCTTTAAGATGTCATGTTTGACAAGCTTGGGCAGATATCTCACCTCTCCTTTTGCGATAATAAAGAAAGTATTCCCTTCTTCACCCTCTCGAATAATATACTCCCCTTTTTCAAAATAGTCCTGAAAAGACAGAAGGTCAGTCATTCTCTTGTCCACTTAGATGCAATCTGAAACTACAGTATTTAGTCAGAAACAGACACTGTATGGAACTGGATAAAATGTAAAAAGATCATCAACATAAAACGTGATGTTGTGGGAAATACTCACCACTTCAAGACAATCAACAACCTTGGCTAGTTTCTCCTCAGGCAGTCCTCGGAGCAGAGACACACTTACAGAAAAACAAATACACACATTTGTTATGGGTGCTGGGATTGATTATACATTGAAACTGCTAAATAATAGTCATTAGTCAAATTTAGTTAGTTACTCTTTAGTTTAGAGTTAAAAATGTAAGAAAACTTTATGATGCCTTTTATTGACTGCCAATAAAATGCAACTAGTATGTATGACTTTGTAACTGGTATAACATGCATAATATTTTGATGAAGTAATAATAATAATAATAATAGCAATTAGATTTATTACAAAAGTTGTAACTCAATAGCTGTCATTATGAAATTAAGACAGCCGCAACAGCACTGCTGGTATTGTTTTCACCTTGTGTGTCTGTGTCTGAGGAGGTTGCCATCAAGAAACTTTACAGGTGTGTAGTTAAGAAAAAAATGAAGGCAGAGTGCAAAGATGGCCGTGGTCCGAGTAAGGGCGCTCAAATTAGGGGGGTAGGAAGGGACCATTGGTCCCCCTACTTTACTGGGAATAGTTGAAAACACACAGTAAAGTAGCACACAGAGCCTCTCAGTTGTGTTTGTACCTGCACAGAAAGCTGAAGTACTCCTCATGTCTGGCCTGTGTGGTCTGCATCATGATGGTCTGGAAAGTCTGGCGGTCCAGAGCCCAGATATGAGACTGGGACACAGCTGGATGAGAATGGAACCATTAACACTCATTCAACCTTTTGCTTTATCATCCCTGTGGAGGATAGTTAAGGGCCCTTCTAAATAAACTGGCTTATTTTATGGTACAGTACATAAAAGTCATACACATTTCCCCCTTCTACTTGGACAACATAAATGACACTAATTGGCCAACAAATTAATTCGGCAATGAATTTGGTACGATTTCAAATCTGATTTTTCTTTAGGCGCTTGTTATCTCAGTTGGTATTTTTACTCTAGCATTCAACATTATGTTCAGGTAAAGTGTAAACAATTCAAACTGTCCTCACAACTGTGCATATCAGTTGTTTTCACTACTTATACTTTTATGAACAACATAGCAGGTGTTGTCAGAGCAAGAGTTGATCATTTTAGGGAATAAGCTTGTTTTCTGTATTTCCAAGAGTGAGATGAGAAATATGTTTTTGAACTTTGGACGAGCTGTATCCCCATGCTTCCAGGCATTAACTAGACAATCACATCCTGCCTCCACCTTAACACACACACACACACACACACGCACACACACACAAACACCACACAGACAGTATATTCCAATTAAACATTGCTTATCTATTCCTGAAAGACCGCATCTGCAAATATTTACAAAAAGAAAGTGGAATAATCCTAAATGATATAGCAGACAACTAATCTCTAGGTATCTTTGACAGGCTGCATTTGTTCGCACACCATTGCACAACCATAATGCCAAATGTGTAACAGTAACAGTTATTTATTCATTTATTTTGATTTCTTCAGGATATTTTACTGGGCTCCCCAAACAATCTTCATATTCTGATTATTGCACAAGAACAAATCAAAAGCAAAAATACACATATTTTAAAATTTAATCATGAAGTTATTTAAAGCCACAACAAAACAACTGAATTATTCAATAGATATTAAGACATAATTAAATTATTCAATTTAAAACTGATTATAATTAAACATTCCATTAGCACAAGCCAGGCTTCATGTAGGTGTGATCCACATTTTACATGGTGCCTGGTTGATGTGTGCAAGAGACTTGTTAATGTTAAAAAGCATCAGCATTGTGACAAAGATTCTTCTGTCTTTCTAACCAATATTCATTTAACAGTTAAACTCCAAATTTATAGGCATGAAAATATCAGCATATCCGTACAGTAGGTGACACATGGATGAGTAGTTTTGAGGTAGATTTAATAAGTCCCTCTGTGAAAACTGATCTCCTCATGTGCCATACAGCCAGCAGGTGTCTTATACATGATATGGATATGGTTGTCAAACACTTACACGATACGATACACACTTAAGTACCAGGGAGTGTATGCATGTATGTAATCCCAAAGGTGAGACATGGTGGTCTTATTTAAAGGGAAATACTGCAGTCCCTCACCTTTGATGGTGGCTGTTCTCTTACAGTTGTACAATATGGCCAGTTCTCCAAACGCAGTGCCAGGACGCATCTCCCCCAGCAGCTTCCCATTCTGGATGACCCCCAGCAAGCCATCTGCAGTCAGGAAGACACAACATACAGTTCAAACTTTTCCTGTCTCTATTCGTGTTGGATATATACTGTATATATACTGTATGTACATTAACTGTTGCACCCAATATGGTTAAATTAATATACATATATATATATATATATATATATATATATATATATATATATAAAGTTATAATGATTGTACTTCAAGCTCCTTTTGGATGTCTCAGCCTCTTAACCCACCGCTACGGGTGAGTCCACCCAGCCTTTGTAAGAAACCTTTTTTGGATGCTTGTATGCCTGACTTCATTCTTTCAGTCCCCCAAAAACTCATTAATAGAAAGCAAATCTACTGGTAACTTGAAAGCTTCACTGGCTTTGCAGGCTCTACTACCTATCAGACACATACCCAGGAGCCCCCCTGAGCCAGAGCCTCCACTTGAAGTGACTGTTGTTAGTATTTCTCATTGAATAGTCAAAGAGCTCAGTCAAAATTATGGATGTAGCGATCATGTTTTTTTTTCACCTGGTGCTAAACAAACAACAGCAGAACATCTTGTGCCCAAGTGTTCATTGTCTCACAAGTGTGCATGCATCACATTACTGCTGCACCGATCCATTTGTTCTTCTCCTGGCTCCATGACCCTCACTCCTGAATAAAGCTGCAAATGACTCGCTCACAAGCTAAAGGAAGACGTACACAATGGCCTCTTAAAAAACATAACATATTTCAGTCAAACAATCATAAGCATTTTTCCTAGAATTTTCTGTTAAATAGATGTGTTGCCTTCCCTCTGTGTGTCTTGTTTATTCTGTAGAGCCAACCCTATCGTTCTAGTTGCCATATTATTCAATTAACAAATACATAATGTTTTAATGTCTATAAGTAGAATTACAATTTAACCAATTTACCAATTTAATTTACCAATTTAAACAAACCAATTTAAAAGAGATCCTGAAACTGTACTTTAAATACAGCTAAAATATTGTTAGCCTTTTTGAAAGAATATTTCTCATGTTAATGTTAAAATAACATCTGAAAATTATGAATTTAAGACTTCTTAAAACTTTTTTTTAAATCACACAATATCCCCCAGATCCCTCAGCCTTTCTAACATTAAATGGAACAGTGGTAGTTGCATCAGAGCTACCCATATTCTTCTGAGCTGACCTGCCAGTACATAGAGGTAGTTTCCAGGTTCCCCCTCCTGGATGACCAGCTGTCCCTCGATGTAAACCTTCTCATACATACAGTCCACCATCTCTCTCATGTGCTGTGGCTCCAGCTTCTTCAGAAAGTCATTGTTCATGATGGCACCATTGATGAGCTTCTTGGTGCTGGGATTCAAGAAGAAGCAGAAATAATAATTAATAATTAATTAATTAATTAATAATAATAATAATAATAAACAAAGTCAAGTCAATTGTATTTATCCAGCCCAATATCACAAATCACACATTTACCTCAAGGGGTTTTACAATCTCTACAGCATACAACACCCTCTGTCCTCTAATTCTGAAGGCCAGACTGTTTCCCCAGTGAGCCGAGTGTCGTGTTGTAGTAGTGTTGGAAAGCAGCTTTGTCTCAAAATTCAGTTTGAGTTGAGAAGCAGTCCTGCCCATATCCATATATGTCTTCTATGTAATGTTTAAGAAAAATGTTCATTGCACAAGGATTACAATGCTTTTCTAATGTAATAATGTCCATGGTAATTATGTCATGTGTGGTTGGACCAGTACTCATGAGCGCAGCCCCCTCCGTTCCACAATATGTTTCGGTTAACTGTACTCAAGTTTTTGTTATCCTATATGAAACAAATAAAGGCTTGTGATCCGCTCCAAAGTTAGCCTCCCATGGTCTATTCCATACAAGATGGTCGAGTAACACCACAGTAAGTGTCACGGTTCCACCCGTGTCCGCAGTGTTTCCCTGTCCTTGATTTCCCTGTCTCCCTGTGTCCATGTTTCCCCTGTCTCTGTATGTATGTGGCATGGGCGTGGTCTGACTTCTGCAGCTGTTCACACTCGACACTCCGGCTCCAATCTGCTCACCGGTCTACACTCATCTCATCTCGTCACAGTATATCTACCCTGGTCTTCCAGCCACTTATGGCCAAATTGTTGTTTCAACTACCCCAGATCGTTAGTTGCCTCGCCTCTCGGCTTGCTATCTGCCTGCCTGCCTGCCTGCCTGCCTATCTACCTGCCTGCCTATCTGCCTGCCTATCTGCCATCCACCCTCCTCGTCTCGCCTGCCTCTGAGGATTACTTTAATAAACTGGTTTAACATGCTAAATGAACTGTAATGTAATGTAATGTAACATACTCTGTTCCCTGAGTCTGTGTTGTGCGCCTGGGTCTCCCCTTGACACAACAGTAAGTACAAGCTTAACTCAATATTGCTGTTTGCACTGGAAGCAGCAGATAGGTTGCGTTCCTTCCAGTTCATCAATGTTAGCAAAGTGATTTGATTAACAGATAATGAACAGAATGCTTCAAGTTTTGACTTAGCAAGCACACAACAGGAAAATTAAATAAAACATGTGACTTGTTACTGAAATTACTTTTGTCCAAAAAAATCCCAACCCCTGGCAATCCCACATTAAATGAAATAATTTAACATTTGATAAACCCTTCCTTCAAACACTGTAACACAAGTAACCAATCGTTACTTCACAACTGTAGGCAAAACAGGTCTATCTCCACAAGCTGACGTGTGCATGGAGTTCTAGTAAGAGCGATACCTGGTATCTAGGAGTTGGCATGGTTGTGTCTTTTAAAAGGTTCTTTCCAAAACAATTCTTATATTAATTAAACATTGTTTTTGTCTCCTCTTAAGTAAGCCAATAAAGTCATCATGGCTGATTTACTACCTACAATAGTAACATGGCCTTACCTACAAGTCCAAGAGTTACTTTTGCACAACATTTGCTAACTACATCATCTTGTGGAGTTAGTAAACGCCCTGTTGAGGACTGACACACTTCATTGGAGCCAATGTAACATTAGAAGCTCTGTTCAGCTCTGCATTGGATTTTGATAAGAAAATACATTTTTATATTTTTAATTTAAAATAGGATACTGTTGCCATACTCATCAATTAGTTTTTATCCCTAAAGATTAGATTATATTCAACTTTATTGTCATTGTGCATTGTGAGTACAGGTACAAGCCAATGAAATGCAGTTAGTGTCTAACCAGAAGTGCAATGTGCTATATTATATACAAAAAGTGCATTGACTGACGCTATAAACTACTATATACAGATGATATACAGTCGTTAAACATGTAATAAATATGTAACATAGTGCAAATGCAGGTTGTATGTGTAAACAGTAGTATATTGTGCAGATATGAAGAGTGCAAATAACATGTCCATTGTGTACGATAAAAGTGCAGGTGAGTGCAATGATGCTAGTGAAGTGATGGAGAAGAGTTCTGCAGTCACTGCCTCCGGGAAGAAGCTCTTCCTGAGCCTGAAAGTGCGAGAGTGGAGGCTTCTGTAACACCTGCCGGATGGGAGGAGGGTGAACAGTCTGTTGTTGGGGTGAGAGGCATCCTTGATGATGTTCCAGACAGCGTTTGAGATAGATGTTCTCAATGTTGGGTAACTGGGTGCCGGTGATTCGATGGGCGGTTTTCACCACCCGCTGGAGTGATTTCCGGTCTGAAGCGCAGCAGTACCACACTGTGATACAGTTCATGAGTATGCTCTCGATAGTACAGAGGTAGAAGCCCACCAGGATCCTGGGACCAAGGTGATCTTTCTTAAGGCCCCGTAGGAAGCAGAGGCGCTGTTGCGCCTTTTTGACCACAGTGGAGGAGTTCAGAGACCAGGTGAGGTCATCAGAAATGTGAACACCAAGGAACTTGAAGCTGGACACACGCTCCACTGCAGCTCCGTTGAGGAGGTGTGTGCATGGCTCCTAGCACGCCTGAAGTCCACGATGATCGCCTTGGTCTTCTTGGTGTTAAGAGCCAGGTTGTTATCAGCACACCACGTGGCCAGGTGCTGTACCTCATCCCTATAGGCCGTCTCGTCGTCACCTCTGATCAGGCCTACCACCGTGGTGTCGTCTGCAAACTTGATTATGGTGTTTGAGCCATAAACAGGAGCATAGTCATGGATAACCAGGAGAGGGCTCAGCACGCAGCCTTGTGGCACGCCGGTGTTCATAAAGCCATTTGTAGTATTTTTAATCATACATTTGTAAAATATCTGAATGGCCTGGTATGTTTTTTTTATTTTTATAAAATGATACTGTACTGTATTATACAAGGGCTAACTTCTGTAAAATAATTATTCTGTTAATTAAATAATTATCCCTTTATTTTCCAAGTCTTCTACATGGTTCATCCACAGATGAGGATGCTGGCTTTTTGTATCATTACACAGGGTTTGCTTGATAATATGTATGCAACCCTTTTTCAGATTTCTTTTCATACAAGTCAGCTGGAGACATTAAAAAGTCAGCTGGAGACCCCAGACCCATAGAGGAAATGGTAATGTCCTACTCATAGCTGATAAAATCTGCCATCGACAGTTGTAAATTAGCCCAAATCAAGGACCTATTGTTTAAAAAATGACCATGAATTTGGATAGTAACTCTGCCACTGTTATCACTGTAAACTGCATATGCTAGAACTGATGGCTAAGACAAATGTATACTTCATTATATCACACAGCAGCATCTCAAAGTATCTTTTTAACCAGTATACATATGGTTAAAAAGAAAGCAATATCATTATATGTAAGGTAGAAAAATATGTTATGCCATGTTTTGCTTGATTTGTTCAAAATCTAGCATGTTGCATTTCCACTGCCCAAACATTCCCACATGCCATAGACACAGGGGTGGACCAAATAGGGCTAACCCATGCCAACCTCATGGTATTTAAACCTGAACCTGAGAGGAGATACCTTGAATTAGATGCTAGAATTTTTTATTATTTTCAATACCAAATGTGATCTAGTCAGTACTGTATAAACACTGTTTTGCTTTTACCAGATATTTTTGCTAGACCAATAGAATCTTGCAAATGTGGGTCCTGGGTCCAAGCCACTGCATTATTTTCTGAAGTTTCAATTTATTCAGCAGATTTCCCTGAGCGGGTGTTTGTGTGTGTGCCTGATTACCACATCACACAGATGATATGCGGGTGCATTCAGTGAAAAGGAGAGTGCTGAATGGATCTGAGAGTAGTGGGTAAGAGAGGCAGCATAGGTTGTGTAATTGAAGCCCATAATGACCCAGATCCTGCATTTAGATTCCGTGGCCTTTTGTTTCCCCCCCATGTCTTTCTATTATCCTGCCATGTTAATATAGCCTTTCAGATGTGGGGGATGTAACAAAAGCTTGCCAGAGCTCTCATTCTCTCCTCACAATGATTTTATGTTTGGGTTGATCACAATTGATCAAACTTATATGATAACAGGACAGTTTCTTGAGCAACTGAAGAACTTGTTTGTGACATAATACATAATTTTCTAGTTTTATCATAAGTGATGGTTTTGTTTTGACATTTTCTATATTCAAAGTAGTTGTTTTTCTACACCCAAGCAACTATGATGATAGTTTTGCAAGGAAATATCCAGGTGCTTACGTAGAGTCCGGCTCAATGCTGATCGGCTTTCAGATGTGTGGAAGGTTTGTTGCTAATGTTGAGTTGCAAATTAGTTATACATATCTCTGGCCCTCAGTTTACAGTGCTTTGTCAAAGGAAGATAGTTTTTTTACCAAGAGTCAACTATCATCTACTGGAGTGGCACAAGGAGCTTCTTCTCCAGCAGCAAGATAACTTCAATCATCCAACTTATGGCACTAACAAAATACTTAATGTGAAATGTGAAAACGAGTCTGCAATTCACAAAGAGCATTGTAGAGGATCCACAAACCGTAAAACAGGACACTGAGAAGAAACTGTGCAATGGAAGGTGAGATCAACAAGTCACAGGAAAAATGGAAAGAGATTATGTCTCTATTATGTCTCTGTATTATCTATGGTTGGAATTATGCAATCATGGAATCATGAGGAGTCAGTTGCTTCTCATCCTCAACGATTGGTAAAGCTTTAGAGCAGGTCCAAGGAGCAAGTGAGACTTTTGGGTGTCACCCTGGATGAACATATACAGTATGTCTTTTTGTCTTTGTTTTGTTTGTTTAGTCTGTTTTGTGCTCTCCTTCAGGGTGGAACAACTCTCAAATTAGCATCCATCTATTTTCTGCTGTTTGTCCAGAAGCCATCCTGATCAGATGGCAGAACCACCTCAACTGGCTCCTTTCAACACCATGGAGCAGCAACTCTACTCCATACCCTATTTCCTAGGGTGAGCCTAGCCTAACTTCAAAGGAAACTCATTTCAGCTACTTGTATCCTCTATCTCAATATTTTCTTTACTACACAAAGCTCATGACCATAGGAGAGGGTTGGAACATAGAGCAACTGGTAAACTGAAAGCTTTGCCCTCTGCCTCTGGGAGCTGTGTTGTCGGGGGCAACGATTGCTGGTAGGGTCTCCGAAGGCAAAATGGTTCCGGGGGAGGGGCAAGACTATGATCGATTTGGAGACGCCATTAATCGACCAGGATGGAGCTGAAAAAATAGCTCTGTTGCTCAGCTGCACATTCCATTACTGGACCATACTGGTGTGTTCTTCCCTATTTAGGCTAAATGCATGCAATTTCTTTTTCAAAGTCAGTATTGCAAAAAGTGTTTAGCAAAGGAAACATAGGTATTGTGTGGAGTGTCCCTTTTAACTTACTGTGAGTCTTTTCGGACAGACTTTGCAATGGTGATGTGTGCTGCTCTGAATCCTGCACAGAAGTTCTCTGAGGTGGGTTCAGCAGAGACGCCCTCTTTTGCCCTAAGCCTGCGGTGGACCTCCACAGCCACCCTGTGGAAGCGGCTGGGACCCTGGTTGATGACACTAAAGCGGTGGTGGCTGTGGTGGCACAGGGCCTGCGGAGAGCGGCCCAGGCTGTTGTTGTAGCCAATAGCATCCTGGAGCTTATCGATCTGGGAGATCTTGGCCTCCAGTTCACTCTGGAGATGCTGTAACTGAAGCTCCTGGGCTCGAAACTCTTGGTCCCGACATGCCAGCTCTTTCTCTAGGTGGGTAATCCGCAACCTGAAAATCAATTTTTGTTAAATCACTGAGTGCACATAAAGGCAGTCTCACGAAGCCAGACTACTGTACACCAACTCAGTCTTCACTACAAGACACAATGTGGGCAACGTCTAGTGAGAAATGTTTAGCTTGACCATGTGCATATCAGAATAATCAATAAATTATGGAGGAAGTTTAGATGGAAACATGACTCTCAAAACTCTGTAGGCTTGTTAACAACTTGGTGTTATTTATATAACAATACACATAGTGAAATATATATATTGAATAGCATCCCAATGCAATCCCTTTACTCTTTATAGATGAGGTTTAACCTATCATCACACTCTGCAGTGTGTCAGGCTGTGCTGTCATAAAACTACTGAGGCCTCAGGCGATATCATTCCTAAACCCTGACCTAACATACCGTTAAACTGCCTTAGAATTCTACTCTTACACAAGGAAAGAGCAGATACTTGGCAGGTTGACCTAGTCTTACATCTACATTCCACTGTATCTGCTTAGGCTATACCACATTGATAAGTTTCATCTGAATTGTTTGGCGTACTTTCCAGTTTTCTACCACGAGTCAACATCAGTTTAGTTTGACCACAAAATGACTGTTTCCTAACCACACCTAAGTAGTTTATTAAAACCCAAACTATGATCTTTCTTGAACCTGAACCAAGTTATTTTGAGCCTAAACCTAATCAAAGCTGAACCATAGCAGTGGCAGATTAGAAAATGCTAATATGAGTCCTTTTTATAACGATAAAAATGTTTTTTAGAAGTTATTGATAAACAACATATTTTGCTATTACATTTGGAAGTCTTGGTCATAGAGGAAGTATGTGTTTGCAACTGCATGCATGGTTTATTTTGCCTGAAATGAAATCAGAAACTGAATTTGGTGACATTTCTAGAACGGCCACCATATTTTTCCAGTTTAAAACACATAAGCAGAGACCAATGACAGGCTTCTTGAAATGATCCATGTTGAAGACAATTTCCCTATTTAACCCTTCCAGATCAAAGTGAGACAAGTGAAAATGATGTGCAGTCCTATTTCAGCAACAAAGGTTAAGAAGCCATTAAACAAATGACAAACTGGATCTTTGATATACTGTATTAAGCCATTTCATTTTCTTCATTGTGAAAATGTATTTGAAAAGGAATTGTGCCAAGTACTAGCTACCACAAACTGTGCTAGGGTCCAATTTGTTGCATTTCCTACTGGTCACAGTTTTCATCCTGAGCTATTTAACTCTGGGAACTTTATTTATCCCAACAACAGTTTACATTCTAAGAAATGTTAGTATGAAATGCATATTAACAGAGTGCATAGAAACAACCTCCTAATAATTCCAGATTGGTAAAATAAGCTGCAACATAGAATTCACAGGTCATCCTATACTACTCTAATAATAGGTTTTAATAATAGAGTGCATATATTCATGAGATTTTATTCTAACCTGAGGAAGTCTGTGTCCAGGCCAGGAGGGTCTGTGTGGATGGAGGCCAGGCAGCTGTTCTCCTCAGCCCGTGGGGCTTTTATCGAACCGTTGCCCATGGCCAGGCATTGGCTGGCCACCATAGGAATGGCCCTTAGTCTCACCTCGATGACTGTCTGAGAGGAAGCTCCGTAAGCGGGCAAGGTGCTCTTTCTTCTTTAATGCTAATATGTTTTTCAGAAACGTTATTCTGAATGGTGTGTCAGCCATTCAATTATGAATCTTAATATGAAATAAAAACACAAACATCTTGTTTTCAGGTTGACAGAATCCTGCCACAAACAGTGCTGCCTTGGATCATTCTTTACATATTAGTTATTCAGTTCATTCATGAGTAAACAACAAATATTATTTATCCAAATGTTAGAAATGTACAACACATCATACACCTGCTACTGTACTATCTATCAATTATCCTTAAGTAAGTTTCAAAACAGGTTTTTGTACCATGCAGCTTTCCAATGCTCCCAATGTCTCTATAGTCTAGTTATCAAGAAAGAGAACAATTTCCATTATTTACTTACAGAGTGACTGAGGAATGTGTTGAAAATGATAATCCTGATCTTCTGAAATACCCGCTATATGATCAGTGTTTTATACTCCCTCTAGAATTCAGTTGCGTCTTATTTGGTTGCCGTCCACAAGCACAATGACACTCATCTATGCTGGGATGCTGGAGGCTGTTTTATCGTTCCCAATTGTGTCACCAAGAAGTGGATCTGCTGATGAAGTATCTGGCAGCCCCTGGTGGCCTTGTGGTGTCATGTTGAGAGAGTGAGAGGGAGAGAACAACTGTATAAAAATTAGAATTTGTAGAGTAATTGGATAAATGTTTACCTACAAAACCGGATTGTGTCAAAAAGGGGTATTTACATAAAGGCAATCAAATTGAGTGCCGCCTCAAATTGATTTGACGTCTCATTCATCATGCTTTTTGTTTGAAATTGGAATCAAAAAAACATTTTCTGTATTTTTTCTGTATCCAACTCTGCCTGACTAACAAAAAGCCACCTATCTGGATGCTTGGTTAATTTAGGTTGGAGCACTGTAGGTTATTTAATATATAATTTCATAGATATAAAAAAATTGTTAAACAGCCCTAACTAATTTGTGATACATGACATTACATTAGAGGAAGTAAAAAGGGCCATCGACAGTGCAAAGTTGAAGAAAAGTTTCCGGTTCAGAGGGAATGGCAGACAAAGCTCTATAATCATGATTCATTTAGAGGTTCTCTCTTGCCTGCTTTGAATAAAGTATAATGCCCTTAAGTACAAAGTTCATTGGGTATCTCCCTAAGTTACTCTTCTGCAGAGGCCTCATATTAGATCCAGCTAAACCTTATAATGCATTTCACACTGAGTACTTACTAGAATGAGAGTGAGACATGTTTGATAGAGATCGCAGGATGGAGGTAAGCCAAGTGAGAAAATGAGGGGGTAAAGAGAAAGTAATTTTTCTGGAGCCAATTGGAAGAAAGTCAGGAGTAGTGGAGGTTCTGGGGGAGGAAAAGATGAGAGATCTCAACACCATCTTCCTCTGCATTTAGGTTCATACTCACAGTTGGTGAAGAGAACTTCAATTAGTGAAAGTTACAACTATTTTTAGAAACCAGGTCGGTGATATACACGTCTAAGGTTTTGAGAGACGGGAATTTGTTGTATGTGTGTAAAAATGAAGAATAGAGAGAACAGGCGGGTTACTATGGAAGAAATGAAAGCAAACCTAAAAAGAGTTATTCTACGGGATGCTGGAGGTTGCAGGTACGTCGAGAGGGAGTGACGAAAGATAATGAGTATGTTGTATTTGACTTCAAGGATCAAGTGCTCCCTAAGAAAGTGACCCTAGGCTTCTTGAGTTAAAGTGTAGTGTGAGAGAGTATGTGCCGAAACCATTAGGCTGCTACTACTGCCAAAGGTTTGGTCATGCAGCCAATACATGCAAAACAGAAGATGTGCTCCTCCTTCTGGAGGAGATCACGTATGGACAATATGATCATGAGAGACTGTGGTGGAAATAATTATGGCCTGCGGTGTGAAGTGATGAAAAGGGAGATTGGAATACAGTCCTATGTACAATTGTGAGGGAAAATCTTGATGAGCAGCGTACTGGAAACTAAAGAAAGAACGAAGTGATGTCTTACACTGAAGGTTCATTAGATCTTGATCGAGGAGAACAGATGACGAACAGTACAAGAGAACACAGAGATGCAGTCACATTGTCTGTTTTAATATGTATATATTCTAAGAGATAGGAATTAGTCCAAAAATAACTTAACAGATCTTCCCTTTTTGATCAGGAGATCAACAAAATCTCCCCGTGCTTATTAATCTTATCAATAGAGGCAGAGAGTGCTGTTCATCAGTATTGACTGTGGCAGACAATGTGACTGCATCTCTGTATTCACGTGTAATGTTCATTATCTGTTCTCCTTGTACAAGGTCTAATGAGCCTTCAGTGTAGGACATCACTGAAGGTCTCCGGCAGCTTCTTTGGTTTCCAGTACTCTGCTCATTAAGATTTCCCCTCAAAACAATGGAGGCTCCATTTACTTTAGGATAAATTAGGAGAGTAATAATAAATTCTAGGAAGATCCTTTTAAATCATGGAAATACTTCTGGCCATGTGCAGATATCAAGTGTCACTTAACCAGGGTTTTGGAATTGTAAAACACTAACATTCTTGTCTGGCAGTAGGATTGTGTCAGAAGTAATAAAAGTGATGCTTCACTGCAGTTATAATAGTCAAAAACAAAAACACATTAAAATCCAACAACAAAAGACATGCATGCACACAAACACTCACAAAACTAATTCCATTGAAAATAGGTTTCTTTATTCTGAGTCAGTGACAAATTCCTTAAAGAGTTTACTTGTACTTAATAGTGAATCTGTTTGGCAATCAGTGACGACAGCTGCCATTGCTTGGATTAAAAAAAAGTAAAAATGAATTATTTTGGAAAACAAAAACAATATCATTACCTCACAAACATTCAGTTAACTAACAGCAACTCAGCATGTGGATTGCAGTGAACACCTCACCTGTGGTTGGAAGTCACATTGAATCTTGGAAAACAAACTTATACATCTCAATTCAATGTTGTGGTAGCACAGAAATCTGCACAAAGGTCACTCAGTTGGCAGATTTCTTTTAAATGTGAAAAATAACATCAAATGTACAGTATGTCTAATGTTCCATTACCAATATAGGAAAAAAAGATGAAAAAACAATAGCATGCAAATTCTGTATAATGCCCTCTTATCCATTCAGAGTTATAGTTCGAATCTGACAAGAACATAATTTCAAACGGAAACAAATTATACACCAAGATTCCTACTTTTCTCAAAATAAAACTTTTTTTTAATTTTTTTTTTTACTTTATCTTATTTAAGTTCCAAATTTAAATACAAACAGTGTGACCTAAATAAAACACTTCTGCTGTAAATAAAATGCAAATAAAGAATGAGTTAACATGTCACTTGAAGAGCACTGTCAGGCATAGGTACATACAGTAATATGCACCAAATAATTTAAGGCTTTTTCTGTGAATTAGCATTATTATTGGCGCTAAATGCTACAATACCCATAGAGCTTTGGCCACCGTTGCTATGGAGAAGAAGCCAGTCGGAGGCACGAATCACAGCTAGTGAAACTACCTGAACCAACAATAAACCACAGATTAGTTACACAATGCCTCTACGGTGGTGTTTTTTTCAATGGTTGCTGAGTAACCAACACACGAGTGTCAACGTTAGCTTAACACAAACCATGAACTGTACACTAGCTAATAGTTTATAGTAGCCTACAGTTTATTTAAATAAAAACAACTCACTACTGTACTAATTTGCCTCCAGGCAGTTTTCTGTTCAGATCATGGTAACTGCATTTGAAAAAGTCATATAGCTCCACAGAAGGCCCACCTCTCAATTCATCCGATTGTACAATGAAAAAAAACGCAGGTTATGTTGAGCGTTTATCCACTCTGAGTTGAAGTTTTTCAACTCGAGGCATTCAGGGCACAAATGCGAAGTGCAGGGAGCGGAAAAATACGAGGCGCTCAGCAACGCAAATGCATCGAGCAAAATGCTACACTCATTGAAAATAATTACACAAAGTGTAATTAGTGTACGTAGCTGTTACTATTTCTGTTTATCGCGGCTGCCATTGCTCTTCATCAGACCTAAATATTTTGTTAAACTACAGTATGTAGCATAGTTATAGGTAAGCACATATGCTGTTTTTACAAGCGAAAATGATGTCAGGGGATTGACTACATCACTACTGGTCGGGGTCAAAGTCAAAACAAACACTACTTAAAGGTTCTCAATTTGATTTCAGAGCAGAGCAGCCTCCACAAGGCTCTCAACAGTGCATCGACTGAGCTGGAAGCTAACAGCTAACAGTGCTAACAGTGTTAACCTGAGGGTAACTGGAGGGTGGGCGGTATGATTCCACGACAACGCTGTGGTTCGGGACTATCAGCGGTAACCAAAGTATGAGCGCAGCGCAGCGGCGACCATCAGCTCGCCACGCACAGTGACATTAATGCATTATGGCAAACCTGAAGAACTCATCAAGTGACGTAACAAATACACAGTGCACAGACTGGCATTAACATGAACATCAACATTGATGTCTGTCACATCAACCACTTTTTGCACAGCTTGATACAAAACCAAAAGGTATGTGTACTTGCATGTAAAAATTAGTAAAATAATGCTTTTGCTTGCATTCAGCACTGCTAAAAACACATTTTCTGGTTCACAACCTGTTGCACAAAACTTATATTCTTATACTTACATAAAGCCTATATTTCGTAACCCAGATTCATGCACAACAATGTAGTTATTCCTACTTTGTTTGCAGTGTATTACACAAAGAGCACACTGTTACAATCAGCTATATAGGACTATAGGATATAGCAAACCAAGTAAATAAAGCAAATGAACATCTTGCTTTCTTCATACAAAGAAAACTGTGTTAGTTCCATATTTGTGCAAAATAGAAATGGTTAAAAAAAAAATCACAGAAACTTTCAGATATACAATGTTAAAGATGCAGTCCCTCATTTTGTTACAGGACCCAACAACAACCCAAACGTTACTCTCCTTTCTCTTTTGATGTTTAGAAGATGAAGGGATGGAAATGGAGAGGACTGGTGAATTCTGTAAAAAATTAGGGACTGTACCTTTGAAATAAATTATTTGGTAAATGCTACATTGCCTGACAGGAAGGTTACTATTGAAAAGATAGATTTGAACAAAAACAATAAATTACCAAATTCTACTTAAATGTTATAATAAAATCAGATCTTATCAATTGTGAATTGTGGTTATGATCCCTTCGTATGGTGGCTGAGGGAGCTCAGGGCATTGCAACTTAAGAACGCATGCAAGTAAACAGACAAAACAGTGAAAATGGTGAGGATATTATCTTTCTTTCCTTTTGTCCTTTAGCTTGTGGTTCCTGAAGTTGCATTGCTTTGAGCTCACTATACTTTTTCTATTGAAAGGTTTCTTTTTTCAAAATAAAATTGATCCAATAATTACAACAATGAAAGCGTTATTTAGGCTATTTTCATTAAATCAAATAAAAAAATGAACAAAAGGCACACCCCACTCTCTAAATAGTGTTTTATAGGTACACTTGCACCCGTTGAATTAATAAAACTGCATTACATTTCTTTCAATTTTAATCTACCGAATTCAAAAACTGGAAAAACAACAACAACAAATAAAAATGACCATTTTGACCCAGGTCTGTTTACAAGGCAGCTGTCAATATGACATAAGGAATGCTTCTGTACATTTAATATTCAATGAAACAGCAAAGTGTGACACACTGACAATGGGCATTTTTTAGACTATTTGCATGTACACCTGTTAAAATATTCCAACAGTGGTGTTTTCAGTTTTCTTTTTCTTTTACTTAATACCAATTTGAGTGACAAAACAACAAATAATATAATTTTTTTTGTTGATGCTTTATAATACTGTATTCGCATGCAATATATGTTCTAGCTTGTGATAAAAACTGGATATGTGGAGCATGCAAATGTGAGAATAGTTCAAATATTGTTTTTGTTCAATTATCTGTACATAATCAGCATATGAATACTACCCTTTGATAATTTTGATGCTTATTCTGTACGTAAAATCATGTTTCATCAATGCAATCTATTTACAAAGACCAAGTACTTTTATACATACAATCCTTCATCATATAATGTACAACACTTTTACAGCATTAATTCAAGGTGTTCTTTAACACCTCGATACAAAAAAATAAAAATATTATCATATATGTGTGCAGGCATGATGTGTGATGCTGGTTTCAAAGTATGTCCTATACAGTACAATCATTCAAACTAAATGTCATAGCTGCATGTAAAGGGGTTTTTGAAAAGGCAGTGAGTCAGATAATATCAAGAAGGAATCATCAAGAGGGTCTCCCTTTGTTTTTTCTTGGAAAGACATGGCATCTACCTGCTCTGTGAGCTGCTTTGAATTCTTTATCACAGTTACAGTATTGATGTCACGTCAAACACAACAAATAGCATGTGCTAAAGTGTCCAAGCCTCGCTTTCACTAGGAGTTAAATAGATCAAAGTGTGTGCAGTCAAAGAAACACATCAGTCGGTACAGTGTCTCCCTGTGGCTATGATGCTTGTCCTGTCCAGAGAGCCTTCAATAACTAACTAAACGATGGTGCAACGTCTGTACCTCCCAGTCTTATTGAAGTTAATGAGCTCACCACTGCCACCGGAGCCTCCGACGTAACTGACCCTGTGTTCAGCCTCCTGGAAAAACGTTGAAATGCCAACTCCAGGTTTGTGTAAAAACTCAAAGATATCTCCAAATGTCTTCAAGTTTCCTTTGTCTGGCGTCATGGAGACAGTGTCTAGTAGCCCTACTTCTTAGCCAGTTGGAAAGGATGTTGACCCTTTGAACATATGTGTGAATACAGTTAATTATTATTAGGCTTTAATGTCCAGTGCATTTCCAGATTTACTTTTCTGTTTTCATCCCCTGTTGACAGACCTCTAGAACCACCTGCACTCTGTTGTCTGATTTGGAGATTGTATTGAACATGTTGGATGCGACCTGGTGATGTGCAGTGTTAGGGTCGTACGACCTGATACCACCTGCCCATTTTTTGTCTGTTCCATTTCCATTTTGTCTCTTAGTACACGTAGTGATAGTAATGTCACAGGTTTCTCAGAAATGTGAGCACACATCCATATTGATAAAGAATTCATATGGTTTAAAACACAATCTTTGAAAATGGCACTGAGTTACAGTATCTTCCACCAGCTTACTAACTGCTACAACACTAGCTGTGGAGCACTGATACCTCCTTAACTTGTCAATGTGACCATTCATTCAACCATGTGGATAATTAAGTTATTAACATTGTTTTCCTTTTTAATATAGCATTTGAATTTTGGTTTGGTTGTTCTGGCTGTTTACAAGCGAGTGGATACAGATTGTTTAGCTCCACAGTCAGCTAATTAGCCAATTTACAATAATTTAACCAGCTGATTTTTTGGTCTGCAAACTATTTTATAAACATAATCAGGATATTACACAAAATAATTGTTTATATCTGATTTACTGAAACTCATACAGACATTTGATTGTATGTCCCTAAATCAAGGGTGGAGAAAGTTTAGTTGTTGAAACATACAAATATGATTTAGGCCAGGGGACTACTTTTATAAAAGAAAATACAATATTGTTAGACACCAGTGCAAATTGTTGAGTCTACAAAGAAGCTGTTCCCCACATTAAGAACCATGGGATTACATTAATTTCAACTTTAACCTTTATCACAAACTACATCTGCTCTCTCACCTTATCTCAACTTATCCTGAGGATATTCACATCATCAGATTCTGAAAAATACAGTATGTGATTTTTCTGTGATACTTTTTATCTAAAAGCCAACAACAGCCAATTAGATAACTGTGATGATATTTGTTGGACTCTGAAAAGAGCATCTAGAAAACTGCAGTTGGTCATGACATACTGCTGCCTGGTAGAACTCTAATCGTCGATCACTCTATGATCAAATTATCCCAAATGATTCCATGTGTCTTCACTGGCTGCCTGTTTAAAGCAGGGGTGTCAAACATACGGCCTGAGGGCCAGAACCACAGGAGGACTTTGCAAAGGTTGAAAATTGCAGAGAAGATAATTAATTCCAAATATTCCTATATGCCCATGGGGGTCAATGTCCTAATAAGAGTAGCAGGCCCTGTGCTGGATACGTTATATTAATGGGAAGCCAGTGTGCTTGGTGTGTTCACAGCACCTTTCAGTGCTCAATGACTATAATATTCGGCACCACTATCAGGCCTATCATTGCCGAAAATACAAGAACTTTCCAGGAAAGCTGAGAAGACAGAAGATGAATCGTTGGCAGGTTTCAGGAAACAGCAGTCTGTTTTTAGTCGTAAGCCATAGATCAGCAAGATACTGTATCTCAGACTGATCATCTGTCCTGTAAATGGATTGCTCAGTCACTGTGAATGTTTCAGAATGTACTTTAATTAAGAAGAAAGGTGTTGTTATTTATAGGTTATTATGCAAGGGTTCTACTGGTCCGGCCCACTTGAGATCAAATTGGACTGTATGTGGCCTATGAACTAAAATGAGTTTGACACCCCTGCTCTGAGGTCTACTGTCAGCTTGTTAGGCATAAGACTAACGGATCACACAGCACATTCTAGTTCAGAATGTGATGAATGACACCTCATTTATTATCCAGCCTGCCTGCCACCCTACACAGTAATATTACATTTTTTATGTGATTCCTGTCTGGTCTGGATTTTTATAAGTTTATAAGTTTGTCAATTTGACGTCATGACATGAACAGAATGAAAAAACAGAACTTTGGACAACACTGGACATAATGACAGCTATTTCTTAAATGTTTCTAAAAGTGTATGTTGAGGGATCTTTCCTTTACATTTAAAACATGTTCCGGTGGTTTTGATACTGTCTTTCAAACAAAAATATTGTCATCATTAAAACGTTGAAACAAAACCACATCATTCAATCCATGCTGTGAGGTACAGACACATTCTTCAAGATAAAGCAAAGAGGGTTAGCATTCCTTGGAGAAAACCAGCACACCAGGAGATGTGACCAAACCGCTGTAGCACGTCAACACTTCTGTTACTCTTCACACTTATAAACTCAGGTAAAAGCAGTTCCATCTAAACGGAATCCCTTCACATTAATGTTGGTTCTGTTCCTTAGACAGTCATTCATTCATTTTTTGTGTTGCTGAGGACATCATTTAGAAATACTCCTGGAGCAATACAGTGCATGTTTTATCAGCTTTGGCGAGTTTCACCTTTGAGTAACACACAACTACATTTTTTAATAGTGTACCATATCCTCCATATGACTCTACAGTAATAACTCTGTAACTGTGAACTGGTGTTACAAAACATACAACACAATGATCTTCTTTTTTTCTTTTTTGCCTTATAATCTTAGTCAACTGAATAATTAATTTGACAAACCTGTCTGCATTCTTCACACTCTACAGGTACTGGACTTTAAGATTATACCTCTTCAGTTTGTCAGTAAACATTTTGACATGTCCCAGTAGGAAAAGCACAGGTGTCAATAATAAATGAATGAAGGCTGAATTCAATTTAGCTGCTTCAGTTTCAGGGTCCTGGTGTTGTGCATGCATTTTAATGTAGATACGCTTTCTATGCCAGTAACAGTCAAAGTCGTAATGTGTGCTGTGTAAAGGACCATTACTGAAAGATTTGAACTTTTAGAGCATCTGTCCTTACACATTACACCTCAGTCAAACCAGGTCTGCAGTAGCTTTAACTTGAACATTAGCTACAGTAAAAGAGCTGGGTTATACTAAACCACAGATGGCGTTTAGGAGACTACACGGTTTTGTTCCAGACAACACAGGTTTAAACCCGTCCTAAAGCTTGAACTGCAGCTAAGCTAATGACAGAGCAAAAGCCCAGAAATCTGAAATGATGCATTTCAGAAATTAATTTGTCTCTGTTTTTAAATGCGTTTTCTAAAACGTCGTGCCCTGTACAGGAAAATACTTATAACTTATGTAGTGGCACTCTTATAAAACATATTTTGAGAGCAAAACCAAAATCCTCAAATGTATATTTAATTATGATTGCCTCTTTGAACACAATCAACACTTTGAACATTTCAGAACATATCCAGACACAAGTATTTATGATCAATATGACATCAAAATGAAGGCCTGCTAGTGAGTAGGGCGAGGATTAATATGAGGTACAGTGCAGCAACAGCACACGATGAACATTTTATTGCTGGCAAGGATCCAACAACAATCTCTCATGGCAACATCAAATCCAGGCAAAACATAAACAAAGCTTTGTCAAAGAGCAGCAGCATGTAATGGATCAGGCGCCACTTCATCAGTCCATCCATTTCTTCAACACTGAGTCACTTGGTAAAGTTAATGAGGTTAGCTTAATGAGCACAGCTACTGCATAACCAATTCTGGTGAATTAAATGTTCTATAGTCCTTGATTATAAAGAAAATTCCATGTCAAGCAGGTTACAGCTTTTTCATAAATGGATGAGACAATGTGACGATTGCAGCAGCATGCCTTAAGGGTGAGCAGCAATATTTAACAGTGTGGGCTGTATACTGTGGCTCAGATCAGATTGTAAATTTCTCCGCTGTGGGACTAATAAAGGATTTCTGATTCTGATTCTGATTAGAAGACACACAAACAATCTACAGACACTACAGTTAATACACAGAGCATGACAATCATGAAGCAGGAAGTGGCTGTCCATAAAACTTGGCAGAACTATTTACAATAAACCAGAAGGAATACAAGAAGCTGTTGCTTTCCTGCTGTACAACTAAACTTGAACTTTTCAGGATCTTTCATACCTGAACTATAAATGGTTAAAAGATCTGGGTTGACACCCTCCTCCAGGACACAAGTGTTGGGTTCGGAGATGTTAACAGCGAAAACTGGGATTGTTTATCTCATCTCTTATCATTTTGACTTGATGATTGTTTTAGACCTGAAATCCAAGTTACTAAAGTTGTTAAGAATCATCTTTGAGCAAATGATAATGTAATAATTGTTTGTAATGGAATAAACAATAAACCTGCCTATAATGTGAAAAGATGACTGATTTTGAGGCTAATACAGATATCAATATTTGGGACTTTAAAAAATCCGATAACATTATCTTGGTGTATATTTTTAACATTAACACAAAAGGCAAAAACAAACAATACAAACTATGTTGATGCTGATCCCATAAAGTGTTTTTATTTATTTATTGTGGCCAGTATATACTGAGCGGGGCATTTAACACTGTAAAAAAATAAACTTGTAGGTGCTTTAACTTTATAATGCTGGCACTGTTTCTAAATGACTTTAAACCTCGTTTGGTATCTCTGTACTACAGTTTCTTGTTACTCATCCCCCAACCTATAAACAGATACATATATATCTACAATAAAATAATCTCTGCAAATATATCAGCCTGGCTCTAGTACAAACCCATGTTTGTTGGTGTGTGTGTCCTCGCTATAGCACATAACAAAATGCCTTTTGTTTTTTTGATTTTTCCATGAAATACTTTAAATGAACTTCATAATTTTCATTTAGGCTTGTTATTGGAATACATAATATATGTTATTACGTTTTCCATTAAAAAAGCAAAACCAAGGTGTAACATATGAAGTCCCGAAAACAACAACAAAATTAAAAGAGAGTAAAAATAAAAAGGCAAAAGACAAAAGAAGAAGAAATATAAAGGTTTTTTTACTTTTCTCCTTCACCTATTTTTGTAGCAGGAAGAGTAGAACGCTTTATATACTTTTTAAACTGCATTTGAACTATTTAGCTAAGAGTATAAGTAATAGTGAATGCGGTTATATTTCTGACCTACGTACTGCCACTGTCACTAACGGGGCACCACAGTAATAACAATCCTAGATGTAATGTGAGGTTGTTAATTATGAATTAGAGTGAATTATAAGATAAAGGTATGATACAAAAAACACAATTTTTACGTGGTCAGCATTTCTATTATATTATAAGCAGGCTTATATCATCAGTTTTTATTACTTAAAAAGAAAAAAGTATATTATGTTACGCACAACTATGACATTATCAGTTTCTACAGGATCTGTAGCAAACTATTTATCAAGGTATCATGCTCAGAACCTCGGATTAACTGATTGACCAACTTTGAAATCCTTTGGTACTAACATTAAAACAACTCTGAATCTGATCCTTTAAGTCTGCATGTTCATCAGAACAATATGAGCATATGACCAACAATTCGAAGTGCAGACTTTTTATAGCTTCCTGCCACCGTGTGCACATGTAGTCAAATTGAAAGTAGTGTACATTGCGGTGCTTGTCCATGTTTGTCTCCAACACTTTATCACAAAGAGGAGAGTTCAGCTAAGACTTTCCAAATGCTAAAACATAATCTTTCCAGCCCCACAACTCAGTGCAGCATGGTCTATTACAACACAACAAAACAACATAATACAATAAGTTAATAAGCATTATCCACTTCACGTTATGCACAAATATCATGCATCTCTTGACACATTCTTATTCTTACTGATGCAATCCGGTATTAAAATAACACATAGATATAAAAATCCAATACATAAACACTGTCATACTTATTAAAATAAACAATCTATACAAAAATGTTGCCATATATTTTTAGGATTTAAATTTTTTTTTCCATGTATAACAGAATAGGGAAAAGTAAAAAAATAAATATCCTATGTACAATCACACAAGCCATTCCAAAGTTATCGTCACTGCAAGGAGAAAGCAAAATGCAACATATGAAATGTTAGATCAAACAATGTCCATGGTGAAGTTAGCGTACAGTATGTGAGCTCCTACAGTGGTGAGTGTCAAACTCTACAACTTACTTTATTCCAACATCCTGGTACAGGTAAGCCATCGTCTCCCTGAACAAAGAAAAACAAGATGTGAAGTGAAAAACAATGTATGCTGAAGAGATTAACAATATGATCATGCCTGAAGCAACAATGCATACAAAAGCAGTTTACAATTACATACAGAAAATAACTGTGGAAATTAGTATTCTCTTTCTAAAGTAACAAAGTGTTAAGAGTTATTATTTTGGCCACCCAGGGTTCTGGAAGTAAAAGTCCTGTTCTGCAGGTCGTTCATTCAGACTTTGCATTAAAACAGCAATTAGTTATTCTGTCCATTCGTCAGTCTTTTACATGAGCATAGTTCTTAGTTGCAATGACAACGAGTTATACATTTATTACAGCTCAGCCATTTGCCACAATAAATTGATTTCACAGATTATTGAATCATACTGAGAGTACTGTGGTTCTATGTTGAGGAACATGAAGGATTTCATCAAAAGAAACCTTTGCAGTGTTGAAAACGACTTCCAGAACCAATGGATCCTCAACTTTACAACTCTATAACACATTTAAACTAAGAATTCATAATTGTGAGTACAATTAACAAATGAGACCATAACCAAAAACATTAGGAGTCTCTATATTTGGAAATATTGACATTGTTGGATTTGGCAGTACATTTGGCAAGAGAGAACAATGCACGAGGATGGCACTGTGGCCCAGTGCTAGTGGAAGATTTATAGTTCCTGGGAGAGGCAGAGTGTGAAAAGACTATTAGACCAATGAGATAATCACGTTTAACATGTTTATCCTCATCAAGATAAATGGTGCCATCAAATATCATTTTAAGAGATATGTGTGTCAATAACAGGCCGACAGCTTTGTGCAATAGAGACTACCAATCATTTTCAACATGATTTCATGTGTTTCAGTAGTTATGCAGAGGATCCATGCTTACATTTACAAAGACATGTTGGTGTGTAAGACACAGTCTTATCTGTGTGTATGAAACATAGAAATTAAGAGTCCTATATATTGTCGATCGCTTCTCCATTACCAGATTTCTAAAGCATGATCAAGGTACGTTCCAATACAACATCTAACCACCATCCATTCGTTTTTGCGATGAATTTGGAGACATCCTTAGTTGACTGTGCACAGCAAGATGCATGTTGGACCAATAAGCAGATTAGAGGGAGTGTTTAAAAAAGGACATGACTCAATGCCCCATATTCTCTAACAACCTGTGAACAACTGAGCATTCACAATTACCCTCTGAGCAGTGTCCACATTTTATACGACAAACTAATCAGGCGAAGAACAATGGAAACAAAAGCCGAAACCATGACAATACTTACGAGTGAGAAACTAAATTTGAAGGCTGGTTGTTCGGCTAAAAGTCTACACAGGAAATAAAAACAACAACAACAACAACAAAAACATGCTGCAATGATGCTTTCCATGCTAATATCAGGAGTCTGGCTTGTTTTGACCAAGTACATTTGTCTAGTTCCGTCGTGCTTTTCTCCACCTGTGGTATTCTGATGCCTTGAAGATGGAATAAAATGATGCTCCATGCAAGAGATGGTGTGAGAAACAAGGGATTATGAGGAAAGGCTCTAGTATACTTAAACAACAATTTTAAGGATTTAAATTTAAGATTATATTGTTATGTAATGGGTGATATTAGTCATAATCATAGATCTGCATGTGAAATTAACATGGAAAGTTATAGTAGTTGCAATGGAAAGGTTGACGTAAATGAGTAGATGTTTTGGGAAAGGTTTGTTCACATTAGTTCTACAGGACCTCAGTTGGAAAATTTCTGGTTTATACTGTAACTAGATGAGTGAACTACAATAAGTAGATTTTAACGTCCATGCAAACGTGCATCGTGGCCATAGCCAGGGTTGTGGTTAGGGATCGCTCGAGGCATGCTGGAAAAACTGAAGGGAAAGAAAGAGCACCATACCACAGGGCAAGGGGCATCCAGCCCGTCCAGGCCAGGTAAGCCCGGTTCACCTTTCTCCCCTTTAAAGCCGCGGAAACCCTGTTTGTGAAATCAACCTTTTAAAAGCCAGTTTTGCAGCTTTTGTGCAGCAGAGGAGCGTTGTCCCCCACTACTTGGCGGCGAGAAGATCTCCACTTCTGTCCACTGGGTGACTGGATGCAGGCTTCCTAAACATGCAGGCAACCTGGGACCGACAGGAACTAGGCTCACTGAGATGACTTTGAAAGGATTTCAGGTGTAGAATGTGATGACAATGTTTTTATTTAATTACAAAGTAGAGGTTAGTTCTCTACAGGAATGGGTTTGATGGGTTCTGGTCTTAGTTTTTGGCTTGTGCAGAACTCTAGCTTGATCGTCTCCAACCTCTCCCCGATGCAGGGTTGCAGTGCTGCAGGATGAAGGCTGAACATTGAGACATGCTTTGGTGTCTGCTGATAATCATCAGCAGTGGCTGCCTGGTTCCTGTCTCTCTCATTCCTGGAAAAAAGACGTTCCTCAGACAAAGTTGTGGTCCAAGTCATTTTCACATGAATGCTTTTTATCTCTAATGAAACTTTTTTCATGGATCAAAACTCAATCTACTTTAGGATCTCACCAATTCATCATCAGCGTTACGCTGTCAGGCTGCTGTGGACACTTGGACCAAACCCTCCCTGAGGTTGATTAGAACCACTGAAAACCAGAGCCAAAAGGAAGCTGACTACTGAATACAAATCTTCTGAGAAACTGTGGATCCATGTGGTATTCTAAGTGCTCCTTCCTTTTGCCTCTTGGTTACACATCGGACTACTGACATACCAACGGACAGGGGGCATCTAATCCAGGTGCTCCTTGGTCTCCCTTATCCCCTTTGGCCCCCCTGTTGCCTTTCTTGCCCCTCTCTCCCTGCAAACAACAGCGTATTCAAAAAGACAAACTTTAGACCTCCCTCATTAGGCCACACATGAAGCAAATGTTTGTTTTTTGTAAGAGTTCTTCTGTCAGGCATTCTTAAACATACGTAATTTAGATAATATGAGAAAAAATATATAATATGTGTTTGTTTTGTCTTTTGCTATTTTCAAAAGACATTATGATTTTGTTACGTACATTTAGAGAAAAGGGAAGGTAAGCAGAGGGAGTTAGGGAAGAGAGATTAAAGCCAGTGCAGTTGGTGAGCAGGTTTCTGATTTTTTGCAGACGAACTACAAGCTCCAGTAAAAGTAGGTTTTGGAAGACTTGCGAGTGAGAAGTGAGAAGGCTGTTGGATGTAGTCTGATGTTTTCATCTTATCATAGAGGATATTCTGCTGAACAAAACATTCAATATAAAAATGAGGCACAGGATCATCCTGGATCGTCCAAAACTAAACGTTAGTAAAAGAATAGTGAAGTGGCGGAGGACCGTGTGAGGTGACTGGCTGCTGGATAAATTCCAACACTTAACAATTTCCAATAATTTGTGTTTGATAAACACCATTGCCTGTTCTTTGTCATGGTTAGGTCTCAAAACTACAAGTTAGAAAAATAAAACATCTGGAGATGTATAGCTAAAGTGAAATGAGTTTATAAAGCTCTGAAGCCTGCCGCTCATCTCTGCTACAGGCTCCAGTCTACGTGAGCCGCGAGCATAACACATAGAATCTATGACTGAACTGTCAAAGACCGAGTTGCATTGTGGGTAATGTTTGTCGGTGCCAGGTTTTGATAAGGAATATCATGAGTCTGACAATGCTATCGGAATGCAATGCTAACTCGGTGTACTGTTTTAAGTTTGCAGTTTACAGGGTAAAACTGCACCATTGCTTGATCCTAACACCAACACCTGCTCACCAAGACCAAAGGCTGTACAGGATCAGATCAGGAAATTAAAACATTATGTTTAGGGAATACACAATGATAAGAACAATAATGTGCAGCCTGACTGCAATGATCTCCCAGTGTTGTCTTAGCATCACCTACACTACTGGAATCCTGTATTTTAAACTTTCTTCAGGTATAAGGCTTCTGTCTCAAATGGCTCAAATGCTTTGGTTCAATTGCAAAGCCCAGCTGTGAGTGTTGCTGGTAGCAGAGGCTCACATTTAGAGATGAGATTGGTTCATGCAGCCACAGCAGGTAACATGAAACCTTTCTATGTGCAGTCCTTCTATTCTTTGATTGAGAACTACTTGGGAAATTATGACGCCCACTCTATGACCTTTTAGTAGTTTGCAAATCATGCTCGGACTACAAATACAGCAAATGAAGTATTGGCAGCTGTTTTCAATGCACTGGTTACATGTTGTGAAGGTTCAGTCTGTGTGGAAATCTCACCTAACTCACGCACCAACACAGTAAATGATCTAAAGAATGATAGTTCTCAGATACACGCAACATGTCTGGTGAGCTAGCATACATTTTGACAATGATGGGAGAGCACTGCTTGTCAATTTGGGGTAAGGGTCAGGGGTTGGAGGGACTACATGGAGGCTTGCGAGGAAGAGGTATTGTTAAATAGGAGTTGGAGAAGTAATGAGGAGGTGTAAGAGGAGGAAGATTAACCCAGGACTACATTAGAATGCAGGAGGAGGAAGAGCAGGAGGCCAAGGTTTGTGAGAGGGAGAGAGGGCAACCCCGGCGATAAAAAGAGCAGCGGGCCACAGAGCAAGGTGGAGGGAAGGAAAAGGGGATAGGAAGACCTGCGGAAACAGAGGAAGACAGGACAAAGAGTAAAAACAGCAACACTATCCCATAGCTTTGTCTTCAACACTTTCAACTGGACTGTCACATTCAGGTCTGTTTAACAGGTCTGTAACTGTATATTGAAAATATTTGATGAGAGCCCAGTTGAAAGTGCTGAGAGAGCTTATGGAATGTGAAGACTTTAAAGATGGGAGTGGAAATATTAAAAGAGTCACAGGTTAATGGGGAGGAAACATTCTCTTAGAGGAGGGGTGTGTGGACATTAACAACAGAATCTCTGGTACAGTGCAACCTATAGAAGAAATACTGTTTTTACACAGTATCATTTTGCAGGGCTGTTTGTATATTTAGTGACAATTAAAGGAATTGTTCAATATATAAAAAAAATGTTATTTGCTTTATTGCTGAGAGTAAGAAGATGGATATAAATCTCATTGTTGTGTGTTAGGTACAGAGCTGGAGTCACAATGGTTAGCTTAGCTTAGCTAGTCTGAAGTTCAAAAATGCTTTCATCTGGAGCTGTGTTGCTGGTCATCTGGTGAAAGTCCAATATTCTCTCACTTTTAGCTCTGTTTTGGTCTCTGCCACTTCCTGAGGGAAATATCTGGCTCTTTATCTGCAAAATGCTCCACTATGTTCCCCAGCAAGTCTCTAACTGTGTGTGTCTGCTGTTTGGAGCTGGACAGGTCGTGAACAGTGGCGATATCAGAGCTCTGTCTCTGGAAACAGCTGGTGCTGTTGAGAGTGGTGAAAATGAACCAAAGAGTGGGGGAGTCAGCTGTGGGGCGTAAACAACAGTGAACTGAAATTCGATAAAACTCAATTAATAAAAATAAAGCTCTGTAGAAGTTGCGGAGTTGGTGATCATTCTCTGTGGAGCAACACCTTTCACCCCGCACACATACTGAAGGCCACCGGGCCGAAACAGTAGCATGCTTGTTTGACTTGGCCAGAATAAATAAGTGAAATTGAGATGAGTCAATTTTGTCCTGAAGATTTGTGTGTGTGTGCTCCTTTTTACCTTTGGGTATTTAACATTGGGACTTTATTATGTTAGGTTTAACACCACAAACAAATACTGGGATGGTGCATCCTCTCAAAGACATAACTACTACTGATTTGATGGACTGTTATACAAATATGTGTTGCTGTTTTAATGCACAGACATGAGACTGATATCCATCTCTCAATTTCAAGCCTAAACTGAATCATTATAATGTCACATAAAAGACAATAAAACAGAAGAACTGTTTAACAACATTATTGTATTGTTTTTCTTTTGATAAAAGAAAATAATGTCTGGAGATTTTATCAAATATTTTTTATGTCATTTAATCTCTAAAGGTTTATTCTGAAGTCCATGATGCTCAAAATAAAGCCACAAATACATTTGCCTCCGAAAAGCAAAAGACAATTTCACATGAATTATTCAGGATCAATAAAAAAAAAATCTAAGCAAACTATCTGACTCATCTGGCCTTCTTTTCGTGCTTGATATCAAAGAGAATATCCAATTTATTGATATTTAGCTCTTTCATTTTCATCTCCTGCTTGAGAGCCTCTTTGAAGTCGTCTCGACTGCGCTCAGGTGACCTACTACGGCCCCACAAAGCAGTTGCAACAATAATGGCAGAGGTTAAATAATGTTGTGGATGCAAATACCAGCCTGCTCTGTTTTAATAGGACTCATAAAAAGTTTATTTCAGTGGCTGAATTAATGAGTAAAAACATAGAAGTGACCTGGTCTGTGTGTATTCCACAGATGAATTGTAATGTTTGCCCATTAGCCAGAATCATGTCCTTGGTTCTGCTATCTTTATAGATGGCAAAAACAATATAGGAGGTGTCTTACCCGGTTCCCTTTGAGTCCTTGTGGTCCTACTAAACCCTGCAAAAAGACATGAGAAATAACATTAGAGGCTGTGCATATTTGCCTAACTTTGGGAAATATGTATATTTGCTACATATAAGGAAATATGCTTGTTTTCCAACTTAGACCATGTTTAAACTGACATTAGCACTGTGTCAAAATAAACGTAGAGCGTCCGTTCACTTTAATGAGGCAGAACAATACAGAAAGTTGAACATGGCTCATCTTTTGCCACAATGCAATGCAAAGCCTATGGAGTCAGATCAGTCTGAATATTAATAAAGGCACACAGAAGGATTCTCAAATGTATTTTGTGAATTATTTATAAATGACTCTCTCCCGAAAAATAAATGTCAGTACACGCACAGTTATCATCAGATATAAATGTAAAATAAATTCACATACATAAAGGTTTAAAAATATATTTCTGATGCTTACACATATATTTCTTGTTTTAAATTAAATCCACAAATATATGAATTTAAAAGCATTTTTCACCATAAACATATTTGAATGTAATATATGGTGCTTTTTTACTATCCTTATTCAAAAGCGTGTTTTTCAATTTGAGTGCATGCCTCCTTGATTTTATGTTCAGATTGTCTAATGCTTTCACCTAAAACCATGCCCTCACACTCACACAGCCCCTGCATAGACAATATCAGATACTATATTGTTGCTTGTCCTGTGCTCCAGCTTAAGCCCTTCTCCTCACACTCCTCCACAAGTTTGGAAGGGAACTACACAACTTAATTATAGCTACAAGGAGGTAGATAGCTTAATGTGGGCAGACCATGGATGTATTAAGGACAAGAGGCAGACCGTGGTTTTGGCTTGCATCAGAAAGCTAATATCTCTCCGTGTGCAGCTGTCAACGTGCATGAGCATGAGCTGACGTGGTTAATGCACGCCATCCTCGCCAGCGTACGGCAAAATGAAAGAAGTTGGTTCCAGTGTAGTTATTATAGAAAACAAAAAATAATGGTGCTGATACAGTATATAATTGAACTGTTTTAGACTTTTTCCAGAAGTCATAAAGAAAGCCAGTAAGTACATATAATAAAGCCTTGGAAACGGAAGGGGATGAATGGACCTGGTTTACCAGTAACCGCCTGCCAGGGACGCTCTAAAAATAAAGCAAATGCACCCACAACGAGGTAGGGATCATTTTATTGGTCAACACTAAACCTTTTGACAGGGTTATTGCAAAAAAAAACAAGAGCAGAGTAGAAATCCGAGAGCAGACTTTTCACACAGAAAGCAGCCTGAGTGTGAGGAGAAGGGCTGAAGCTGGAGCGCAGGAAATCTGTGCAAGCAGCAATATATCTCAGTGCAAGCAACAATATATCTCAGTGCAAGCATGGAGTATGAGGAAAGGCAGAGCAAATCTAAGCACAAGAAGAGGCTATGGCAGTGTGAGGGCATGGTTTTGGGGGAAAGCATTACAAAATCTGAATGTGAAAGGAAGCAAATTGAAAAACACACTTCTTGAATAAAGATAGGAAAAAAGCTCCATCGGCGGGCTGGTAGCTGATGGAGGCCCCGCTGGAGTCTGAGCTGAAGAAATTTCAGGTGAACCTGCATGATTTTGTCTGATTCAGTTGGTTAATGAAAGGAATGTCATCACTATGCGGACCTGTGCACACACGATGAGCAATCAAAGTCAATGTACCTGCTGCCTCGCGCGAGCGTGGACGCCTGGCCAATCCTAGCACTTAAATGCTAGGTAGAGAATTCATAATAACGCCCCCATCCCCAGTTTCCCTCCCTGTGCATGACATATTAAATTACATTTTCGTGGGACGTGCTCATGTGATTGGCTGAAAAGAAGGAATATATTTGTGTATTTCTGTTATATTTATTTAAAACAAGAAATATGTCTGTGTGCATCAGAAATATTTTGGTGAACCTTATTTTTGTGGAGAAAGTGATTTATATATAAACCAAAAAATACATTTGTGAATCCTGTGTTTATTAATATTTAGACTGATCTGACTCCATCAGTGTGAAAGCTGTTTATATCATGATTGTCTAGACAGAGGACATGTGTTTTGTTTTTTAAACATGTGGAGTAAGACATATATATATAAAAAATACATGCAGCATCTCAAAGGTCCTCATACAGAGATACAACTACAAAGATATAGAGTAATATCATGGTCGCAGGCTGTCACTTGTGTTTTGACTGGTGGTCAAACTTAAAGCAGGTTTTATCTGAGAGCCTGCCGCTCTGTGTAGACCACCTCTGATGGATTTCAGGCATTTGGACTGAAAATGTAGTGATAGTACTCTGGCTCTCTGTAAGAAGCCCTTCATCTAAATGCTTTCAAACACAACACTTTGATTCAAGTATATACAAGATAGTGTAGCTTCACATTTTCAAATCATAAGAGCATAAACTATTTTAATACGCCTTTCATTTTTATTTAATTTTCTTGATTTAATGACAATAGATGTTGGCCATTCTACAGTCTACAGTCTACAGGCTACATCAGTATTGGTATTAGCCTTTGCACATGTCAGACTCATGTCAATGTTTTTGTTATGGCTGTAAGCATGCTGCTAAAAGCTCCCTGTTGTGATGAACATTTTACATGAAATTGCAGACTTACAGGGATGCCTTGAGGCCCAATTGGTCCTGGTAATCCTGCATCTCCCTTTTCACCCTGTAGAGATGAGAGAAAATCCGAAGCGTATATTCTCCTAAAACTATATTTATTTTAGAATGAAAATCAAACACACACACACAAAGATACTCACTCTCTCTCCCTTTGGTCCTGCTGGCCCTGGCACACCTGATGGTCCTATTAGACCCTTTAAAACAAAAAAGGGAAAATAAAAACATGTTAGCAGAAACAAATAGAATAGTACCAGAAATAATATCAACACTAAATGCCTCATATCAGTAAATCAACAAGCTTTCTGGTGTAAAGGAATATATGTCACAAAAGATGATGTCATCAACCATTTAGATACAATTTTTATTACAGAAAATAGTAAGTACATACTTTTCTGTTCTGACACTTGTAGCATTAACACACCAAGCTTGATGAACTACTGTCCAAACTGTTAAAAATGAGGGGAAATGAACAGCTGCAGATGTCTGTCTGAGTAACAGTCAGGATTGGAGAGGAAGACCTTGCATCTCAGGCATATCCAGTATGTACAGTGCTGTCTGGAACAGCTGTCCAAAGGTACTGAATGACATGTCAACATGCAGCACGGGCACCTCTGCATGCTCTGCATGGATAGTTCTTAGCAATGGCAACTTTGCAGCCCACTGCTGATACAGGATCATAAAGCAGGAAACCATTGAGGCAGGATTGAGGACTGAGGATGTGCACTGATGACCCAATACCAGACAAGATGGACACTGGCAACACTGGTGGAAGATTATGAACAGATTTTAGGACAAAACTATAAATATACTCTCTCTCTCTCTCTCTCTCTCTCTCTCTCTCTCTCTCTCTCTCTCTCTATATCTATATATATATATATATATATATATATAAAGATATTATCATATTTTCTCATAACTACAAAATGCTTATGTTGTTATTTTGGGGTAACAAAAAGTACAAAGTTATGGTGCTGAAATGGTAAAACACTGGAAAGCTGGAATCAAAATAATAACTGTCCATGTCCAGCCTTATGAAGGAAAGGCAAAACAAAACCAAAACATAATTTAATTAGGGGCACATTTAGTCTATGGTAAATTTCTACAGCACTAGCAATTAAACTAAAGAGTCATGGCATAGTTCATAGCTCTAAGCTTCTTCTTTTTGTCAGAAATACACTTATTTAACAAACCCAATCTTTCTTACTTTTTTGATTGATGTACTGTCAATAAAACACTTCCTACAGGTGTTTCACAGTAAAAGCCTTTGCATTTTGTGGATCCATGGCCTAATTTAAATGTTACCACTATATTTCTTTCTATTTAGGTTATTACCTGATATTTCTCTAGATTGTGCTTGTTGGTTATAGATATGTGGAGATGTTTCTTGTTTCTTGACCTCTATTTCTGTGTACCTCAAGTTGATTGCATTGAGAGCTCGGATTTAAAACAGCTGTTACTATAAAGTTCAGTCACATGACTTTTGAATTGTCCAGAACAAAGGTAGTATACTGAAACGTAAAGATTACATCAGACTTATCGGCAGATTTCCCATTCTTATTCACAGTCTACCTAAGAGTGTGATTATGCCCATTTAACCACTTAAGGGCTTTTAATGTGAAACATCTGTATAGGAAGTTTCATTGAGCAGGGCTTAGCAGCGACTGAAACAATTGTATGTAGAGTATAAAGTTGCAATAAATAAGTGAGTGAGAATGTAAGAATATATCAAGAAAGGACATAAAAACTTGGATAAATGAAATGGAATAAAGACAGGTCTCTATTATAAGACTGTGTCACATAAAGGTCTGGTTCTTTCTGCAGTTGTGAATTTACAGTATCCTTTACAGTATTTATTTTATTTATTGTTTAAGACCATTAATCTTAGAGTGTATAGCCGAAACAATGTTGAGTTTTTGAGGCCAATACTGAGCTGAGTATTTGAATGTTTGAAACAATATTCTTTCTGATAAACACAACAATTTTTACCCTGTAAATCACTTTTTTTGAGAATTGTCACCAAGTTATGTAGGGAATGTCATAAATTACAGTTGACAAATATTCTTGTCAGTGATCTGTGTAGGACAACAATAATGGAGACACTGTTTCTAAATGGCTCCAAACATATCGTTTTCATCTTTCAACTTTCCTTTCTATTAATATTGACTAGCATTTATTGGACAATAAATATGCGGATTAGAGACCAGTATATCTGCTATGAGCTCGTACTGGCCAATATGTTACAATACGGTGTCTTTGCTTAGTTTAGAATTTATACTCGTAATAGCCAATGATTGCTGTCGGGGTTCTCATTATATACCATAGGGGCATGATAGTGAGATATGGAGTTGCCCTGTTTGCCATGAAGGTATATTCTACATGCCAGTGCATCCTCAGAACCCAACCTTGAACAGTCCTGTCCTCACAGAGCTACTTCAGGAAGGAATAGAGACAAGAAGACAAGCATGGGAAGCAGGAAAGCAAGACAAGCAGACAGAGCAGATGTCAAGCAAGCTGTAGCAGGTGGGTGGAGGAGGAGGAAGAGGAGGAGAAGGGTGGGGGGACTGGAACACTTGCGCCACTCACCACTGGACCCGGTCTGCCGTCTAACCCATGAGCCCCCTGTATAGCGTTGTACACAGTTAGAGAGCAGAGATGATGGGGGAGATGGAGGGAGGTAGGTGGGGTGGGGAGTTGGGATGGGAAGGTGGGGGGGTGAGTGAAGCTGTGACTCAAGTGACTTCAAAAACACATTCAGATGATGACAAATGAAGGGTGATGGAAGTGGTGGAGGTGGAGGTGGAGGTGGAGGTAAAGGGAGTGACAGTAATTGTGAATCCTTTCTTTTTCTGGTCATGTCGGATGATGACGTGGAGTCTATGGCCCTGTAGTGTCTCAGCAATCTCTGTACTCTTCGGTCTCCTAATTCTTTCTGACATCTCTGCCCTGTCTGTGGCTCTCAACACAAAGCCCATTATTCCCTACTGAAGACGTCAATTTATAGCAGTTTTATTTTCTTTAAAAAACATATTTATTTGTGATTTTCAGCTGTTCAGTGTAGTTTTAGCAAATGTTACTGAAACAAGGGGAAAATAGTGCATTTGTCTGGGACTATTTCCAGTGGTGGAATAATACACCATTAGTGCTCCAGTGAGTATTTGGGGCAGCAGGACGGTGTGTGAGATCGATCGAGTCAAAATGAGCAGTCAGAATGTTAAAGCTGAAATGAATGCTGTTAGCTCATTTCACAACATCATTGATGAGAGCTCGACGTGTTCAAACATTTTGTGTGTTCTCTACTACTTATAATGTTTCTGTGTTTTCTTTTGTGTGGTTGTACAGCTGGTGAAAGTGTTTCTGAATTTGCTTCTGTTTAATTTATTAATGTTTTTTTTATTTTTATAAATGTTGGATAAGTGGTGAGGATGAATGAATTTGCATGAATTTTGATAGTTCTCTTGCCTACAGTATATTTCACTGAGTAGTGATGATACTGTTTCCACCCCAGTTTAGCTGAGTAGACTTGCATGTAAATGTTATTGCATTATTGTAACAATATAATATGGCATTCCACATGACCCATAGTTTTATATAAAAAGAGGAGCTACTGTGCAGTGATGTGACACATATTGCTATCACAACAATACCTCACGTACGTGGTTTCTCCGAGTCATATATGGTCAAAGAAGATAAGTTTTTTACCTGAGATGTATGCAGTTTATATAAATGATTGTTAAATGTAAGTGTAAACTAAGAATAAGAATAGAAACCCAAAGTGATAGACACCATTTTAAAGAGTATAAAAGAAAATATAAAACAACCTCAACAATATTTGACATTTTGAAAAAAAAGTGTACAATAAAAGCAGTAAAATGTTAAGTTAACTATTTACTTCCTTTCGACACAATCTGCCCTTCCATGCAACATTTCAACAGGATTATGACGACATAGAAGCAACGGAGACATGAAACGTCGGTCAGTAACAAATGCCTAAACTAGGGTTAAAACATCGAGTGTTTAAGGTTGATACTGCATAATGCTTACATTTCTGTACTGAAGCAGTGGTATAACCCATAAAATAATCAACATTGAGTAAGAAAGCATACCAACAATATATATATATATATATATATATATATAACACAAATAGAAGATGGAAGTCAAGAAGTCCTGAGACTTATGAACACACAGGAAGTATGTGGTACTTACAGGGAGTCCGAGATGACCTCTGTCTCCCTTGTCGCCGTTGTGACCCGTCGCTCCCTTTTCTCCTCTAATGCCTATGCCTGGTTCACCCTGCGGGACAGCGTATGACAGAATATAATCCTTACACTTTCATACATTGAATAGCTACAGTATGATGTAGACAACATACACTGTAAATGGAAGCAGATTTAATAAAATGGGAAGCTGGTATATATTATTTTATAGGAACACTATCTCACCTTAGGCCCTGAAAATCCTTGAGATCCCTGGATGGAACAAAAACAGTGGGATTACTGACACAGTCTACACTGTAGGCCAATTGTAGCCAGTGCATACCACTGGTGTAGGAGAAAAGCACTATTTCTATTTTATTTTGTTTATTTTATTCTCCCCATGAAACAGATCACATGACTATGAAGTGTTAAAAACATTTTTAAATACTTTTGTTAAAAGGTACACATATAAATAACAAATCATTTAGAATATACTTATATGTTTATGTAGCATGATCATTATCTACAATTAACTAAATTATTGCGTTTTTTTTTTTAAGTTAATACATTTAATAGAGCAAGTTTTGCAAATGACCAACCACTGCTCAAAAGAAGATGTGAGGATGCATAAGGAGGAAGATGGGTCACACAGCAGACTTTCACCCAGGGGAGCGATGTTCGTGTGAAATGAAAAGTCAACGCTGACCTTTTTAAATCTACGTCCATATTTTAAATGACGTAACAAAACATACTTGTTTTAAGCCAAACCTTGATCCTTTTTTGTTGCATTTTTGTTTTGTTTTGTTTTGTTTCAATTCACAACGTTAACCGCGTGTTTAAAACTGCACACTTTATTTGAAGTGATCAGGTTGCGAGTCTCAGGACTTTGTTCCTTTCACAGAAAAAGCAGTCTGAGCAAAAGATGTTTTGCAGAATGGAACCTTGCAATTGTTGCTTAAAGCTGCTAAAGCTCTGGAGTCTCTTGATATATTTGCAGAAAGTCTGAGGAGCAAGTCAATTTAAACACTTAAATACAATCTTTAATAATGAAAATCAATGAACTTTGCAAAACTAAAAATCTTTACTGAAATATCAGGCTGATGTAGTACCTTATTATCTCCACCAGACATAAACCTGTGAGAAAATCATGCGTTTGATCGTATGTGTGTTAGTCTGTCTGTCCACGGCTAATCTCACATACTACTACATCAGCCTGATATTTTTTGTGCCCATACATGACGTCATTTTGAACCGGAACTTCTACAGATTAATCCCATGCCCAATATGTTATGATCCACCAAAGTTACGAAGACACAATACGAGATAATTAAATCCCCATTTTTGTTATTTTCTTGACTGTAAGGGAGCCGTGAGGGACGATTTGTTTGGAGGGGAGAGGGAGACACACCTGGCAGAGATCTGCACTCTACTGAGTAACCTTTTATAGTTTGCTTTTCGTCCAAGATTTTCAAGGCCCGATTGTAAAGAAAGATCTTAAAAAGGTAAGGTTAGCTTTAGTCGTTTTACAAACTCTTTAAGCATGACTTTTAAAATGTAGCTGAGAATCTAAAATGATCCCTAAATTAAAAACATAATCCCTGTTACTTGTTCAATGCTCACCTTTAATTCTAACATGCTCCTTGCAAATGTTAAATTACGACACTTAAAACTTCATCATTCTTATTGGTTCATTACATTTGGCAATGTCATGTTCTTTTCAGTATACATCTGTTCAACTTCAACCTGGGCTGAGGCCTAATCTGCCAAATGAACTGGAAACACTTTGCGAGTGTGTAGGGCCTTCAAGCATGGGCCAGTGTTATTTTAAGGGATAAAATATATAACATATTTGACTCACTGCTGGGCCAACTGGTCCTGGAGGTCCTGGTGGCCCTGGAGGACCATAGATCTAAATACAGACACAAACAAACACAAGCAAAAGGTGTATATTTAGAAAATATTGCTCATAAAATAAGTTGTACTCTAATTTACCATGAAGTGCACTAATCAGACCTGGGGTTTAATGACTGAGCCTTACCATTTCTGACCTTCCTCCTTCTCCAGGTTCACCTTTAGGACCCTGTGACAACAGATGGCAAAGACACAGGTCAAATGATAGCTGATATATTCCCTTATCAGATAAACTATGAAGTGAATGAAAAATGAGGCAACGCAACACTTGTTCACACAGCATTTGGGTGAATGCAAAATATATTCTATGGTTCCCCCTTTGCCATCCAGAAAGATGGAGCCTGAGCGGCACCATTGCGTACCATTGAGCCAGGTAATCCAATAGGGCCAAGGGCCCCTGTAGCCCCCTTTTCACCCGTAGGGCCACCTAAACCCTACAGAACAAGAAAGGGGAGATGGACATCACGATAACAGCAGAGCGTTTTAATTCAGGGACTGATGAGTTCAGCTTCATGTAAGAATCAAAGCATAAAAGTCATGTTTTTATTTTAATTTAAAAACAAAAAATTGTTTGCTTTTATGTCAGTTATTGAAAAAGTAAAACCTCCATTCTTCATGCTGTTGAAGCAGTCCATAATGAGCAAATGCCTTTATTTTTACCTGCACCGTATGGCTTATAAAAAATTTATTAAATGCGCTTAAAAAATCTGTTGAATGCAAAGTACATGCAATAATATGTCAGTAATAATAGTTCTATATTATATGTTGTATAATAAAATGATAACGTTATTATATTAAATAATAAGTAATTCTGCTTCTTAAAGCACAGAGAACATACTTAAAGTACATTTTGCTTGTTTAGGATGGAAGACAGTTGAGCAACCAACTGATTCTTTTTATAAACCACATTGTGTAAGTTTATACAAAGGCATTTGCTAGTTATGGCGTTTGTCAAAGACCAATATCAAACCGCTTTTGATGCTTTTTCGAACATCTTCAAAAATGTGATGGTTGAATGATGAAACTAATTTAGCGTCCACCAATAAAACGATAACAATAACAATTAGATAACAATATCCATTTTCTACGCACATTCTACATAAAAACAAACAAACAAATAAAGCAAGATGTATATAAAAGAACAAAATAGTGTCTCCCTCAATAGGTAATAGCTAACTGTCAAACATAGAGATATAAAGGATATTAGGCTGACGACACGTCCCGAACAGCTTGATTAAACCTGTGTTTTCATGATAATAAAACATTAATGCTGATCGTTGTTAAACATGATGTTGGTGTTTCCCACAGACAGGCACTGTGTCCAGGGACCTGGTGAACATGCAGCCAAAAAGCAAAAACGTTACTGCAGGTACCGGGAGGAGTGGGCAGGGAAATACCCATGGATCATTGCTGCCTTATGACATCCAAACAAACTGTTTTGCAAAGTCTGCAGGAAAAAATTACCACTATTATTATTCACACTGTTCGTTGACATGGAATATAATATACTGGCGGGTACTCCAACCCCATACTCCCCTGTCAAGAGTTTCACCCGTTCTCATCTGCTCACCCTACAGGATACAGAAGAACAGTACTGGCTCTCAAAGTAACACCAGGCTATAAATAGCATTGCCCTTGATATGGTGCACGTTTGGGATCCATGCCACAGTGAAATAAAAGTTAAACGCAAAGTCATTCCTAGGGTCCCTTCCAAGCTAGTGAGTCTCTACTTAGATAATAAGAGGGCAGCTGGCAAAACCAAGGTCTTCCCTCTGGGTAATGACAGATGTGGGACTTGGGCTTTGGTCAGGGAACCTCAGGCAGTGATGTGATGTGGTGTGTTGTTAACACAGTCACTCACAGGTGATCCAGATGGACCCATATCTCCCTTGTCTCCTTTGGGTCCCGGAAAGCCCATGACACCACCCTCTCCTCTGGGACCTTCAGGACCAGCTGGACCCACAGGACCAAGCTCTCCAGGCTTCCCCCTGGGTCCCTGAAAACACAAGGAGTCAAGGTCACCTCACTTAATTGTACCTAAAGGAAGCTTTGTTAGGACAGAGATCATTTGCATGAAATCTAAAATATGAGCTTTAATCATCCTTCCTTTATATTTATCATCACAATAAACATTCATTTAACAATTCAACTGCTCGGCTAATAATATGGAGTACCAAATATTACCTTATCTCCGTCCAGTCCTGGAGGACCTGGCTGACCAACTTCACCCTAAGGACACACCAAGGCCCCCGATTCAACTGAATTCAACTGGACAGTATTTTACAACTTTTAAAAAAGTCATCATGGCAGCAACTATTTTATCTTTGGTCCACCAGGAGTGTGTGCTTCCATGTATTTGATTGGCTGCACCACCTGACTGATCTCATTCAAGTTCATTCAGATGAGCTTCTGTTTGAATCAATCCAACATTTCATCTGTTTTTACTCACGCTATACGTTTACAGATGCGGCCCAGAGCATTTTTTACGCTCCAAGTCTATTTTCTTTTAGTTTCGTGTCTAAATTTGTGTTGCAACAATTTAAGTGTCTTTTTAAAATGAATCGTCAAATAAACAAAACAACTACTGTGACATTGTGTTGTGCTCTGAGGGCTGCCAAAGCGCAGATGACCTTTAACACAAGACTGTGCCTGAACGCATTCCTGTGTAAATACACACAAGGCAGGTTGTTGCTGCTCTGCTAATATGCTGCTCATGGTTCTGCGTAGACACAGTGTTAAGGAATTTGCCTGCAATATGAACTAAAACATCACCTAATCCTTTGGCCATGTCGTGAGAAGGGGCGCTGTGTTGAGACCTAGTTTTAACACCTGTATTATTTCAGTCTTTATGGTGCATAATCCTAAATACATTTGCATTTAATCAAATAACCACAAAAAAACTGACATGAACAACTTGGGACAAGTTAATCCATCATTGGGAATAGGGGCTCAACAGACACTTTTTTCCCCCGGGGTCCCTTAACAGACTATTCTGGCTATGGATAAACATACAAAAAAACAACAATATATTTATTTTCCGAATGTTGCAATTGTGTCTCATGCAACTGAAATGCAGTGGTTATGAAAATAGTGTCTTCTACCTTGGTACCAGGAAGTCCAGGGGCCCCTGAAATTCCGGGTAATCCAGGGGGGCCCTAGGAGGAGTAGATATATTGTCATTTAAATAGGTTTTTTACTACTGTATTGTGTTTGCACATGGCGTGATAAACCCTAGGAAGTACTTACCATCAGAGGTATGTTGCGAATATCCTGTGAAGGAATATTAAATGTTGAAATACTATTTATTTTATTCGTTGTAAGAAAAGTACAATTTAATATGAATTACATACATTTTCATTGTTGTGGATTTCAGCCTTTCCTGGCTCTCCAGTTTGGCCTGGAGGACCCTATAAGGTGAAAAGACAATTTGTAAACGTTATCATGAACATAATGGTTAGAAATTGGATATTTTGCTTTCTATGTGTCAATATTTGTTGTTGTTATGAGTGTGCAGATCTTGACTTACTCTTGGTCCAGCTGGGCCTTCAGAGCCTGCTTCTCCCTAGAGGTCAAATGAAGGTACATCACTTAGATTCTCCATAAACACAACCAACTTGTGTTAGTATTTGGAAAGTAGTTCTTCCATTATGCTGTTTTGTCTTACCTTGTCTCCCTGGTTGCCTGTGTCACCCTGTAAGAGGAATATCATATTGTGACTTCCATGGACAGTAGCTTTTGTTGAAGTGCTATTTAATAATCTATGCTGGAGGCACTGCTGTACATGCAGGTATCTGTATCAAACTATTTCCCTTTACCTTGGGTCCCATTAGGCCTGGTAGTCCTGGGGAACCTGGTTCTCCTTTAATTCTCTGGGCAGCAATGTTCAGCTCTCCCCTCTCACCCTGTCGTACATACAGAACAGAGTCTTAGCTGAGCAGAGTACCAGTTATGACTATTAACCAAATCTCTGGGCCCATCGACTATCAGTCTGACAATGATTTAGCCTTTAGGGGCTACAACCAATATTTCTGGGGTTGTGTATACTGTGGATATAGCCAGTGGATATCTAGGCCAAGACTTCCTCATCTGTGCGCCGGTCATTGTTAGAGGTGGAGTTGGAATTGAGAGAAGTTGTCTACGACCGGACCAAGTAGTCAATTAGCCAAGCTGATAAAAAATGTAATCATCAGATGATAGGCGATGGGTTCTGAGATAATATGCTCCAGCGTTTTAGCCCTCCACACAGACTTTTTACCTGCATGCAACCAAAACCCGATTGGTCAATACTACACTGACTACAAACGGAAACCAGAATGCTTCTGGTACCAACATCTTGTCCCGTCGCATTTGTATGCATAATCTGTTTATAGAGATTACTATTAACCAGACAAGAACATTAATTAAAAAATATATAAATTAAAACATTTATTGTTCACATTTCCATGACAAAACCCCATATGGGACACTAAAAGTGGGATCCCAGATAAAACGTAGATGTAGTTGAAGCAAGTTAGTGAACTAGTAAATGGATTTGAGTTGAGATGTACAATCCCACAGATCACAACACATCCAAGACAATACATTCTTCTTTGATTCAGACTGAATCAAATAATGCATGTACAAGTATTTTAAGAATTGACTGACAAATGATGATAAGGTTTCTAGAGTACAAAAATAGAGTTAGCCAGCAGTCATCAAGGCTGGTGAATTATACCATCCAAGGCCAAAGTACTCCAACTAATGGCAAGGGAAGCACAGCTGGCAGCACAGAAAGGTAAAACAAAGCACATTGAGACTTAATTGGAGCATTGGTCAGTCACACAACACCACACAAAACACTGATGTGATAAGAATATGACTTTACAGACGTCCAGTTACAGAGGAATAAAGACTGACAGAAAGACAACCAGACAGTTAGGGTGCACATTCCATTCAAGGCCTACCCTGTAGCCCCTCTTGCCAGGGATGCCAGCCTGGCCCTTTGCAGTGGAAGAAACGAAGTTAGAACCAACTGATCTGAATGGGTATGTAATAACTGCCACACACACTGCTCAGAAATGACTTCACCTTTAACCCAGGAGCGCCCAGGATTCCTGGTTCTCCCTACCATGGCCAAGATGGCATAGGGGTCAAAGATGGTGGAAAAGGAAGAACATGAAAACAGTTGATATGCAGTTGTTTCTTCAAGATATTTAAGAAGACATGCAGACACACCTAGAAAGCAATTTTTCATGCCATTATGTGAATCGATTAATGAATGGGCCCAAGGAATCAGGGCCTGAGTCTCTGTATGAAGTCACAATTAAAATTCCTTATAGGGAAGTCAATTTAATGACTACAAATGCATGCGAAACAACCACAATGAGATGCAAAAAGACTACAAAGAGACATTAAAAGACTACAAATCTGAGTTGTGTTTGTGTCTCTTAGAGTTTGCTGGTTGGTTCACTGCAGAATATAACTGCAAAATGCAATATGACTACAAAACATTTTTCTTTCAGTCTGGGTGTCTTTTCCTATGTAGGAGGGATGGAGGGCCAGGGGTCCATTGTCTCATCATCTGTCCATATTAAAGTATACAGTGAAATTATGATCAGGAAGCCACACATTTACAGTGTATTTATCTTTGCAGAATTCTAATTACAACATACTCCTAGTTATACGGGTACTGACAATATCAAACACTGCTACTGCTGGCCTCTTAGCCATTTGTTTCGTACGGCACCCAGCAACGATTGAGACAATATGACAATCATTCATTCACTGATATTATCATTAGTGTATCCTAGGTAACATCATTTTTTTTTCCAGTTCTAAATCACACATCATTAGAGTATTGTAGTATAATTGTGGCATTTGGGCTGTACCACTCATGTGTCAATTTGAAGATGGGGATGGAAGGGACCCACATCACGACAGAGTGTCCATTGGCATACATGAGTTTGTGGTCAGATGAAAGCATAGCTTGATCTCCATACCCCCAGAAGGACCTGAGTGGTGATGGATTAAAATGCACAGAGGGGTTCATTAGAGATGTTCCCCAACAATCAACTGCCCCAAACAGGAAACAGCATCTCCCTTTGATCTACGACTGCTCCAATCTGCTTGTAGCATTCCTCTGGTCCTGGAAAGTTTAATAATAAGTAATAGACGTACTATTTTAACATCTCCCCTTCTGTGACAAACAGTGGGTGTAGGCCCAGATGGATCTGACACATCCGCATGCCATGTCATGATTTATCAATATGCTAATCTCTTTATTGAAGCCATGCAACCACAGGCTTTCCACTTCAGAGGAAAACTATGGAGGGATGAGTTTGAACCAATCAGTCAACCTCACACTTAGAGGAACTGTAATCATCTAAGCATGCTGAAAGATCACATGTTTTCATTCTGTTTGTACGGCAGCCAAGTCGTCCTATCACACTCAGAGGAGGGACATGGAGACGCAGCTACTCACTGACATACTTTTGGTAATGACTTACAAGGAAAAGTTCCATGTGTACACTAAAGAGTGAAATAGTATGCTTGGTAACAGATGGACAGGATTAGGCTTACCAATATATCAGTGTGCTAATACAAATATCTTACAATTAAGAGCACTTTAAAGTTATACCAGTGACAGACCATCAGTCAGTCAGAGTCACTAATGCCAAATATTATAGAAATTAAGTATTTCACTGAAAATATTGATTGTCAAATATTTTAATGCCACATGGTTGCTAGGAAACAGCTGTGCCTAACTGGTAAATGTTAATTAAAGATGTTTTGATCAGACTCTTTCAAGTAAACAAGAACATACGTTTCTTAATGAACAGCGTCATTGCCTCTCAACTGAGTACCACTACTTGTCACTGAGTACCAACTGTTTCTTATGAATGTTAAGTACACATGATGCAGTAATTGTAAGGGTCAGGCATACTCGGCCAGATTCCTGTTCAAACAAGGCACGAGAGGAGGCAAAAATGTTTGCTGAGACAGCTTGTTAAGAACATCTTTTTGCAGCTTTTTTCCTGTCAGTCTGTCAGTCACCTCCCGTTAGAACCTACTGTTCCCTCCATGTCATGCCCAGCAGTTGTCATCAGTGTTTGCCTTTGCCTGAAAGTAGCCAGTTCATTGACCGTACACTAAAGTGCCTTGATTTAATCTGCTCTGCCTTGATGTCTGCATTTGGGTCCTCTTTCCTCTTGGTTGTCTATTAATTGAGACATTGTATTTCTGCTTGCTCTTCTAAAATCCTCTCCCAACAAATGTTTTGCATAGAGCCTGGCAAGTATTGGGGGTAATTATTTTTGCTAATTTGCGCACATTATTAAGTACTGTATTTTTCATTCTGAATTCATAATTTTTACTTTACACATTCAAAATAGTACATCCTCTTGAGACCATGAATGTGTTACTGTAAATATGTATTATATAATATGAAGTTGGTATTTAGGCTTGATAGTGCTAGTACAGTAGAAGACAGCTAATGTGGTGTACAAAAGAGAAATGGTTCAAGGAATCATCTCAATGAATATTTGGACAAAATATTATTATTTGGTATCTTGCTCTGGAAGTGTAAGGATGAATCTAACCCAACCTGATTGCCGATGTGTTGGTTTAGGAGATTCAGATTTCTCAAAAAGGCTGGGATTTTCAATAATTTCAGTTAAAAATGATAATAGATTCATCACTGAGAGGAATCTGTTTTTCTGTCTTAATTTTTTTCATTTCAATTTAGAAAGCCAAAACATGAAGTGCTGCATGCAGATGTATGGTCACTGTGAAGAACAATAGAACATGTTGGGTGACTGGAGAACTTAACTGCCATTTCCCCCTCTGATCATAATATTTCTTCCAGATGGGTAGCTCATTGCTTTTCATTTGCAGTGAAAGGAAAAAGGCAGAGATACCTTTTAGTTGGGTCAAAGAAGTGCGACTATTGGCACACACTCATGTCATGAAATCCACTCTCTCTATCGTCGTCTGATGCTGTTCCCATAGGTAAAGTAAAATCAAAGCTGCTTTCAAAGACATAGCTTATTAGATCAGTCTACAGCAAGTAGAGTATTTCAGCAGAGTGACAGATGGGACAAGGTCTTGAGGTGGTAGTTGTGTCTACTTCCTTCATGGCTAGACATGTGCCTGTTGCCTGCTGGGAGCTTTGGAACTTAAGAGGTTGAGTCTAGAGAAGTCATAATTTGTGGTCAGCACCATGCAGATATTAATGATTCTTGTGTATACCACAAAACCTCCACTGGCCCATTGTATTTCACTCTGTCACAAGGCACCAGCAGCCAGCTCCATGAGATTATAAATAGAACAGATTTCCCCTGGGTTGATGGAAGCCTCAACTCTTTAGGTGACCATTACCTAACATTGTAGGATCAGCCTGGAAAAGCACTTTCTCTTCATTATTAAATAATAAAAGCCTTTCCAGATCTTGCTGTTTCCTTTGGATACTAATGAATATGCATTTTCCTTAAAGTTTTCCGCGTATGACTTTTTCTTCCTCTTTCCCCCATCTGTCCATCTGTGAGGCTTAATGGAGAAAACACACACGGCAGGGACTGCTACTGCCATGCTACCAAAGAGGGGCTGCTGAAGGTCAACTGGGACTGGGACTCCTCTGTGTAGTCCGCATATAAGTGGACATTGATTTATCATATCAATTAATGAGTATTAGTAGTATATATAATGGAAGTATTTAGAAAAAAAGGGCAAGAAAACAGCCCCTTGAGGCACTTCATAGTTTTAAACAGCCACCCCAGATATCGCATCATCCATGAAAAGTTTCTATTGGATGAATAGTAACAAGTAAAACAGTAAAAAGTAAAAATAGAACCAAATTGGCCAGATAAGCCATCACCACAAAAAAAACTAAAAAGATCCTAAATACAAATGCGAGATGTGCATTATTGCCGGGTAAAGCCTCTGAGACAGCTCCTCCAATAAAATACGGATTTTTGAAATCCCTTTTTACTTAAAGATACATTCAAACCAAGATCCAATCATCCAGAGTCCAGCGGCTACATTGGTGAGCCCGTCATGCAAAAATTGACCATGCCACACACACACAACTCCATGCTTGACTTTCACTCTACCTTATCTCCCCTCTCTCCTGGGAAACCCCTTTTTCCTTCATCTCCCTACAGAGTGGATGGAAACATCAGCTCGGAGAAGCAGTGGGGCAGTAAAAGCAGACATGCCCTTTCAACCAGGGGAAAATCAAAAGACAAGCAAAGGCCCAGAAAGAAAAGGGAGTACTCCATCTCGACATGGAGCTGACAGGAGGAGATCTAAATCTTTAGAGATGACATCAGGGCCCTGTTATCATGTTGGTCCCTGGACAGAAGCAGCAAGATAATGCGGCCTTGTCACAAAATTAAACAGCAGCTAGTGGAGAGGAGATTCTTCATCCAAACCAGGTAAGTATGGCAACTCCATGTTAACCCACTTTGGTTAACATGGAGAACTAAAGTTTATTCTCCTGTAGAGCTTGCAAGAAGATTCTGGGTGAGCAAGCTTATATTCTATTCTCTGTGTGTGTGTGTGTGTGTGTGTGTGTGTGTGTGTGTGTGTGTGTGTGTACAGTATGTGTGTGTGTGTACAGAATGTGTGCGTGTGTGTGTGTGTGTGAACAATATGCATGTGTGTGTGTGTGTGTGTGTGTGTGTGTACAGTATGTACTGTCTGTACCGTGTGTACTGTGTGTATATATGTACAGTGTGTGTGTATGTACAGTATGTACTGTGTGTGTGTGTGCATGTGTGTGTGTGTGTGTGTGTGTGTATAAGATGCATTTGAAGGCTGCAGAAAAACCTAGTAATGGATCTTTAGATAAGATTATTTTGTCAAAGAAACAAAGGTTTACTGTTTTTGGTGTCTGATCAAAATAGTCAATGCTGGGCTCAGGGTAGAGAGTTTAGAGGAGGTATTGGACTCATGACGTCAGCATTTCCAAAATCTTGGATATGGCCCTGAACAGAACATAGTAAATGAGCTGCAATCTTTATTGGTGGCTGTTCCTAATGTTGGGACACTTTAGGCACAAAATGAAAAGAAAAGGTAAAGAATCTTACCTTAATTCCTAGCTCTCCTTTAACTCCCTGTGAAGCAGAGCAGAGACAAAAACTGTAAACGTAACAACCAGCAACATTTACAGCAGTCCACTAGGTGGAGGAGCAGACCCTCTGTCAGCACTACAATGAGCAGTGAGGACTGGGTCCACAACCTCACAGAATGGGTGTGCAAACTGAATGAGCATTTGTATTTCATCTATGAAGTTGTTGTGCGACTTCTGGAGAAAAAAGCTTGACAATAGTTCCTGTAAAGGCCTCTCCTCTGTCCTCTCAGTGACCCTCATCTCAGTCGCCTGATGTGCTCATAAAGCTCATGGCAGAATCAGGATTCTGGGCTGAGTTCATGGGAAAACAAAGTGAGACGGAAGAATGGTTGAAGTTTACAAGGCAATAATCTGCACAGAAGCTCACAGCCACAAGGTTCAGAAGGCTTTAAGGCAAAATGTCTTTCACAGAGAGTCATGCTATATATACATATATATATATATATATATAAAATGTGGTTTTGTTGTGACAGCAGCAGCAAAACTGTTTGATGATACCCGGATGACTGAGATGTTTTGCTTTACCTCTGTGGAGTTTAGTGGAAGGGGAAGAGTAAAAGTTATGAATGATTGAAAATATCAAATGCATTTATGAATAACATCTTTACACTTCATGAATTACTTAGTTTTTAAACTCAACACAGTTGCAGTTGAGTTTGCAACACATCAACACCAAGTTAGAAGGTGTTATCTAGCATAATAGCAAAATCATAGGTTGAATCTTAAATTTTAAAAAGTAACAGGTGCCAGCACTTATCCCAAGTGGAAAACTAAAAGAGAGCGAGCCGTACCATGCAGGCATATGTGGAGTAACATACAAAATGCTGAGATCATAAATGGGACTACAGTTCTCATGAGTTCTATTGAGCTTTTAAGCCTGTTTTAGCTCACTGTTTTGGTTTTCACAACCCTCAGCAGTTTTCTTTGAAAAAGCACTGATAAAACTGTGCACTACCTGCTCAGCACCAAACAGCCAGACTAAGTTATAAACTAGCTGGTGAACTTAGTGGATGCACCTACAGCAAAGAACCAGTTAGCTAACAGCAAGCTAGCAGGAGAATGAATTTTGGAGTTACATTTACCAGTTAGCCAGAAACACAACTCCAAATGAATGCTAATGTTGCTCTGTGTCTGCTGGACAAGTGAAATAGTAAAATATCTTCAGACTTGACAAGGTCATATTCAGAGTCATCACGAACAAGTTTATATTGACTTTTTCCGCAAAGCTCTGTTGGAAAAGATTTTATGACAGTTTAAACAAGGACATTTTCTATGTATTACAATGTGCTGGCTTGGATTAGAGAACAGTTGCTCTGTACATGTATGTGTGTGTCGCTGTGTGTGTCCTCTAGAGGAAGTCTGTTAAGCCATGGAAAAACGAAAAGGACAAGCACGTGGAGAGTGTAGCGGGCATCGCTCACAGCTTCAAAGCAAAGGTTAGATCTTTTAAGCTCCCATCCACACAGTGTGTGCGCATGTTGTGTGTCAGTGTGGGAGTGTGTGTGTGTGTGTGTGTGTGTGTGTCTGTGTGTGTGTGTGTGTGTATGCGTGTACGTGTATAAATTGTTCATCCCTTTTTATTCAATACTAAGGAGACTATCATACAATAACCCAACAAACGCTTTCTCTTAAATTAATGTCAAACCCATAAATGTGGCAGCAGATGCTACTTGCATCGTTTTGTGAGGTCAGGGCTTCAGTATTTTTATGATATATAACTTCTAAACCAGCTCCAGACTATGATTAAAGGCAAAAAAGCCCAAAAATAATAATAATCTTAAAAGGTTAAAATCAAAGCTATCTCAAAAGACAAAAATAAAATTGTTCAAGACAATTGGTCTTCCTTACGAGCTTCTTACAATGCAGTTGCATGAGAAAAGGATCACCTTACTGCCAGCATGGAGAACAGCAATGATTACAATGACCCATATAACATTCAAATGTGCATATGTCATGTTAAGGTACATTTAAAGAAATCTGAGAACGTGCTTTCAAGTTCATTTTAAACTCTTTTTGAGTGACGAACAAAACGCAACAATTGAACATGAAAAAGTAAAAAAAAAAAAACAGGTAGAATGTGTAATACCTTTGAGCCTTCAGGACCTAGAGGGCCAACATCCCCTTGATCCCCCTGTGGAGGGACACAACGACAAATATTACAACTTAACACTGATTGACAGAAAGTTGACGAACAGCAAACAGATGGTGTGTGGACCCAGCACAAGCCAAGGGACAAATGATTTGTTCAACCCATTTCCTCCTGAGGCGCTCCAATTGTCTGTCTACTTTACTTTAAAATACCAGCTTAGAAATAATGAAACAATAAACACAAATAACAAAATAAAACTGTATGTTTTTAAACATAAAACACAACTTCATTTTGCTACTGCATTAATCCCAGCAGGTGCCTTAAAACACATGATAGATGAAGGTCCACCATTACTGAGGGATAAAAAATAGATAGTTGTTGCTTTATGTTTGTGATACAATCCATCAATTACTCAATGGACATTGTGTACAATCAATTGTGTACTGGAATAAATATTTCCTAGTCAATCTAACCACATCCTGGATTCTACTGACCATATTCTTTTTCAAAAGTTCAACACAGAAGACAGTTCACCTTTTGTCCTGGCACTCCGGGCTCACCCTGGAGAGATAAAACAAAGTGTGTGCATAAAAAATACATACCCAGCCAGTGTAACAGATTCAGTATTTTGTACAGAAAAGCAGGTGACTGAGGTTTGATTTTAGTGGTTCAAAATCATGTTTCCCACTCTGATCTCTGATCATCCTGCAGCCCAGCTCAGCTATTGCTGCTCATAAAGCCTGTCACAAGTGTGCTGTGAGGTTCAGCTTGTTTTTCATAGTGAGAGGCATTTATAAGACTCTGACCGTTCCTCTGACATCACAATCTAAATCTCAGCTTTCAAGTAATGTGTGACGATTGATTCATGTGGAGATCTACAGAAGGCAAACATTGGGATGTGTAGAGTTTCTGTTGTCAAGGTGGGGTTGGTCTGAATATCAGAGCAGCTGCACAGAGACCAAGTGGAAACATCTTGACTTGATCCCTGTTTCATGTGGCTTGTTTTATTTGGGCCTGAGTGTGTTTGTCTGAGTCATCATGAGAGGTCACAGTGATGCAAATCAAGTTTTTCAGAGATATAATTTTGCTGTTTGGACAAGAACAGAAATATGTTTACCTTCAGTCCTGGTAAAAGCTGCAGAAACAATGTAGACATCACAAAAAGGTTTATGTCACACCAACAGAATTTCACTATAGAGAAGATTTTGGAAAATAAAGGTGGAGGACTAACTGAATCAAAGCGTACCCTTGGGTCTTTTCCTGGTTTGCCTGGTTCCCCAGGCTTACCCTGTACGGAAAGAGCAAACATGCATTACACAAAATCCACAAGTTTCAAGAAGCCATTTGAATTTGCAACTATACCTTTGGTGGATATAGTAAGAGCCTTGCAGTAAATTCTAGATATTTTCACACTAAAGTATCAGGCTTGAACTTGCACCTTAAACCTTTATAAAATGATATAAAAGAGCTTTAAAATACCCTGACAACGAAAGATCAAATCATCTGCTGTGGTTCCAATATAGTATTTTCAACAAAAATGAATGAAATCCATCTATTTATTCTAAAGTCTTCCAAAGCAACCTGTGGGCTTTGGTCTGAGAGCCACATACGATGTGAGGAAGTCATAAAGTATTGACAGACAGACAACAACATTGAAAAACAATGGCTCATTCTGGGTTAACGTATTAAAAGGTTAACGTCACTTTATGCTGTTTTTGAGTTTCTGTTTTGTGGGCGAGCTGAGATGATTACTAAGGTGACTATTTAACAGGTTTAAAGGTAGAATTTTAAATTCTGGTTGAACTCGAATTGGACTCACCGTTGGGCCACTGGCTCCATTCAGGCCTGGGGTCCCTGGAAGTCCGGGGGGTCCTGGGGGTCCCTGCGCTCCAGGCTCACCCTGCTGGGAGACCTTGAGTTAAAACCTGCCATGCTCAAGCATAGCTCACCACACTGGCCATGCCAACACAACAACCTCACACAACACCACAAATAAACAGCAGGGGGTTGCAGAGAGTAAGGTTAGTCGGGGAGCAAGCGGTTATAATGCTTCAGCAAGAAGATTCATTCTTGACCTTTTGAACACCTATCTGAGATAAAATATTCCAAACTCAAGGTTCACTGTTTTCCAGGCCTTCTACCATATCCAATATCCTTCAGGGAAAGGAGCTTGCTCAGGTGTCAGGACATGATCATGGACCCTTGTGACAGGGTCTTAGCAAGTACCCTGGGTAAGAAGGGCACCAGAGGCAGAAATTTGGTGTATGAATATGAGACTGAAACTGGTCACAGCATCAGCTAGCAATGACGAGAGCTCAGTGCACAACTTTGTATCACTGACTCCTGGTCGATAACTTTAACCCCTTCCTAGTCATTTTTATAACTAGCTGCCAGGCCCTTACCTAGAGCCCCAGCATGGATCCTGGGTAAGTGGAGGAGCACCAATTGTAAATCATTGAAATAAGATGGAAACTGGTCACAGCATTGACTGGAAATTATGTGATTTAAGTGGGTCGGTCATGTAGTGCAGAATGGGGGTGAGACACTGAATGTGACTGACAGTCTTGATCTTTCTCCGGTAGTTTGCTGACTTTGAACCGTTAAAAACAGTCAAAGTAACCAGAGTACCCCAATTACCCCTGGACCCTGGATAAGGGCCTGGCAACCAGTCACAACATGGAAGGCCAACCGGCAACAGATAATATCACCTCTATGTGAACATGAGACTAAAACTGATCACAGCAGCCAATGAGAAGGAGTCATTGACCTGAGTCAGTGGACGGCCACAGAAAGATCAAGAAAGACATTCACATGTGAGGCCAGAATCTATCTTTGAACAGAAGCAAGGGTTATGATTTGACATGTTAAGTTACCAAAGTATGGTGCTTAGGTCACGCAAGTTCCACTAGCTGACAAAGGCGAATAGAGTCGAAAAGCTCAAGAGAAAACTAGTTAGCACAGTAAGTGCTTTCTTCTCTGTGACCACCTTTGTTTGGAGAGCAAGGCAATGAGAAATACAGTATGTCACACTGATGTAGTTCTTTAACTTTTTGACCAGCCTCATAGAATGAATGGTCCTGGATCCCTCATTTTTCCAGGACGTTGTTGTGTAAGTTTAGCTTTAAATATTCACTGGGTAAAATAAGATGCCGTTAGAGATCATAGAAGAAATTTAACTGCATAAATGAAGATTGTTTATATTTGAAATGAAGAATGTCATTTTGACAGATCATTCCTACAGCATCTTTGAAATATACCGCTAATCTGTGTATATTTATTCTGAAGACTGCCCACTGACAGCCAGAACCCTGTGAATTATCTCAAACCAAAGCCAAGACTAAACAAAACCAAATAAAGGAAATTTACAATGTGCACAGGATATGAAGATAATAAATACACCTCAATGGCTGAAATAAATCTGTCTGGCTGCTACGTGTCCTGAATCTGCTTCTCCTTTGTTTCAAGCTAAAATAACTTCCGCTTCTCATCTTTTGGAACTCATTAAAATCTATTTGTCGATTGCTACAGGTCAATATTTTACAGAGAAGACACCTCCACATGGTAGTATGCATTTTCATAGAGGGCAACAAGTTTGCATGGCATAATATTTAATGCAATATGCTGCAGTGCATGATTTACTTGCACATGTGGTCCGACTTAGAGAAGTTCCTAACACAAAACGTTGGCCTTACTTCAGTCACTCAGCAATCACTGTGTTATTGTAGGAGAACACACATGTACAGTAGCTCAGAACCATAGAGCGCTGCCAAGCCTCTATTCTAAGATAATAGAGAACATATCCATCCACATTAGATCCATATTTGTTCATTCCTCCTCTGTGCTGCACTGCAGAAAACTGTGCATAAATGATGCATGTCTCTGGACATGTTAGTCTTTTCTCAGGGGTTATACACACACTCTTTTGCATAGAGTGCAGCTGCCAATAGCTGATAACAAAATGTGCTGTACAATTTGATCACATGAAAGAACAATCTAGAAAGAAAAAAAATCAGCCATAATTCTATTCACATCATGATGGAAACCCCATTATAATAGATGGTCAAAACTGATCGGCTGGTATCTGTTTTACTCAAGGGGGACCAATATGAACTGTGTGCAGTATGTCAAGTCCATCTTGTGTTTTCAATGTATGACAGCAACTAGTGCCGATCTCCAAACAAGGTATTGTGTCCTGGCATGAAGCCGACTAGGCCAACCTGTGCCAGAGTACCAAATGACCCACAGGGCAGCACCTGGAGGCTCCTTCACTCACAGCTTGGTCTAGTGTTGTAGGGACTGATGGACAGAAATGGCTGCAGGACATGTAATAACTTTCCATTCTCTTTGAATGGGTCAAGATCTCTGGTAAAGAAATGGTAATGTGATCAGTTACAGATTAAACTTTACTTTGTATTTTCTTATATGAGTATATTCATAGATTTCATTATGTTCAAATGTTTATGTAAAATGTCATTTAAACATTACAAAATCTAACTGTTTGGATATTATTTTCAGCACATTTAGAGACATAGTCTCAGTATTTTTTCAAATTTTTGGTGATGACGATTTACGTCCAAGCGTCAACATTCAGTGCCATACAAGAAGAAGTGTGGCGGAAAGTAATGGTGATGGATGGGCTGGGTGTCCGACTCTCATATGACAGAGGACTGTGGTTTTTTGCCATACCCATACTCATCTCTTAAAGTTAAACATATCATAGTTTCGATGCATAGACATTGTAGTAATATGTAAACCCGGCAGAATCATTAATGTCAAAATTCTTGACTGGCGACAGGTTGGATTTTGTGTTCGCACAATGTGTTTTGGCAAAAAGGTAATGCTGCATGAATTATGTCTTCCATCATATATGTGTCAAATATTCAATGTGAACATTTTTCTGTTTTGCATTTCTTCTATATCTGCACATGGCCACTACATCATTGTATTGAGGTAAAACCAGTTGGTTAAATGTCAGCTAATTAATCACTGGGAGTAGATGTAGGTGTTCCCATGTTGCATTGTAGGAAATGTAGGCTGGCATTTTTCTTACTTCACTTTGCCAATTCTTTTCAGTCTCTTTTGAGTCCTTCAACTTTATCAATGCTAGGTCACTTTAAGGTAAGGCAAACGTAAATACCTTCAAAGATATTTGTCCTTTCTTTGTGTTTTGCAGTGAATGCAACACTACTGTGTTGACCATGAATGTTGCCGCTGAAGGTAGATCACTAGTGCATATTAAATACATGTCAATTTAAAGGAGAAACGTCGGTCAACCTGTATAAAGATGCAAGGATTGTATGTTTTTCTTCCTTTTGTTCCATTCAGCATTGCAGGTTTTTGTTAAGGAAAGAGGTCCAGTTAGAATTGTGACTTTTTATTTATTTTAGTGATTCATCAGTGTTAAATAAACACTGTTTGTTGAATCTACTTTGTATGTATTTGTATTATTTTCTTGCCCTTGGCTACCTCCACCTAAAACCACACTGAATAGTTTTAACTATCGTTACTTTTATTTAAGATTAAAGAAATCTTTAAATAAAACATAACAATTTGTTGTTTGTTTGAAACCAGGAAAAATGCAGCATTTTCGTTTGATTTCCTGTCACGCATCATTGACAGAAAAGCTTTGAATATGACTAAACATTCAGAAGCAGTAGCAGCCAAAAATTGGTTAATTACAGCATGACGGCGGAGGAAGGGTTGGGGAGGTTTTGGCGACGGATGATGGCGGTTGGCATCCACAGGGCGGGCAGAGAGTAAGGGGCAAGTAGGGGGCAGAGAGAATAGTACCTTTAGGCGTTTTAGGATTAGAGGGCTTATTGAGGGCATGTTGCGCACGGTGATGGGCAACATCTGCCGGGGGGAGTCACAAAGCACATGTGGCCAGCGGTGAACAAAGGTCACAGGGCAAAGGTCACCAGGAGGCCAGAGAAAGGAAACAGTGTAGAACCAGGAGAACAAGAAAAGAAGGGGGGAGGGATATGGAGGAAAAAGAGAAATAGAACATCAGAGTGAAAAGTAAGTAAATGGAAGGGCAAAGGAGAGAAAAAAGGAAACAAGGTTGAAGGAAGGAAAGACAAAAAAAGGTACCAGCACAGCAAACTATGGGCTTGGAGTGGCAAAGGGGATGGTTGATATACTGTGATGCGTCTTTATTTCAAAAGAATGTGAAAGCTTTCCAATGTCTGAGATACTGACATAATCTGTTGGTTGCAAATCATCAAGCATCCCCTATTGTGGATTTATGTGCATCAATGTCCCCATTAACAGTAAGCCAGGCCCTTAGATTGCAGCTGAGCAGAGGTGGGCGCCAGTCTTGCCACAAAGAGAGTACAGCAGTACAGTTACAGTGCACATCCAGACTTACTGTGGCCAACTGTCCAACACAGGGCTGTACAATTCGTCGCTTCTGTTGAGATGACCAGCATGATGAGATACAAGTTTAGGACAGGACGGTACAGGTATGATCCCGCTGATAGCTACATTTCCCCGCTGACACCAAGAACAACAAGCTGCATGCAACTTGCCTACTTTTTACATAGCGTACATATTTCCACTTTCTTTTTTTTATGATGCAGCAACCTTTAAAGTAAAGACGACCTTCACCCACTACCTAAAACCCAAAAAGAAGTATTCACTACTCTTTAATACTTATACATATTGGTAGCGTCAATAAGTCTTGGAACATACTTCTTTTCATTGTGTGGTCAGTCACACTATTTTCAAGTAGATCAGTTGAAAGCCAAAAATAACAATAGTACTATTTCTATGGAAATATATACAGAATGTTATGAGTAAATATAAGTAGGGGGATAAATGTAGTAAGTAGGCAAGTGTGCTGCTTTGTCCCTCACCATTTCCAGCTATCCACCACAACAGGTTTAAATGTAAAGAAGTAAAGAGCAGCCAATATTAAAGCAAAATCATGATGTTAAACAGATATTGTCTAATTGTGTTTAAGTTATGTATGTACACAAATGTAATTCTGATTTTCATATTTTTTTTTTATTTCTTTGATAACTTAAGTAAAATGAAAACCCCATTGAAAACATATTTGTTTGTATTTTTTCCTTTTGACCTAAAATAGTTCCAATGGTAGTTTATTATAAACCGGGTAGGCACAATAAGCTGTAGCTTCATCCTACGCCTTTTGGTTAAATATATGTCATATTTATATATATATATATATATATATATATATATATATATATATATGACCATTTTGTAATTTCCCGGCTTTTATGAGAAATTCTTTGGGTAATTAATAACAGATCAAAAATAATTCTGTCATGTAGTTTTGTGCACACACATGGAAAATCGAATTTTAATCAAATTCACAGATTTTATTTTAATATCGGCATCCCATTGCTTTGGAACTACGCATATTAACCTTAAGTCTAGTAACAATTAAACATATACTAACTGCATATGATGTAACATTCTTTTCATCATTTTTTTAAAGATATATGTTTTATGAGTGACTTAAAAAGCAGTTGAACAAAGTCAGCCTTGTCACCACATTGATCTTTTTTTGTCTTTTGGGTGGAGAGCAGAGGGTTGAGGAGTGCCTTGGCTATAGGGCACTGGCTCTCTTTGCGGCACGACTTGGTGACACACCCACTGCGGATAATCTATCTGGGTGTTTGATGGCACCCACAAACCTTCAACATCAGAGCCTGACTGGAGCGCAAGGCAGCCAAGGTTTTCAGAGGAAGATCCTGCACAAAGTGGCCCTACACACCAGGGGAGCGGTCATTTCAGTCAGTGTTGGTAATGGTGGCAACAAGCCACTATCTAACCACAAAAAAAGTGAGCCATGTCTCGTGAAGCCTGAATTTAAGAAGATTTCAGTTTAAAGGAATAGCTCAAACCATTTATTTCTTTGCTTTCAGAAAGTGAGCTAGTGAGCTTCAGGTGTAAATCACTTCACGTCTTTGTGTTAAGAACAGAGCTCCAGGCCAGATATGGTTAGCCTTGCTTCTAAATACTGGAAGATGCTAGCCTGGCTCTGTGCATCGTGAGAAAAACATGCCTACCAACTCTTCTAACACCTACTTAATCTCATGATGGGTCCTTTTGGTTTTGGTTTTATGTGAACAGAAATGTATGTAGTAGTTTATGGTTTAGACATATTGGGCATTATGCACTAATGAAAAGAGAAAAACTAGAGAAATAAATTGTTCCAAAACCTTAAGTCTAGTAACAATGTCTCTGTGTACATGTTAAACAACAGAGATACTGTCTGTTAAACAGTCAGGTTTATATTTGCTGGTAGCTTTCTCTATTCAAGCTAGGCTAGTTGTTTCCCACAGCTTCCAGTCTGTATACTAAGCTAGGCTAACCACGCCCTGAACCCTAACGCTAACCCTACTCGCACAGATATGAGATTGATATCAATCTTCTCACTCTCAGAAATAAAGCAAATAAGCATATTTCCTTGAACATTGGAACCTTCTTTTAACAGTGGGGCTGCTGCTGAAATACACATTCAACAAAAACACAAGAAATATTTTCTGATCTTGCTGGCTTTGTCCTGAAAGGCAAACTCTCTAAACACTGAACATTTTACCTCCACCTACAGTAACCCCCCAACCCCCAAGGATCTCACTCCAGGATTGATGCCTAGAGTGTGAGCAGACACTGGGAATGGACCTCCCATACAGCCTGCTGCAGAGGGCTCTGAAAAGTGTATGAAAAACAGATTCAACAGGCATACAGCTTGTTAGAAATAGGGCCCTGGGCTTTTTTCAGGCGAAAGACATCAACCCAAAATCGTCTCTAGGTCCTTCTTCCACTGAAGTCCCAATTCTGAGTTGTATGTAGCCTGAAACATTTACTGTTCAGAGATGTATATCATAACATGATGCATTATTGATAACAACTCATAAAACAATTTCAGCTTCGTACTGTTATTACTGAGGGGCTTTTAAATAAGGTAGCAAATGTCATGGCAATGGCAAAGTATGCCAACAAAAACAACTTTGATCATCTTAGCAGGAGCAGTTTAATAACTGAAAGGTTGAATTACGCTGGAAATGGACTTTGTTATCTGAAAAATCCCCCTTTACACAGGAGACTCTGATTCTTGCCACCACACACACAGGCTCTTATCACATAGTGCTTCAGCAGGCCGCCGGTAATTGCCTTGTTTTCTCTCAACAAGCCAAACCCCAGAGACGTCGGCCAAAGAACTGTAGAGCTCAGCATGTGCTACCCATCATTGTGCTACTAGCCATTTGTCTGTCCAGGTTCTGTAGCCATTTAGTTTTTTTTCTTCCAACTTCACTTTTCTATTCTGCTCTGACATTATGAAACTGTACGTACATGTTGACCTGTGAGAGATGTATGTTACACGCCGTAGGATGGACAACAATAGAGGTTCACTTTGTGTCACTACAAAAATTCATATTGCAATACAATAGGCAGATAATAATAATTTCTGATTTTTAGCATAATCACTGATGATGAAGTGCTTTTTGGGAAGAAATTAATGTTTAAATAATGTTTTCATACCCGGTGTGTGTAGTCTCCACATACACCCTGGAAAGAACAGAAAAAAGATCAATCAGAAAAAGGAAAACTATTTCCTCTTGTAAAGTACATAGTTACAAATGAAGGCAATACCTTTAAAAGGGGTATCACCAGGCAAGCACTGCATTATGTGAAATGTAGTCTTTTATAACTTGTCCCATACTAGGGACAAAAAGTCAGGATATCTCGACCTCTGCTACTTCTACTTTTAACTAAATTAAGTAAAGTTAAGTAAATGATCTGAATACTTCTTCCACCACTGCTCGCTGGTAAACTATCGGATGTCTTACTTGGCCAAATTGTCAAACTACTGCAAACCATGCCTCACCTTCTCCCCTTTGGGTCCAGGTTCCCCCTAGAAAAAATAACAACACAGGTGTATGAGATAAATGAGTGGTTAAGCAGTTAGCTTGAATGAGTACAGGTTATTATGTCCGGGATGAAATCAGACTTCAGAAACTTACAAGGAGTCCTTTAGGACCACGCTGACCCTGAAAGACAACAGCAACACAATCAGTCTTAAATGTGATTAAATCATAGAACTGCAGCTTCACAAGGAATTCAACATGACTGAACACAAATGCCTAAAATGAACATGAGTGAAATGAGTAAATATGTCATGGTATCAATCAAACTGATGAATAAGCTGTTCGTGAGTCTATTCCAATTACTTGTTATGGGCGAAGGCACTCACTTTGACTTCCCACCAGGCCCTGGGGTGTGCCCCGGCTTGTAAGGAGCTGTCAGAGCTCAGCGTCTGGTTGATTAATGAACTCAGGGAGAGGGCCCAGTAGGACACATCCATTGCACCCCATGCTGGTGACCCCGCAGGCTCAGCAGCTCCAGAGTCACTTTGTGAAGGCAACAGCATCTCTATACATTTACCAGGCAACCCCTCAAAGCCCCTTTTAATACTCCCTGACATTCGTCAGGAAGGAGACTAAGAAACAGGAGCTCATTATGGGGCCATTAATCAACATTAAACATGTTTTCAACAGTATCCAACCCTAGTGGCCTCCTGGAAATGTTATCGTTTGTACTTGCATGGAGTTCACTGGAGCTGTCCCCCTGCTTCAAAAAACAAACCCCTGTCTGACCAAGAGTAACAGTCTTCAAACAAAGGCATACGAGAAGCTACTGAAATCAGCAATGGGCATGATAAAGCTTTAACTTCAGCTGGACAACACTAAAATGACATACACTACATCAGAGGACTTTTATACTGCAAATCTGTATTGAAGCTGGAAATAATTCAAGAGAATGATCCAAAGTGGTGGGTCAAATGTCCATTAGAGGTCGAGGATAAAATTCTTGATTTGTTTTCTTTACTTTATCTTACCGGCGCATGCCATCTATGGTATGGTTTTAAAGGCACAGAATGATCATGGCAAATAAACATTATCATTAAGGTTTGACAACTCAAGTACTTGGTTAAGATAAGAGGAAAGATTGAGGTTAAGTTTTTTTTTTTTAAAGAGGAATTTTAGATGTCTGTGACAAACACAAACTCCGACCTCCACACCTTTATTTTCCACCTTAAGGACATAAAGGACACACTACTTCGTGCATTGAAACTGAAAACTAAACTTAAATAGCCTGTGGAAGCTGGACATCAGCATACTTGCTATTCTGTAATAGCGTAGAGTCAGCCAGAGTAAGTCATCTTCAGATCATTAGTTACGAACAAAACTGAAATGGATGATTTCAAAAAACCCGATCCTGCCTTACCTGCAACGTGATGCTCATTGTATGGCTAATAAATAATCAAATGATTTAGGGATATAAAATGTTACTGGGATAGCAAATGCTTGAGGCATTAAATGTTTCCCAGTAAGCACAGTCTAAAATCCCTCAGTGCCAATTTCAGTTAGTCAGAGTTTTACCTACTAACCCTGATTGAAAGCCAGAGTGGGGCTAACAGCTCCCATCTGACTCGGCCTCTTCCCCACTGCATGACAGCCACTGTTAGCCCATTACTGTGTGGCATAAATCAGGCCACCACTCTGTTTTTCTTATAACGTTGTGGGTTCAAAATAAACAGACAGCCAAAGTGACCTGAGCAGCAAAACAAGATTCAATGCAATTATTTAATATTTGCTTTGGCTTGTTAGTGTAAAGTTCATGTAACATGCCCAACATGAATATTCAAGGTGTTATGGGCTCAAATGACTGATTGACTGGTGATAATGTCATTATAGTGAAACTATGTTTATGACAAATGTAAGGAATGCTTACCATGTCTCCCTTCTGTCCATTCTGTCCCTGTGTGAACATTAAAACAGTGAGTACAGGTGGTATAATAATTAAATCAATCTACTTGATTTCCTTGGAAGACGCTCTTAGAAATATATCCATAGCATGTTCAAACCTATAATAACAGTAATGACACTTATAGATATTTTATTACAATAATGACCATAATCATTCTTAGCTTAATTATGCTCATTATCATCACCGAGTGCTGGCCTCTAGGAACTAAAGAAACACTCAATTACTCATACTATACTCATAGTTATTTCACTTTTTGACAGGAACTTTGGGAAACTCACAGGCTTGCCATCCAACCCAATTGGACCCTAGGATAAAAAAAGAGAAGGAAATGTTATAGTGAATATAATATATATATATATATATATATATATATATATATATATATATGTATATATTAATATATTACTGCACCAACAGTTGGTCCCATTACAACATTAGTTGAAAACCGGCTATTTGCAAGTGCTCGCTCAATACATAGCAATAAAGGTAAAAAGGCAAAGGTAGAGTCAGTGTAGATTAATTAAATAATGTCAGCAGTAAAGTGAAATTAAGGTTATGATTAGCCCTGATTCAGGATTGTCATACTTTGCATCTTGGGCCTGCAGAGCCCTTTCACAGAACTCGGAAATATCATCTGCTACCTTGAGTGAGTTTAAAGTAACAAAATAAAGTTTTCTTCGAGAACTGTTCAGCAGCCCTCAGTGGCTGGAAGCTATATTGCAGCAACACTAGATAAATAGTAGTGACATTTATATCTTCTGGCCACCCATTCTGTGGCTGAGCAACACTCCAGGCAGCGGGCAAAGCATTTCTCATTTATCATGGCTTATAGAGCCTTTGATAGAAAACAATTCTATCATAATATTATAACATAAATCATGTTTTTTGTTTCTTTACAAAGTGCACTTTAAAGTCAATAAGGTTGCCTAAAGCCCTGCGAGTTTGTTTGTTAACCCATAACAAAATCTGTACGTGTGCCTGAGGGACTGAAATGTTAGGGATGTGTGAAATTGCTTTCCAGCACTGTGAATGACAGCGACAGGACTGCATCTGTGTCCGTTAGCTTGTGTGCACGTAGTGATACAGATGGAATGGTTAACAAGCTAAGAAACTTCAGAAAAATGTAATAGATGAAAATATTTTCACACAAAATGTATGTCATATAACATACAGTATGAAGACATTTTAGAATTCTATAAATTCTTCAGTATGATGAACCACTTATGTATTACTTCTAACTCAGTACGTAAAAAAGAAGTAACAGTTAGTCACTGGTTGTGTGTCATTTGGGAAGTTAGTTAGTTAATTCTGATTGGAAGGTAATCAGAATGCAGATTCACAGAGATCTTGGAACTAACCAGTCATTAGCATATTATCTCACACTCACTTACAATCTCCTTTCACTTTATATTCACTAGTTATTCACAAACATCTAGTCAACTATTTATTAGTTAGCAGTTAGGTTTGATTTGTTACTTTCTTGTTCTATGTTAACAAGTAATTATTTTGTTTATTGTAATTACACTTTGCTATCTTTTGCTCATTTAAAGCGGAAACAGACAACTTTTCTTTTTTGGTTGACGCACTTCCTTTATACTGTAAATGGAACCTTTATTTTCCCGAGAGATCGTACCCAAAGGCAGATAGAATTGCATAGTGAAAGCAAAGCTTCTACTGCAGAGAACCAATCTAGTCAATCAAGTCAAAGCAAAAAACTTGTCTCTTGCCAAGTTAAGTAAAATTTTAAATGTCCAGCTTTTACACAAATCATCAATACATCATTACAGTATCAACCTGACAGCATAGTCATGGCTTACTGGAAAGCCTGGAAATCCTCTTGTTCCAGGTTGTCCCTAAAGAGAAACAGAAAAACAATCATGTGTTGGTTGTGCTTCTGAAAGTCTGACATGAAAATCAGCTGGAAGCAGTTCAGTGAATGAAGATACATTTCTCTCCCGCTATCCGTCGTCTACACTGAGGTATTTGAGAAGTACCAAAATTGATTTTGACGCCAGGAGTGATACTGAAGACAGTTACAAGCTGAATGTTACTAATGACACAGATTGTCTGGAAGCAGATGTCGTTACATGGAGCTTTCAATGCTTTCTGTCAACAGAGATGATCTGGCAACGACATGGATTCATGTTTTTTTTTCATTTTATAATTTGGTAAGTAATAACTCAAAGTTCAATGTTCATTTTAAACATCTCAAAGTCTTGTGAGCAAGTTCCAACAACACTGTGTTTAGTTCTGAAGAAAAGGTAGTGAGTGAACATTGCACGTCACACTAGTGAATTAAGATTTTTCTTTTTTGTTGAAGTACCGTTCCAAAGATCAAGTATAAACTTTCACACTCAACTCTTTAAATTTATTTTCTGATGAAAGCTCCAGAAGAAAGTTACCAAGTTGATCTTGAGTAAAAACTAAGCAGTATTAAACAATTTCCAAGATCAAGAATGAGTTTTCATGCTAAACATTTATGCAAACATGAAAAAGACATCCTAGAAAACTTGTTGATAAACCAAATAAGTGCACCTTGTCAGTTTGTTTCTGTTTTGACACAATACTATTTCTAAGGTCAAGAATAAATGTTTATGCTCAACTTTTGAGCCAACACAAATGAGAAGAAGATCATGAGGTGAGGTTGAAATCGACAAAGTGGACCTTGAGTGAAGAGTTTTTGTACAAACAGAAAAAATACGTTCTAAAAGTGCTCCCTCTGACGATGAAGACCATGAGATGCAGCTGAAGCTATTGGGAAAGAGCACCTTGAGGTAAATTTGTGTTTCTGTTTTGGCAAAATACTATTCCTAAGGTCAAGATAAAACTTTCAGATTCTGAGTTCTTAAACTAAAGAAAAATGGAAAAGATCCATCCGCTTAGGAAGACCATGAGACGTCGTTGAAAGCTTCAGAAAAAGTTTCTTAAGTTCTAAGTTTTTTAACTTTCACACTCTATTCACAATTTCAAACTAGTATGGAAATGCATTTTCATGCAAAAAAGCATTATTTTCTTTTAAATGGTTTCCTCTATGCATTTAGAACCTTTCTCGCAATGGAACATATTTTCTCACTCACCCATCTAACCCAACATAATGACAATGTAGCGAAGAAGTAAAGGCACCAAGGCTTGCCTAAACTGTCAGTTTCTCTCATTTCCCTTACCTCTCTGTTGAATTAACTCCCTTGTTCCATCTAAGGTCACGACTGGAGTCTCTCATGTCACTCTCACCTGCTGCGGTAAACTAGCTTCTAAGTGTTTCTGACTTACTGGCCCTCTAAGTTCATGACTTGGCTCTTACTGCACAGAAACTTCCTCCACAGCCTGCTATTCATTATAAACGCCTATTACCATCTAGAAGGAGTGGGCACACACAGGTATAGATTGTAAGAACCAACAATTAGAAGAACAGATGTGTGTTCCACTTAAGTTAGCTCGACCCTTATTATCCTACTTTTTAGGCCACATTGTTCACCTGAAAACTAAAAAAATAGAAGAAAAACACTTTACTAATTTGGCCTCATGACAGGAGTATGTGGGTCATAACAATAGGATCCATTAAGACCTAGTGTGAGGGTAACTAACACTGACCCCAGTTGGAGCAGGATGAAGTTTCTTGCTTTGCTTCCTGATAAAGCAAGCATGACAAATAATCCAATATATGGTCAAATCACAGTTCCTTGAATAATGCTGCTGCTTCCACACAGTAATTATATACCATTATTCTTTCATTTAAGGGTGCATTCACATGCTTGGCTGAGCTAACATAAACCTGAGCCAGTACCCCACGAGCTTGGAAAGAACAGGTCTCTCCAATTGTCTAGTTTATTCAACGTAACCAAAAAGTCTATTGGTGTTTAAGAACCTAATGTGTTAAGCAGAGGTCTACTAAAATGGTAGCGAATAAAAAAGTTTGGCATGCATGCAGGCAGCACTGATTCAAGATAAAAGGTTTATTATGCGTAAGGAGAGGTGAAGACACTTACAGGAGGTCCTCTTGGTCCAATAATAGACAGACCTGGCTCGCCTGGGGCTCCCTATAGACAGATAGAAAGAGAGGAAGAAAAAGGAAGATTTTTTAGAGAAATTTAGGACATTGATGCATTCATCCAAAGGTAAATAGCTACAGTGGGAGCAAATACATCTTTGAGCATCTGTTCAACACACGCTGTTTCTAATTCTGACACAAAAATACCTCCTTTCAGACAACCGTGGTGGACGTGCATGGACATATAAAGCTCTGGTCACACTAGAAAGCTCCACAGTAAAGTTGATCTGTATTATCTTGTGAAATAGGAAGTCTTATAAGCTTGATGATGTCACTATTTAAAGGGTGAGTTGGTTAACTTATTTAGCTCGCGAGCTACGTAACTGCTAACATGCTAGCCAGCCGGGAACATGCTTTGACTATTTTGTCACAATGGCTCTCCAAGATAGTTGACTTTTTATTGTCAGTTAGCAAGTCAGCTAGCTTTGTTGCTTACCAAACACTAAGCTAAAGAGTAACTCCACCAGTTTTATAGACCAATGTCAATTCTTCATGAGTTATACTGCTGTGAAAACTGTTCTATAATGTCTAAGAAAATAACCTAGATGATGTAATAGTGATGTAATCGGGGTTATCTCACCTTGGGTTTAGAGACTACAAGTATTTGCCAGCATCCTGAACTTTAGAGTTTAACTCATAAAAGGAATTACAAGTCAGGATACCTCAGCCTTTGCTACATCAGTTTCGGCCAAAGTCTAACTTGCATTGCCCCTGCGAACAAAATCTCTGAGCGATTCTAATTCATCCTTCTTTAATTTCAGTCCACGGATATGCTAAAAATGTTGTGTTTTAAATGCATGTATGATCAGACCTCAAGTATTCCTTTCACTGTCACTTTCATCACAGACAAACTGATTTCAGGATGGGCCTCTCGGCTGTGTTTTTGGCATAAAATAGTTGATTTGCACCGTGACAGTGGCAGTCTGTTCAGCCCTTTTGAGCCTCCCTGCACAATCCAACAAACCACTGAGGCAACTGGCCAACTCAGGGTTCCAGCACTTTCCCTCATTAAGTTCTGTCCTCCTGAAGGCTAATCCTATCTCAAGGACATATCTGATGGTCCTAGTCATCCATCAAAGGCAAAAATGATTCTAAATATTCCTGAATAAACGTTCACTTCAGGAGGCCCAGAATTAGTTTTCTCACGCAGGTTTGATGGCAGACGCATCACTCAGGGGCCAGAAGGCAAAGGTAATGATGGAAAAAGAGGGTTCATGTCATCTGAGGCCATTTTCTGTTACTTCATTGGTTTTATACTACTTTAGTAAATTACACAAGTGAAGATCTACAGATACACTTGTGCAGCTATTGGATTACTTTGGTTTCAGGAGGTCAAGGTAACAAGACAAAGCTAGAATCACAACAAAAACCAGGACCCACTCAGAGCAAATACACCCATAAAAAAACATGCATATCCTGTGGAATGAAATGCAGACAAAACTATGTGGATCTCATTCATTCTAAATGAAAATTGTCTCGAGCACATAAAGACTATCCATCTGTTGTGGTTCTTTTGCAAAACCAATCCTTCATGCCTTCCTCAGCCTGGCTCAGCTTGCCTGTCTTTTGCCCGGAACACTCACCCCCCACAAAACCACCAGAAGTCATTTATTTGAAGGGTGCAGTGTTCTGGAAAAGCTTATCTTCACTTATTCTCTTTGTGCCTGCCTCACTCTTGCTTTCTTGGGGAAGATGGCTTCCTTTAAAGAGATGATCTATAGCCAAGTGACTACTCAAAGCCTACTCAAAGAAACTAACACACATGGGACAAATCCTGATCGCACTGTTACATATAGTTCCCTGCCTAGCAATAAAAAGGAAATCGATAGATTATTTTGGCTGCGGATCTGCAGAGCGATCCAAAAAGCTCTCTCTACTTTGTCTGCTTGTCAGATTACTATTTCTATTCACTCACAAGTCAAGGCTGAATCTACTTTTATTTTGGCTGACTGGCAATAAAGTTACTTGGCTAATAACCACACTTGTCATTGTGATATGACAGTCAAGAATGTGCTGAGTGTTTCCTTTTTCTTGGCACATTCGGCCTTGCATATCACAAATCATGTTGTGTTTGATGAGAAGAAATCTGTAAATCTGCTGTTTCTGGCTTTTACACAGGTGATAGATGGATGTTATGGTTGCTTTAACAAAGTTAACACAGTTTTGAAGAGGGTTCAAATGAATTTGCAACATGGCAAAACGCGAGACAACTTATTAAAATTGCATTCAAATATTGTGTTTGTGTTTCACACCTTGGGGCAGCGGAACACAGCATCTTGCCACGACAAACATGTTAGCAAACAGTTGCCTCTTTACACACCCTGCAGACATAGACCAGCATTACCCCATCGGAGTGTTGTTAATGTTATTGTTAATATGAAAAATACTTATTGGTGCAGCTGAAAATAAATTGCTCAATATTTTGGGGTAACATGGTCAGTGAGCACAAAGAAAGTGGCCAAATGTACCATATGTATGAATGTTTCCAAAAAAGTTCAGCTAGTACTTTAAAGATGCCCTGTGGAGTGTTCTTGTTGCCAAAGTAATAGTAGTCTCAGCAGACACATGTGTGAATACTTTAGGCCCAACAAACGTGTGGAGTGCTCAGCAAACATTTGTTTACACAATGTTTATTAGCTAGCAGTTGTCTTCCTCCCTTATTCTTTTGCTTATTGCTGCATTTTTTGGCATGTCACTGCCATCTGTTGATCAGTGGAATAGTGTGAAACCATTGGTATGCATCATGTACATGCATATATGCATGCACAAGAACAAAGAAAACACAGACTCGCTCCATTGCGCTAAAAGTGACCAAAACCTTCACAGGGTACCTTCAAGTTTTCCTTGTCCGCAGCTGCGCATTTGACTTCATGTTACTTCCACATCTGAGTTCATTTTCAGTGATGAACTCGAAATCCATCAGATACTCACTCCTGGTAGAGTTCATTACATTGATGTGAATTAAAGTGATCATTTAGATTTTTATGTTCCTGTGCTGCTGACATTGACAGATTTACTGCATGTTGACCGTCTCTGTTGACACACTTTTGCAATTCCTGAAGTCAAGCGGGAGATATCGGAGCCTACAGTAAAATTTGTCTTACATGTAATTTCCACCTTGAGGCCAATATCAATCTTTTTTCTCCCAGCTGGCAGCTTATATTTATGGTAACTTCTACAAGACAGAGAGCTAAGATTTAACGATGGTGCAATGTACCAGTAACAACATTTATTTATCTCAATATATAACTTTATTCATTCTAAGTATTCTTTGAGAATCTCCTCATGTACGCTGCAATGGACTCAATAAACGTTTCTCCACTTTCTTTGGGGAGTCTTAAATTTGAACTTTCAGACTCTTATGTGACAAATCATTACTATTGTGTTTCATGGTGTAAAGAGTTCAGGTAATCCAACCAGGGTGGGAAACCATTAACAGAACGGGACTCTCATGCTGTTTGAAAACACAGACCTGAGTCCCTGATATAAATCACATGCTACCTGTTCACACAATACAGTGCACAGATCTGCACTTATACCCACCAACAAGTCACTGTTCTGCAACTCATCCTAATCGTGCTGATGCAAGCAAACTGGTTTGACCAAAGTGACACCAAATCAAAGCCAAAACTTACAGGACAAAGTTGCAGTTTGTCTCTGACTGGTGCTTAACTGCTACATTTATTTGTACGTAATCCTGCTAATAGCACATAGACCTAAACTTACCTTCATCCCTGCTTGTCCCTTTAAGCCCTGGGATCAGTCACAGCAGACACAGTCGCATGCAAAAAGGTGTGAAGAGACGAGAGAGACACAAAAGAGAGAGGAACCAGTGTTAGAGACATGGAGAGGGTTTGGGCATGCAGCATCCTCAGGACTAGTGATGGGGAAGTGGTGAAAGAACTAGGCGAGCTACTGTCCGTGTAAGTAAAGTGAATATAAGTGGAAACTAAAGGCCTCAGTGCTTCAGACAAAGTGCCCATCCATCCATCCATCCATCTTCATCCGCTTATCCGGGGTCGGGTC
>CALSCE010010643.1:208062-223387 GCA_943593645.1 Bovichtus variegatus
CACGGCCAGAACGGAATCCGCATTGTTCCTCTTCAATCTGAGGTTCAGACAAAGTGCCTTCTAAGACAAATCTTCTAACAGTGTCTGACATGTCATTTCTGACGGTGGAATCAGGGAGCCAGCTCTTCATCCAACACTTTTTGTTAGGGCTGGGTCATTTGTTGATATATATCGTTAAAACAATACTAACATGTCTATTGTATATATCTTTTTCGATGTGGGGGGCCTATATTCATTGTTTTTTTAAATCTATAATTTCACTTGAAACTGTCATGTTCATTTTGCACTTTCTTCTTAAAATGAGAAAATACTCTTTTCATGTGTCAAGTATTTAATCCACTCATAAAAAGACTATACAAAGATGTTATTTCATATGGACTATTTGTTTAATTGAAATATCAGAAAACATGCTATACCGTGACATATATTGTTATTGAGATATGAAATGACCGATATCGTGATGGAGGATTTTATCCATATCGGCCAACCCTACTTTTTTAACTTTTTCGAACAGATAATTCAATATTCACCCCCCATTTTATGCCGCTTTTTTATTTTTATTACTCGATCACTTATCTTGAATGCTTTCAAAGAGAGACTGTCCAAATGTTATCCCCAAATACACGATTTATCACGATGATATTACAAAGAAATAAAGAGACACAGTTTGCATTAGACATTAGATTTGGTCTGACAGCATGCTGTACTACAGTTCCTTGTTTGTTTGAAGCATAGTGAGATCTGAATATAAATAAAAGATATCGGCTATGAATAGCTAAGATCAGTCACTGTTGACATAAACAAAAATTCTAACGATAGTCTGACAATCAAACACTGAATTGATTTCAAACTGTGACATTCTTTAGCTAGTTGAGGGCCCTGTGAGAGTGTCATATGAGAATAATATATCCAGTCTTAAATAAAACCCACATGGTGCATGGCTAAAATAGTTTGAAATATGGCCATATCCAAAAGAAATGTTAAAAACTGACCAAATGAATTGAGTGGTAACCCTGTAAATTACAGGCCATTAACTGCACACACATGACTGGAAGTAATACCAAAGTAAAAGAGATTTTGTAATAAGTGGTTTCAGTACGCACTACAGCCTGGGTGGGCTGTAGGAGACCTCATGTCTTAAATAACACACAGCGACTAATACCTAAAGAATATACTATATACAGCTGACAGCTGTCAGGCCCTAAAGACACATTAGGGCTTTATGTTGAGTGACTATAGATTATGTCTCTGTGCATATGGCAGAATCACTTTGTATTTCCTAAAATATAACTGCATGCATTCTATATTGTTGTCGCACTTCTTATAATTCACCTCTGTCACAATACAACAATACACTTATAGAGGTTCACCTATAGAGTTCAACAATTCCAAAGGTTTTCTCCCAGCTAATTATATGATATTTTGTCTAAATTAATATTAAACTGTATGTGCGACAGTAAGCTGAGAGGCAATTTGGGAATTCTGGGCATTGATGGTTGCTGTAGCAAAATTAGGGAATGTTATATGTTAAACCATATTATGATTGATCAAGATTTTTATAAACATTATTAATAATTATGATTATGAACGTTAATTGAACATTTCCTGACATCACATGTGTAGATCACAGAACTCTCTTAGAGTATCTGTAGAATTGTAACAGTTGTTTTTCATACTTGTATAGTAATAACACAATTAATTAAGTACACTTTACTGTAAAAGTTTTCATCGAGGATGTATTCCATGCTTCCCTAAAGCTGACCTATGACAAATGATCAACACTTGCTGCACTCCAGGATTTACTTGAAGGCCCCACTGGTGTTTTTAGTTATTTTGGTAAATGAAGACCTCTGCTCAGGTTGAAGGTGGGCAAAACTATGCTGGAGTGTACATGAGGTCACAGGATTCCTTGAGCTAATTAGAATAATGAAGGTGTAATTTGTCCTGCCCTAACAGAGAGATGTCAATCAAATGGTCTGTACACACCCACTATCCCTGAGAAGAGCTCTAATCAGCCACAATAAGAGAAACTACTGGTGTGGGTACACAGTACAGTATATTACTGTGTATGTATAACAGCATCCTTTCTCTTAAACCACTGCTTTTCTTAGAACTGATATGTTACTTTTGTAATGGGCCATGTCATAATGAATGTAATGTTCCTATGGTGCACTTGATCCACAAGCCCGCATCACTCACCATTCTCCCAGGAATCCCCATACTTCCTTTGTCACCCTATTGACCAACGCAAATTCAGAAGGGACACAGGTTAATAAGAAGGTTAGACTGAAGAAGTGAACTCTCAAAGGGATACCATGACATTTAGACTTATGGGTTCGTTGTCATTTTCACTACATGAATGTAATGTCATCTAATTAAATTAATCTCACTTGAATCAAATTCCACCAGCACATTACAAGAGCAGCAGTTGCTACACATCACTAACATTGTGAGAGTGGATCATTGAACTAATGGGTGCTACTACCAGAGCTTGCAAAAGTCCTAATGCTATGGTATCCTTTTAAGGACTAGAATCATTTGCATGAGAATGCTTATTCGGTTAACCGTGCCATGCCTAATGCTGAGAATAGAGACAAGCATTACATAACTCTGTGAATAAAAGCATTATTTTAATGTAGTCAAGCCCAACCCAAGACTGATGATACATGTGAGATGTTTTGAATAATGTCACATATTCCTTACGTTACAGCAAGTGATGGCGTTGAGGGCCCTGCACCAGATATTTATGAACATGTGTCTGCACTGCATCATTTCATACTACTGATTATCATAAACATGATGAGGAGGGTATTTATTTCAAAAGACTTTTAAAGCCCTTAGCAGCTGAAGATCAGGCAATGCTCTGGAGCTGACAGCTGTTTTAAGACTCATTGCTGCAGGAGGTTGTGAAAATAAGGAGAGTTATTGGGGAGTGTGTGATTACAGGGAAAAGACCGGTTGTACAGTAGCTGCTCTCTAATAATCATAATGTTCATCATCTGTGAGGTCACAATGCAGGACTGAGGAGACTTTTGGGAGCATTTGGGGACATCCACTTGATGTCCTGTTAATGAACTCTCTATGTCGAAGTGATATTCACAGGTTTCCCACAAGTAATATACTACACAACACATTTTAAAGACTTCTTTGAAGATCAATATTATCATACATATCCAGCTCAATTAAAGGAATATGCTTGACTTTCCAGAACAGAAGCCAATGCAAATAAATAATTCTTCTTTTGTATTAATGTTTTTATTTAAAAGGGATCATTTACAGTTTAAATATATATATTTTTTTATCATATTATGCACTGTACAAGATTATAGATAGATATTCAAATCTGTAGTGCCTTACCTGAAACAATGTGCACACAAAGCTCTTGTTGTACTACTACAGCTGCTTTTATTACTGCAGTGCCTTTGATATTGTGGACTGCAACATGTTACAGTGACACTAAGGGTGTGAGTACACAGTACTCTTTTGCCTCTGTAAATATATCCGAAGTCTGAATACACACCTTTCACACACAACATAAGTCCTTTTAGGAACGCTTTGTTCTGGTGCAGTGACACCCGGGGTTACCTCACTATGCTGATTTCAAATAATGTGGATCCCACAGTTCTGCTCAAAGTGATACATGTATCGGCCATTGTGGAAAGCAAACACCCGGAGAGAGTAATCTGACAGAAATGCACAGAAAAGCAACTAGTGTATCAGTTTTTTTTCCTTGAAAATTTTACAAAACTGTCCGAGCAGCTCGGTTTAACACAAGGACCAATGACTGCCCAGGGAGTGCTGCACTTGTCCATTCAGATGTTGGAGTGGTTCATGTTGATGTCTGAGTAAATTGTGAACTGGTAATCTTCTTCCCAAGCAATATTGCTTGGCTATATAGGCATGAAGTCATGCCAAACTAAAGGCTGGTGTTGCCCGGCAGAAAGGACATGTAACAGAATGTAAGCATCAGTGTTAAGGAAGATATAGTGCCTTGCTTTCTCACGTTGATCAAACTACCAGCTCTCGTCTCGTCTGTGTTGTCGTATGTGTATATTCAGCTGTTTTCATTCCTGAAACATCAGAAATGCTGGTATCTCTGTCATTAGTATGTGGTATTTTTTTCAAAGCCTTTAAATACTATCAAGCTACAGCTGGGCTCTTTAAAGCCCTGTCCAAGGTCCTGATTTAAACCAAGGTTTTGGGGAGAATCTGGCACCACCTAAAATGGTTTTAATCCAGAGATGGGGGCTTTAAAAAGTGCCTCACTTGATTATTTGCTGTGACCACGAAATACAACCTTCACTAACATAGGTTTTACAGCCATGAGACGAATAGAGTGTTTTGTGAAACCTCATTCAGTTCATGTGTTGCACTACATTCCACAGACAGAAACCTGATCTGCTGCACTGTTCCTCCTGCTGTATGTCCCAAACATTTTTCTACCCACTTTCTCTTGCATGGAAAGATAAGAGTCAGGTAGGCTGTTTTTACACACACACACACACACACACACACACACACACACACACACAGACAGACACACATACACACACACCAGGCATTGCGTTGACAAACACATTGCAGTCAAAAGGATTTATGCATGTCTTTAACAGTGCAATGTTGAGATGTCTGAGGCATTTACAACCTCAATGAGCCTCAGCTGGACCCTAGACTCAGGCCAAACACACACACACACACACACACACACACACACACACACACACACACAGCTGGTCGCAGTCACACCAGCCTCCTCACCCTCCTCACCCCTAGTATAAGTACCACCCGCCCCATGAGACCACAACATTTGTTGCAATAAAGTTTTGCAGTGTACCAGATGGAGGCAGATATCTGATGTTAGCTTTTATAAATTCTGAGTGAATTATGAATTATTCTAGTTAGTAGTAATTATAGGAATACTGCATACAGCTAGCTAGGTCCACCTGCATGCGGTGAAACATAAGTAAAGTGTGTAAGATGAGGAGGGAACAATGTGTTTTTGATCATCATATCAATGGGGTCTACCTAGTTTGGTTATAAAGACCTATAGTGCCACATTCTGAAATAACCACATTCTATGGAAAACACGGCACTCTGATTTTCAATTCTTTCAGGACCTCTTTCCAAAAACCACATCCTCCCGTCCCCATTCAGTCAAAGACCACTCATGATTTAATTTCCCGCTGCTCGACGGGTGTCATCTATCATAAATCCTAAAAGGAATCTCATCCTCGCTTTGACTCAAACTGTCAGCGAGAGGAACATGAAAGAAAACATGAGACTCTGTCTCATGTTTTGTCTCATGTTTTCTCATGTCTCATGAGACTCATGTCTCATGTTGTAAAACAGTCTCTGCTTGAGACTGTTTTATGGACCTGTTTCACAAGTGAGCCAATGTCAGAACCAAATGGGGGGCTTGCTGGTTGTAAGTGGCTCACCAGGACACAGGTCAGACACTAGATGGTCACCTGTTGTCATGATAGGAACCATGTGGGTTTGGCATTTTGAGACTGCTAGCTCAGCAGAAAGAGGGCGAGAGTGTTAGACTGAACACATAGGAGTGGTAGAAAGGATAAAAACAGAAGCATTTCATTCAAGCTGTCGAAGAAATAGGGACAGAATTTCATAACACAGCTCATGGTATTATGGACGGATGGTGTTAAGGTTTTAAAGCTATAAGCACCCAGTTTGACTGCTGTACTGACATCTCTGAGGTTTCTGAACTGAGAAGTGATCATACAAATCATTTAGAATGAGATTGTTTGAGAAATTTTAATTGACATGCATCATGACACCTTCGAGTTCTAAGATGAGCCTTTGATGGATGCAGAGGGTTTAAGTTCAATGCAGCCATGTTTCCTTAAAAATACATTCATTTGTAACTAATTTGCAAATGTGTGGGAACGTAAACCTTCCTATTTTACTTTTTTGACAACACTTATTGAACAAATCCAGAAAATATTATCAGTTATTATAGTGCCTGTAAACATACCAATATTCACTTTTCAATATTTAATCAAAAACAATTATATTTTCCTAACTACCAAGTGTTTCAGTAATATAAACATGATGAAGACTCTGGTCACTGGTATTCATATCTTTTTCTTTAAAGCGAAACTTTGTAACTTTAATTGCAAGGTAATGATGCATGTTTGGAGTCAGCTGCTTTCAAGAGAGTGTAAGGGAAGCAACTTTGGAAGTGCAGCTGTGAAGCCCATGGCTGTGAGGGCAAAAATTAGCCTCATGGGCCAAATATCCCCCATACTTCCCACTCTCTTTGAAATGTGTTTTTCTATGCTTTAATTATTACATTGTCCTAGTTTTGTTCTGTGGTGAAATTATTTATTTGATGAAACACACATTTGAACTCAGGCAGCTGCCCAGTTGGTAATCCAGTTATGGGCCTTTTAATACAGTTTAATATTATAAACTACGTTAAAGTGTGAATGGTTGTGGTGTCTGGGGTCATGGAGGGGCCATGTGGTGCTTTTTTGTCCCGGGATGATGGGTCTATGCTCAGCGGCCTTCACCAGACGCAGACCTTGATTTACCAATGAGTGTAAATATGTGTGTGTGTGTGTGTGTGTGTGTGTGTGTGTGTGTGTGTGTGTGTGAGTACATATGGTATGTGTGTGTGAGCGGGTAATCCAGTAATCGGAAGATTGGTTTTCGATACAATCCGCATGGCAAAGTGTCCTTGGGCAATATACTGAACCCCAAATCGCATCAGTGGGTGTGTGTGTGTGTGTGTGTGTGTGTGTGTGTGTGTGTGTAAGCATTTAGATAAGATCTGGATGAGCCTCTGCCCACAAGTGTATATGTTGACATGTAGACTAGAAGGTGCTATATAAATGCAAGTCCATTTACCATATATGTGTATAATGTCTGCAATATTTTGTCCATGTGCATACACAGATTATATGTGCATATGTATACTGTATGCTGTATGTATGTTTACAATTTGTGGCTGTTGATCAAGAACTTCTACCCGTCTGCCCATTTATGTTACAATCAAAAACGTTAGTTTCGTTTGAAGTAACTCAGCTGTAGCAACACAGCTATGCTACAAGCTACTCACGTATGCAGTGTATTCACGTACACTTACATGACTGAGAGTGAGTGTAATGGAACCACAAGCAGAAAACAACAATTTGCTAAAAATAGCCACTGAAACTACCAGACTAAGAGTTATACTTGGCGTGTACGGGAGTACGCAAGGTCCACGTAACGTACATTTCCTCATCAGAGGGTCTACGCATGCGGCCTGTGTGGATGTCCGTGTACGGTGAAAGTGGTGGCGTAGCGATCCACTGCGCGTGTGTTGAAAGTGCCCTTGATGCAGCCTCCAGAAGGTATAATAATGAAACTGCTATGCGTCTGTGGTGTCCCCAAGTCTCCATGTACGCGTCGACTTGGGAGTATAACCGTGGCTTAAGGCTGCAGCAGCATACGACACCCTCTGTCCTGAGACCCTTGCAGTGTCAAGGAAAAGAACACTGTACACTGACATAAGAAAATGTCTTGGAGACAACTGTAGCTATCGTATAAACTGCTGGTTATTTATTTTCATAGATTTCACTATATCTATGATCATTAAAACTCATTTGAAAATCCAAATAAAGAGAGCAGCGACTCAGTGGAAAGCCGGCAAGAGATCAATAATGCAGAGATAACTATTTGCTCATGCAAATACTGTATATAGAGCCACACAAAGACACAAGTTTAAAAGACAGTTACCGGAAAGCCTGCTCGTCCAGGAGGACCCTGAAAAAGGGTGAGAGAAAATTGGTACAAAAAGGAAAGAGTAAATTTTACAGATACAGTTAACATAACGACATATGCCTGCACTGAACCAGACCAGAATAAAATAAACTGGAGAGACTTGAAGTAGTAACTATCTTAAGCCTTGTCCACACGTACACGGGTATTTTTGTAGATGAGGTTTTTTGTTTTTCCTCCTTCAGTTTTCCCGTCTACACTTAGACGCTTAAGAGTTATCTTCATCCTGGCCAAAAAGTTTCACAAAAGCTCAGTTTTCAGTGATTGGGTGTGGGCGAAAGGCCAAATTGCAAGAAAAAATATGTTTACATATATGTAATGTTCACAAAAATACCATGTACGTGTGGGCTATGCCGTATCTGAATATGTTTTATTTTGGCCATTTCAGCTCAGTGACAGCACACACAAAGAACACTGCTGACGGAATAACATGCTTCTTTAGATTCTGGTCAACAGGCATTCAGTGAATCATATTTCAACACCACACATGTTTTTTTTTTTACCCAAAAAAACAAACATTTCACCACAAAGACTCATGCAAAGATAGTTTTTTGGAAGAATGCATGCTGGAAGTCCTTGTTTCTGCATAACAAACCCCATTCAAAACTCCTGACTGACCTCACTCAACCTGAGTACCTTGCAAATGCGGATATGACAACAAGTCAGCAAAGTGGCTTCCATTAAAAAGCTATGTTCCAAGTTCTAAGAACGAGAAGGAGCTCATTGTCAAAAGTCAATTGTGTGTTGTTTTCATTGAGCGAGCGGAACACACATGCTTCTTGTGTGAGCTAATTGGTTGGAAGTCAAAACAGGAACTCTCGATATTTTCCAAAAAGCTGTTTAGGCATCAACGCTTTGCTGAGGAGTATGATAACTGCATGCTCGTGTGTGTGTGTGTGTGTGTGTGTGTGTGTGTGTGTGTGTGTGCGACTTCTAGCCAACAGCAGTAGAGGGGAAGTCTTTCCTCTCACGTCAGTAATCCTGGATGGAAGGAAAGTCAAACATTCATCTGAGCCTCTGGTTACTGGCTTTGATGTTTGTATACTAATGTCTATTTTAAAGTTTGTTCTGTATATCTTGTGATGACTCAGGTTTATCTTGTGACCTCTTGTTTGACTGGGTCTGTGATCGGCTCATCACTCATCAATCACCCTGATCAGCTGACACACCGAGTTATGGTATAATATAGGCATTTAATAAGAAAAAAAGACAGCAGGAAGTATTGAATGCTGTTGATGGTAGTTTAACATTAACACAAGTGAAGAAGAAATTACAGCAAAGAAGGATGACTGGCATTACTCCATATGATGGGTTGTTTTGTTCACACCTCAGGCTTTATATGGGAATTTACTGCATATCAACTAAACATTTTTGAAAATAGAATTTCCCTCATGGTCCCTCTACAAAATAGCCTCATTTGAAGAGTCATGATGCAGAACACATCTTAAGGCCTTTAACAATTCAACATGCAGCTTTGTTGAAGCACTTTGCAGATTAATGAAATGACTAAAAAGCAACTGACAGGCAGTGAACCTGGCTTCTGGGTGCCAGAGTTCTTAGGGTCTTGGGCCTTGGGACATTTGTCCACTTTGCTTGGTTGGCCTTTTGTGCAAGTTGTGCATTCAATAATGTTGTGGAGAAACTACGAAGAGGTTAGAGAAGTTTCTAAGGATTTGACACATCTTTGTGCAGTGATAGTGAAAGTGCTACACACTTTTCAGAGCCACCTTCCAAGGCTGCAGGTAATGAACATTTAAACGTTGAAGACATTTCAGCGGAGTACTCCTTAAATACTATTCTGTAGTATAGCGCTAGTTTATTATGGCTTTGACAACGTTTTCTGTGTTTGATGCCCCCTTGTTGTGGATGGATAGTAGAAAAACAGTAGCTGTGTCAAAGTTTCATACACCATACACATGAAGTAGGTGCTACATACAAATTGAGTATACTTTTTTGTTAGCATGTGATAGAAATGTACTTGCACTTCAATCTTCAGGGTTCTGGGTCAGAATGGCTGGTGCTTGGCTAGCCAGATGAGTATTATTTCTACTAAATCAGGCTGGCAGTCAGAGGGCAGTGCACGAACGTGCATGGCCAGGTGCTGACTGTGAACATGCTGCACCTAAGTGCCTGCCCGTTAGCTACTGGGTCTCCAGCGTGTCTGCAGGAGGCAAAGGTCACCCACTGCCGGAAGGAACCCTTCACTAGAATTACACAGTAACCCTCCAACATGTGGCTCCCATTTGGAAAGGTGCTGCTGGATGAATGGGAAGGCAGGGTGGTGGGTGAGGGGTATATTTGGCCATCATATGTGGGATATATGGTCCCCTGGGTACTCCTATGTTCAATAAGAGGTGAGTTGGGATGTAAAGGAGATAGGTTTGATTTATTCCATTCTTATTGGTATTATTTTACTCAGAAGCTGACTTTGGTGCTACCCTACAACTGGACTTGAACCCAACCACACAAAAAGAAAACATTAGCAATTAATTGTCAGTAAATAAGGCCACCTCCTTTTGTGTAGCTAGATTAAATACTTGTTCGAAATCTACATTGCAAATTGTGCTTCTGTGTTTTTAGTTGACAGCTTGTGAAGGACCCCTGTTGGTATCAGAGTGGATTTCCTTCCAATTATCTCTGATTAAAGTGTGTACCATGCCCAGGAATCTTAGTCATACAGTAACTTCTAAGAAATCTTCTCTGAGGAAATGGATGTGTTCAACAGAAGGACTCCAAAAGATGGCGAGCCAAATTTCCTTTTACATTTCCCTATGGGTGAGTACCAGGACAGAGAAGTTAACTGACAAGGCTGGTTAACGTCAATCAGGCTTTTCATCTCATACTAGCAATTGTAATAGCTGATATGCTTTATCTGTGAAAACAGAAACAAGAGGACGAGTCAGAGCAGGATTCATAACAGCTACATTTGGCCCTGAAATTGATTAATTTCAATGGAATTGCTGCAACTATCGGATTCATTTGTGAAGGAGAGGTTCATTTGCACAAAACTTGGGAATTTGCATTGTTAACCAAATACAAACCATCTTCATAGTGCTGACCATTGAGAGAACACCATATAACTATCAACTGTGTTGATCCAGTGTTATACAACCAGGCTCTGTCAAATAATAAATTGCTCCACAAAAGAAATTCTATCTTGTTTCCAGTCGTAAGACCGGAGTTCATCCCCAAACTTTAGGTGCCACCTATTTCACTAGGACATTCAATAGAATTGTGTTGTGCCATTTTCTGGTGTGACTGGGCATGAAAGGTACTTTGACAAAGCAGAACCATCTTTCATATTCTCAGCCTTATCAAAGTGTTTGGCATAATGTATCTCAAGCAAGAAGTAAGAGCTATGTGGAATCTGATTATGTCTTGGAGTTTAAAAGGCTGAGATCCTGTCGAGATGGAAGTTTAGTGAGAGTGGAAAATTCGCCTCGCTGTCTGACCTCATGCACCTTAAAACTTCCTTCGTAGGAACTATCCCTCAAATTTTCCAGGGAGGGATATTTGGCAGAAGTGATTTTAAAACTGACACGACTCCACAAAAGTCAAACTCATAGAGGCCAGATGTTTGGAAACTTTGTGCCATCCATCGAGACACAGGAGTCAGGAGGTTTTCCTTTAAACCAGAGGCTTGATTTCAACTATTTGCATGCATTAAACCAAAGATGTGATCCACTTATCCTGTGGGTGCAGAGTTGCATGGTGCAGAAACCTATCCCAGCATTCAGTGGGCAGGAGGAAAAGTCACTAGTCTGTCACACGACTGACCAACAACGATTCACAGTCACAATCACACACATTTAGAAGGAAACCCACACAGACATGGGAGAACATGTAAACGTCACACTGGCTGTAAAGGTTACTGTGCTAACCACTGTAAACCAACACTTACTGATTACTTTTAGAGGCCAAATTCACACAGTGAAAGTTAAAAACTGGAAGACTTAAATGATTTGTCACAATCAGAACTGTGTGGACAATTTAAAGAATATTAGAACCATTAAATATTTACAAAACATTTGATCATGACAGAATATAACAATATATTAGTTATTTATTATAATGAGCCATATTAAAAAAAGCAATGCATATTATTACTGCATCCAGACAAGGCAATACTAATATATTGGCAAAAGGTATGTTCTAGTGGACTTTGCAGTTCATCTACTTCACACCAAAGTGCAAAAATAACCAGTCACTTTACCACATGCAGGTCACACAAGGCGTCTGGTCTACTTACTGGAGGTCCTGCAAGACAACAAGAAAGAGAGACAATATTTAGATTTATACAACATACATTACATACAGACAGGCTGCATACCTCCAATACCATGCTTATGATTGGTTCATAATGTATTAAATACTGTGAACAGGACCTGTAGGACCCTAATGGTCTCAAGCAGGAGTCTGGTTGTTAATCCAGAGTGTGAAGCTGATGCAACCTTAACATGTTTCAGAAATATTCTCAGCAGCCTGTATTCCTTTTTGCTTAAGAGGAAAGCAGAAATGTACACTTTGTAGAAAACGCTTCCACATCAAAAATGACATTTCAAAGACAAGGCATTACTAACTGACGTGTTTCATCTACTTTCTTCAAAAACCAACAAGACACAGCTAGCCTGTTTCCAAAGACACGCTCATGTTCAATCATTGAGATATAAAGCACAGTATCAACACCCGAATTTCAGGGATTTTGATTATCGCGCATCTAAAAAGCTACCTGTGTGAACCCCTGGGACTGCCACAGTAAAACCTGAACACATTTCACTTCTCTGGCAGCGATGAGATTGATGGAAGGAAAGAGAAAGTGTATCCTGAGACGAGGATGAACAGAGGAGCAGCATCGTTCCACAAAAAAAATTGAACAACGTGCAGTCCAAATTAAGTCAATGTTTTAGTCGGAATCTTTTCCGTGGAGGGTTTTCGTGTCTTTGACTGTCTAAATCAGCCATACCTTTTTCATTGAATACCACTAAAATTAAGTATTGTCTCTCTTTGTAAACCCTCAGAAGAGTTTTTTTTCACACATGGGATTTTGGGCACTTCTGGCATATTTGCAATGAGCATGTCATTTACATACTCCATGCTCCGGTTGGGTTGTTGTTGTTTTTATATTGCCTCATTACTGACACAAGACAAATTTGTACATTATTTAAACAATGTGTTTCCACGCATTTTTTTTTCATTCGACTTCTGAGGGTCATTAAAGTTATACAGTAGAATTGAGAAACTGTCGACTGCAGCCATCAGTTTTTCCTCCATTAGTTTGAAGTACTTGTGTGTAGTTATATGCAGTATAAAACAACTATGTGCTTATGCTCATGAGGAAATGGAAAAAAGTGCTGAGAAAACAGAAGTTCTTATTTGTGCTCCAGCTGGCGTCCTAAAGACGATGATATTTCTGGGTTATGTTTCCTCTTCTGGTGAATCTACCTTCTAAAATCCAGGTGCCTTTTTTGACCAGATATTGATTTCTAAACTGTTTGTTTTTTTTTATCTGAGGAAAGTTGCTAAACGTAGGCCAATTGTGTATCAAGCTGAGATTGAAATGAACATTCATCACTTATTTATGCTTGTTTATACTCGCTCTTCACCTGTCTTGGCGGGTAGTCACACTGAAAACAGTGCTGCCCTAAAACAATGCAATATAATATTTATAATATTCCCAGAATATACAACTCTGGGAAGTTATTGTAAACTGTAGTTATACAGCATTGATGTTACAAAGTAATCCACCGGGAATTTGCAATTACTTGCATGAATATTGTAGTTTTGTTTCAAAACTAAAGGTGCACTAACAGTATTGGTATAATGTTTGATGAACACCTTCAATAATGTGAAATCCTCTTCTATAAATGACTCAAATGTCAAGTGAATGTATTGAGTAGCTGGGTTTATTAGTATCTCCAGACAGGGAAATCTTATTAAAAACTCCACCCTGTTTTCTAGTTCAGATTACATTAGGCTCCGAAACTCTCATCAAAAACATACGGGAGCAACAGATAGCCAGGCCCAGCCCATGACTCACAGTCCTGTAGAATAGACCTTTCATTAAAAACAATATGCTTCCCCTTGACCTTATCAGGGACACAATGAGGTCATTGGACAAAATCAATTACTGCCGAATCCAGACAGATGCCACTAAAGATGTTGTTACGTCAATCACAGCAAAGTGGGGAAAATCACTAATGACAAATCTCTTCTGGGAAAGGTCAAATCAAATCCCCTGCTTTATCTTCTAAGCAGAGTGCTCCATCTCAGCCTGGAAGCCTGTTGTCAGCTCAATTTGTTCATTTTGTACTCTCATAAAATGAAAAGCAGTTGGAACGAGGAAAAGAGACAGTACAGGGGAGGCCGGGACAACTTCAATAGGTAACTGCTCGGTAAGAATAAGAATGAAGTAGTTGCTCAGAGTTTTAGTGTTGGGTAAAAGATCTGTCATAAATTGTACCTACATTTCCTTAAACCGAGGAAATGACAGATTTAAGAGAGGCTCAGCATGAATGATTTAATAAAACTGACCAGAGGGAGTGCAGAGCATGGGGTCACTCTTCCAACTTAAAGGATTGCTTTGACATGAGCACACTGTTCTTTAGGTGTGCTTCCTGTTGCATCTTTGGATTATTGTGTGATGTTTGCTGACAACAAGTGCTGTTTTCACTACAAAGCCATGGAGGCAAACAAATGTCATAGCAAAAGTTTTTTACAGTGAAACTACAGGTGATATTTTTTTTGCATTTTTGCAGAACAATACAGATCATCTCTTACTGGTACTTTTTAACTTTAACTTGACATAATCCTAGACTAATGTGATCTATTTTTACTGTAAACTGGAAAACCAAAGTAAACCAGCGGTGCAGTCCTCACAATATTAGACTTTTCTTAGTATTTGTTATTTTATTGATGTTGATGAAGACAAAAACTCTTGTCAACCTGTTTATATAATGGTCCTCTTACTTTCATAAATGTTTTAGTCATCTCCATAATGGTAGTGGCCACTGGACCTGAACGGTTGACAAACACAGAGCCTGTATTTATTATATGCACACACAATCGTAGGGACTATAACTTTGAACCAACAAGTACTACTTTACTTGTTAAGCAAAATAAACACCCACAATCTTATAATTTTTGAGTTTTCTGTTATGAGATGGGATCTGCATAATTAGAACACTGGACATGGCTGTTCCAGTCAGTCCTGCAGTTGTCATCCACTCCCAGAAGGGTAAGCCTAACCCTTCTCTGAATGCAACATTGGAGAAAGCTAAATTCCTCTTGCATTCTGGGCCTGCCATCACATCCTGTTGGCTGGGATCACTCACTCAAGGGACATACTGCAGAGCACCTTGATCCAAAGGCACTTTGGGAGGCCTGGGGGAAGGGGGTTCAAATATAACGCATGAAGTGGCGCCTGACAGTGGGCTGCAGAAGCAACAGCTTTACATGCAACAAGCAGTGGGCACAGCATGAAACAAACTTTATACTCGTAAACACACACACACACACACACACACACACACACACACACACACACACA
>CALSCE010010643.1:238893-264119 GCA_943593645.1 Bovichtus variegatus
CACACACACACACACACACACACACACACACACACACACACACACTGGGAGGTGCAGTGCAGTAATAATGATATCAAGTTTTTGGTGTGTGTGATGTGAGGCCTTGGATGCCAGATCTGTTCTGTCTGCACAGCCTTTATATGAGTGTTGGGCCCCGGGACCTGGCACTGGAACACCAAGAGGGTGTTGGGGGTAGACTTCTCATCTATTAAGAGACACGTACTGCTTGACACATTGGTGTCATGCACACAGGTTTGTTTTGTTTTCATTTTAAATGGGAGTCAGTGACAGTTAGAGCTTTGACTTGCATGTTTGCTGTGCGTTTCAGCCCCAGAGAAAGGATTCTGCCTTTATGTAAGGATTGCTTATGTTTTTCAAGATAATTTTTTGTTCTTTTTTGCTTTTATTAGATTCCCTAAGTAAACAACTAAAACACACATTTGCCTGATGACTCACTGGCGGGGGGGGGGGGGGGGATCAGTAAAGGGCGAGTATGTTTATATTAGTAACATCAAACGGCCGGTTAACAGCAAGATGAGCAAACCAACTGTCCACCCTCCACCCCCTCCCTCCACCCTCCACCCTCTCCCTCCACCCTCCACCCTCCTTTTCACTCCTTGCCTTCCACCTTTCTCCCTATACTACCACAGCAACCTCTCATTTACAGTTGGGGAACCAATCACGCAGAGACGCATGGTGTCATCATCTCCCTTCACACACAAACACACAGATGCAGCCTGGGGGTTGAGCCAGCAACAGGTTTGACCTCTGACCTGTAGATGAGAGGCCTGTTTACTACAGATCCCCAGCTAGATAAGATCACTTCACCTCCAATTACCTGCAAGCACAGTCACCTTATCCAACGGAAATGGCATTTTGATAAACAGTCTGTACATAAACTATAGTACAGAGTATAATTTAGTGATTTTAAGTCACTATTTTCCAATGTGAACACACAACCTTTTACAGAAGATACATAAGACATTATTGGACTCAAATTAATAAATAAAAAGACAAAACCTTTGACACAGCAATCAGACCATTATGTTTGTAAATACAATTTACATAAATAATAGTAAGAATAGTCACAAAATAAAATCTGAAACAAACTATTTCTATTTCAAACATTTAGACACTTTTTCGAGGTGGATGGGGGTGCATGGTGCTGGATATGATATCATTATTTGTGAATTGTAATTTATCAAAGTTAAACCCCAAAGTGAAAATATTTAATCACCAAACTACATAAATGCATGATCTATGCGTGCTAACAATAAGCTCATTTGGTAACTCTTTCACTGAAATAGTACTTGCAAGGATTCTGTGTTACAGTGCAACTAAAGAATATTTATTCTGCTAATGGGTTTATAAACTGACTGTATTTGTTGGTCATAATTATGAAAAGCAGCAAGCACAGGGATCAGCACAGTCTCACACACGCATGCTTTAGCATGCTATGGCTGGGTGCAAGGTATTTTTTTATTGAAACTGCTCAGGTATTATTAACATCAGCATGTCACATATAGGTTTACATGGCTTTCCCACTGTGGCCCTCTTTAAAGTTGACCCCAGTCTGGCAGGCATTTTGTCCGTCTTTTGAAGTGGGTTTGATGGAAGGACTCTGGGAAGAACTCAGTCACTTGACAGCTCCATAGTCTGACTGACTACCGAGCAAACACTGAACTATTCTTGGACGGGGGGCTTTTGCGACAACTGCAATCGATAAGTGTGTGTTGAAGTTTAGGAGAGGTTAGTGTCAGTTCTGGAGAAAAGCTTAACCTAACTGCAGCCTCAGTCTCTAGTGATATGTGTTTGCAGACCTCGCCGGTAGAAGAACCAACTTTCTCAGACTTTCAGATGGTTTGCGGTCGTGTTTGAGAGCAGGACAGGAGAGAGAGAGAGATGGATGAAGTGGAATATGGAGGACCACACCAGAGGCGGCTTTTCCAAGGCCTTTGAATGATGGATTGATAAGACTGTTCGCTGTGTAAGAACCCTGCTGAACTTTCCGTCTGGATCAAATCTCTGCAGTTACTGGAGTGTCACATGCAACCTGAGCGCTTCGATAGTCTTTTTCACTTCTCACTTTTTCACAATACAATGCTCCAGTCATCCTCAGTTGCACTGCTCTGGGTTTTTAGCTTTTCACTGATCAGTGTAAGACTTAGGGTCTCTGGTAAAACCATAGAGCTCCTGTTGCATTCTTCAACTCACCTCAGAGACCTGACGCGCTAACGTCTTTACAAGACAACAAGAAGCTCCTACGTGGGCGCACAGCACATTCTTGGGCTACTGAGAGGAATCGTACGCGCTTTGGGTCCACGTCCAAATTCCCACACAAAACAATAAAGATTCCCTTTGAACGGAGAGCATTAGATTGTTTCTGTAGAGTGGATGGCATAGAGTTTCTGAATGGGAAGAAGAGTAGACTGAGAGAGAGGCTCTGATGACTTTTTTCTTGGTTGTATTTGTGTAAAACCTTCACACTGTATTATTTATTAGAAAATGAAGCAATGCATCTGTATTATTTATTAGAAAATTAAGCAATGCATCCTAAAAACAGAAGTGAACCTTACAGGAGGAAGAGCACTGTTGCCATTAATCATCACTGTTTGTTATCACAGCATCATAAAGTCACAGTGTGAGAGACGTCCAAGTGCTTTTCCTTCCTCTCTCTCATCCAAAAGAAACCCCCAGTTCAAGCAGCGGAGATAAGTCTGACTAAGAAAAATACATCTTGTAGGAATATGACAGTACAATGTCTTGTTGTCTTCAACTAGGAAAACTGTGCAAATAATGTATTTAGAATATTTGTATCATATACGATCTGGAGCAAAAACAAATAAAGACTGGTCACCATTTAAAGGGGGGAGCAGTAACTTGGGGCGGCTGTGGCTCAGGAGGTAGAGTGGTCGGTGTTTCAATCCCCGGCCCCTGCGGTCAACATGTCGAAGTGTCCCCAAATTGCCCCCGATGGCATGGCCAATGGTGTGTGTGTGTGTGTGTATGTTTATCACTCCTGATGAGCAGGTGTATGGTAGCCTCTTCCTCTGTATGAATGTGTGTGAATGCTGACATAAAGTGCGTAAAAAGTGCTTTGAAAAAAGCAGTCCAGTCAGTAGTTTGGGGGTCGAGGGTCATGTACATTTCTACAGCCCTAATTCCATCAGTCCAACAGAAGCAGAAGAAATGTTCTCACTCACTAATTAGTTTGAATAGATTCAACTTGTTTATTCAGGAAGTTTCATTAATGTTAGCTTAACACTGAACAACAGAGCAACAGAGTGGTGAGTGTGGCATGTATGTTGTTGCATAATGATGTATTAATGTACATTATTCTAAATGTACAAGTATCAAGAATTAAAACAGGAGCAGATTGAAGAAACATAGTTCTTTAATATGAAGACAAACATCAGAGGGCTTTATAGGAGATGCAATGTTCTGTTACGCCATCATACTTTGAGATTGAATGATCAGCTGATTCAAGCACTAAGTGAAGCCTGACACTGAAGACTGTAATGGAAAAAAACACAAACTGATCATTTCAGCATACAGTGAGTCAACAATTACTTCATCAGCGAGATTTCTCTCTTTTACTTTCAGGGATTTTCAAGCAACTTTAAATTGTAAATGCGATCCAGTTTATAAGTCATGTGCCCATTTATAAAATCAAGAGGAAAGCTGTGAAGTCCCATTTTCACAGGGAAAGATTGATATTGAAACTAAATAAGAATAAGAATTCATGTTTTGCATATATCATGGCTTCACTTGAATGATTGAAGGTCACTATTTTACAGTTTGTCACTTGTTGACTTGTTGTTGAGGTTGTGTGAGGAATGCACTCAGTCCTCTTCTACAGATTCTGCTACTAACTCGCTGTCCTGACACAACGTACCCTCATACAACGGTCACACACGGATACAGTCTTTTCAAAATAAACTTCTTCCCAAGAAACAACCTTGTTAGGTTTGGGTTAAAATAAATACGGACGTGGTAAAGTTACGTGATTATTAACTCAACGTTTGGGTTAAAATAATATAATAAAGTAATGTGACAAATAAATCTATTTTGGTTTCACACGTTACACAAACCCGACCGAGACATAAAATGCTTCCAAAAAGAAGATTCTGCTGAAAATGCAGCATTTAGACGAATTAAAATCTTATCACCAATCATGTCACTAAATTGATGCATGATTTCTTCCAAGTGCTGTTTTTAGCTGCGGCCAGCATCTCTATCTCTCACTCGTCAATCAACAAAAATGTCATCACCCATTGCCGGCCACAGTTATCGACCTTGGGCTAAAATTTGGCATGGAGCTCATGTGTTTGTGAGGTTGTATTGTAATGAACTGAGCATGAAAGTTTATCTTTACCAAAAAAAAAATCTGATTGCAAAGCAACTCTATCATAGTTATTATGTTCACTTAAGTTTGAAAGGGAGTTTATTATTGCTGTCAAGTCAATTTTGTGGTATGAAATACAACTTATTTGCTGTTAACTGTTCCTGATTGATGTCAGTAAACACAAAATAACAAGCCAAGCTGTTCTAATGTCAAGCTGATGGAGCCTGCATCTCTGGGGCCTTACGTTGGATTTGAATGCCTCAAAAGCCTGCATTTCTGCCAGTCAATGTGAGAGCATATCACTGTATAAAGTGGCCCCACAAGCAATGTGGCTTATGGCTTCATATGAAAAGTCCATTGAGCGTGAGACGAAATGGAATAAGCTCAGCCTCAAGGCTGATCCGACAAATCAGATCCGCATGTCTGACACAAAAGGTAAACCATCCATGGGTGAAGCATCTCATACTGTGCGCATCTGGAAAAGTCCTTGTTAGTATAAAGGGCAGCATAAAAGCAGAGGTTTTATCCACAATGACTGATCTGTGCATTGATTTGGCCTTTGAAATATTAGACTTCTCATTGATGTCCAAAATTCATTACCTCAACCTCTTGGCACTCTTTGTTAAAGCTGTGCCTGAGGTACTTTTTACTAACACACTTACAAAAATAAAATGTTTAAGGCATGGATGTTTATTCCTGATGTTGGGGTCAGTATTTGTGAGAAAATTATCTTAACCCAAGGTCCAATTATCAGATTTTTTGGAGCTTTCAACTACATCTCAGGTCTTTTCCAGCAGATGGAACTGTCTCAGGTGTCATGACGTGATCTAATTGTGGAACGTCAAGCCCAGCATCCCCAGGAAATACCTGCCGATTTACGTCCAGTGACAACATTCAGTGCCAGTGCAGGAAGTAGTGTGTGTGCTTCATATAGCGAGGTGTAAAGTAAGGTAAGGGTGTGAAGGTCACGCTGGTGGAAAGTAGTGTAGTGTTTCTGACTTCCATGCAGGAGACCAGAGTTTATAACAGAGCTGCAATGAACATTTGCCTTTTTATTAACCATAATCACAGTCTTTCTCTAATCATAACAGAGTTTATAGTTGCTAACCCTGTTGGAGATAGAACATTAGACTTTCAGTTGGAATATCTTGTCATATAAATTAAAATGAAATCTGATCTTAAAATTAGAGGTAACAGGTGACTAAGGTAAGGTTTACTGATTTTTAAAAAAAATCTATTCTTGACGTTGCTTTAAATGCCTATGCCGTTTGCATTCAAGGACACAATGGAACACAAGGTCACAAAAATGCCTAATATAAAAAAAAAACACACTTCAAAAAGGAAACTCCATTGTCCTGAACTGAATAAACTCACTCAGAGTGTAAAAGTGCACTGGGTGCTGTTTAATAGGAAGAGAGTACATGGAAACAAAAAAATCTATCCCCTGTCTGGCAGGAGCTTGCCACTTCCATAGCTCCATTTAGAGGAATACAGCGCTCAACATTGGAGTCATCTTTGGCATAGCTCCTTTTCCTGTAGTCCAGGTTGTAGGTTTCAGCTTTCCACATTCCTCAACTATTTTTCACAGCCAAATATGTGGACTGGTTCAACAGCAACCACTTTTAAATGCAGAAAATTGTAGTATCTCAGCAGAAATTATATTACCAACAGAAATCAGTCCTCAGCAAAGCCTAAAACTCCCAATAATCAAACCACAGAAAAAAAGTAATTTTTCAATACGCAAGCCTTGGGTGTCAGAAGCAGAAACATCTTGTAAAAAACTGATCTACTGTCCAACATAGAGGGGAAACATCCATCAACGTCACAACGGCACATAAACTTTTTCCTCCTGAACTGACTGTTGATGTTACAACTGGACAGAGAGAGGAAAACAATCCATTCCTGGACCAGGGTTTGTAGAGAGGAAGACTTTTTCTTTACAGGCGGACATAATGTTATTCAAGGTTTTAGTCCTTTTGCACACTCATACAGTGATCCAAAGCAGATGGTCCGTCCCTTATTAACATCCAGCATGCGGTTCACGCAGTGACATACAGTACAGTATCTGCAGGCGTCAGAATGATCTACAACAACACTTTGAAGACATTTCATACCACCTGGCAGTGGATTAAAAGCTATTCAGTGATAATAAAGAAAACATCAGTCTGTCTGACTATCATTCTATAACTTCGCTGTAAAAACGTGAAAGCGTTACATTATCCATTTTGGTCCTGGACCACAAACTGTGTTTTTGTACTACTTCCATTTAGTGTCCCAAACCAATTCACTTAAATTTACATAAAAGTGTATTCTTGTGAAGAGCAGTTGGCAAAATAATCTTAATAGGGATGTTAATAATTTACTGTTCACCATTAACCGACAATAACAATATTGACCGGTTAATGCTGTCAGTTAAATAAAGAGAAAAAGAAAAAAAAGCTGAGCAAGGCTCAGAAGAGCAGCTTTTCACTAAAATTAGAACAGCTCGCCCACCTTAAAGCCCATAGCTAAAGTCTGGCTGTCGGTGAGCGTCTGTCGGCCTTTGTCTTTGCAAAGAAATGTGTCGGCAGTGGGCAGATTCGACATGTTGAATCTGCCGTGGAGACTGTCGGCAAAATAAATCATTCTGATTGGCTGTTTAGCTTCAGCGAATCAGTGCACGAGAAGAAAAAACGGAAGTGAGAAAAACAAACAAATAACTTCAGTCAAGAGGGCAAACACAGAAGGCGTTCATTGTTCATTTTCATCTTAAATAGAACACCACAAGTTTGTGAGTTCAACAGCAGACTGCCACCATTGTTTCCCTGAACAAGGCTCTTAACCCTGAGCTGCTCCAGAGGACTGTCCCTGTAGTTAGTCACTGTAGGTCACTCTGGATAAGAGCGTCTGCTAAATGACCTGTAATGTAATGTGATGTTATCTGAAGATACACAAGATCTACAAGAAGTTTTACTACATCATAGCCATCTGGAATGAAGCATTTGAAGACCAGCTGATCAGCGTGATGGAAATGGAAGGAAAACCCTATTTCTTGTTTGTATATACGCAGGCTGAGGTCTTCCGGTTGCCTTGTTTGAATGACAAATACAGACTACCGCCGCCTGCTGGTGTGGAGAGTTATTGCCACTCACGCAGTCGTCAATGCGGTGTGTTCAAGTGCGACTTTTTGGCCAAGACAAAGGCGATATGAGGCGTCACAGTGTCCGTTTCTACTCGTACTTTTCTGTCGGCTTGGTGTGTCAGGGCCTTAAAGATCAGACCACCTTAAGTCAGCCTGAGCCGAAGCTGTCCCGAACTTCAGGGCTCACCCCCTTCACCTTAATTAGCAGGTGCAGCTTGGCTTGGGTCTTGAGGAGTTGTAGCATTTTTTCACAGACAAATAAGGTTAATAAGGGACGGACCATCGGCTTTGGATCACCCTCTGAAACCCTAAACAAATGTTTGTCATTTTTTTATTGGAAAAATACTAATTACCTATTACAATTAATCAGAATAGTTGCAGACTAATCTCCTGTTGATTGAATAATGAATTAGTTAATGAATGAATCATTAATGAACTATGAATTAGTTTAGGTAGATATCCAAGAATCTACAGGCTACTCAGGGACAACGTGTCTTCAATATACAGTATGGAGGGGGGGGGGACTTCAGATTGCTTGTGATACTTTTAGACTCTCTGTCAGATATTTTAAGGATTGCTTAAATATGTTGATTCCTTTTTCGGTCAGTTGCTCAACACCATATGTTTAAGAGGGCAGTGTGTGTGTGTGTGTGTGTGTGTGTGTGTGTGTGTGTGTGTTCCTTTTAGTCTTTCAAGTGCCCCTAATTACAACTGAACTTCGAAGGTGATATATGACCTTTTGCAAATGAGCTACTGCTGTTTTAACTACCATTCCCTCTGCCCTCCTGCAGCCAGCTGAAAATAAAACTGATTCTCAACTTCATTCCTAAAAATGCCTCTGAAACGTGCTGTTGTTGGCAGGCAGCCCAGGTCTGTTAACATAAGAGCATGCTCCCTGTGGGTTTGCTAAATCATTCTGATACCCACAGGATGTCTGGAGCAACGCAACACAGGCCTCACAGACTGTGTGTGTGTGTGTGTGTGTGTGTGTGTGTGTGTGTGTGTGTGTCAGGGGATCTCAGTCAGGGAGCTGTGGATAACTCACTCTCTTGACAACTTACAGTATATCAATTTTGGCTCAGTGTTTCTTGTAAACAGCTGTTATTGAATAAATGTGTCTTAATGACTCTAATTAGCTTGACAGAACTGATGTGGTGCCTCAGCAGCACACTATTTTTCTGTATGGTGGGTGTCTGCTAAAGAAAGAACTAGGTGTTGGTCTCTATACGCTGTGAGTTAAGCAAATGTGTAATGTCACACAATATAAGAAAGCTCAAGGCAATAACTCATTTCATATTGTGTTTTAGCTTCCCAACAAGACTAATGAAGAGTTCCAGTCTTACTCTTTCAGGAGTGTGAATCTCCAGGATGAACTGTTGTGAATATTTGATCAATCTAATAGTAACACTTCTAAATCTGGACCTGCAGTATGTGGCGCAGGTACTGTACTTTGTGAAAAGTTCTTCTAACTCTTCTAATGCTCTGAATCTTCAAGGAACGTGCTTTTCATTTTGTAATATTTACAAAATGTCCATACATCATTTTCAAAAGTGTACTTACTTACTTCTTACAAGCTTGGATAGAAGACATGCTACTCTCGAAATAAAGAGCAAAGTCAGCTTTATACTTGGGGACCTTGGTGCATGTTGTTGTGCAGAATGTGTCACTTAGTGGCTACAAGGTTGCAACAGTAGTTATAGTGTGAAATTGCAAGTGTGATATTTACACAGGGACTAATAAACACTGTAAAAAGCCTGACATGTGTGAACATACAGTGGGTCATGGAAGTTTGAATTCGACAAAGTCATTTTGTCTTTTTGGGTCGACTTGTCCAACGAAGCCGTTAACTTTCTACTCTCAGGTTGCAGATTTGTGCTAATAGCCAGTAAAAATCCACTTGTACTACAATGAGAAGAATCCCACTGACTAAACATCAGTTCAACCAGCAGTAATGTTGGTACTGAAACCTGTAAACTGCTTTGTTGGCAATTTCAGGACCATCTGGAAAACAAAGCAGCTCCATGAGAACATCATTTGTCTTTGAAAAATAATTTTTTACACTCAGCTCCTCGCCTGCATGTCAATGAGGAAGCTTTCATACAAGTCTTCCACCCACGCACTAACATCCAAGTGTTTGTTGACACTAGAAAAAGTTTGATTGGTCCACTTACAGCATTGAAATGTATTACATATGGACATAAGCCTGCCAAAATATGTAATCTCCTTCTCAAAGGATAATTCATATTTATCAAATTTTTTTTGTAGTTTTGGATATCATTCCTCTCTTATATAGCCTTGTATGCAGCACGTTGATGGCTGTGGACAGACATGTCAAGAAACATGAGCAGTCAGACATTCATGTTGTCAATAATCCTTTTTTATTTTCACAGACCCAACTAACGCTGACTCAAGTGACATCACTTGAGGACATTTATCAGACTTCACACAACTCCCTCTGGAGAAACTGAAGGCATACTACTTTTCACTATGCAGTACAACTCCCCAACACCTGTAAAAAAGACTTTGATGTGTAAAATTGGGGGTTATCCTTTCAGATAAGTGCTTCTGGCAAACTATATCACAGCTGGCTTCTGTGTCATCTGAAAATGATGTTGATGGGATGAATACTTGGGGGTGCACCAATCCAACTTGGGCTATCTGCTAATACAGAGTACTGATCCCCTACCAGTGGATCTATTTTCCCCAAAATTTAAAAATGAATACCAGAATGCATGGAAATCATTGGAATCCTTTTTACGTGAGGTGTTGTTGTGGCATAACAACATTTAGTTGGCGGATGCCAACAAAGGAAATGTTCAATGTGGATCGGACACCTCATGTCCCATACTCTTAATGAGGCAAGCTCTAACGCTGATACCGATCCAGATCAGATCAGTGCATCCTGTGCTCTGATTAATGGTTGAGAAAAAGACGAACATGATGCCAGATGTAAGAACAGAGTAACAGAAAGGCAATTCAGTCCGATTCCATGCATCTATCAACAATGATAGAATCAGAATAAAAAAAGGTTGAACTTGTGTTGGAAAAAATACTCAACCTGAACTTTTCTATAATCCAATCTGCATTCCCCATCTCCTACAGTCCATGTGTTAAAGCGCAACAAACAAAGCAGTAGTCACGTCAGTACATTTGAAACCCTGTGGGGCTGCAACACTGTGCCGATACATCCAGACTCCATTTGGAACCCCATATTTCCATAAGAGGCAGGTGAAGAGTAATTGTACTTTGGAGATTGGGGATTGGGGTGCACCAGGGGAAGGTCGGATTTAGTTACATCTAATTTCACCTTGCTGTATTCACTAACATGCTTTTATTTGGAGAAGTGGCTTGTTTGCAGTCTTGCTGAATGACTGCGCATTTCCTAAATCCCATTCACACAAACATGCACTGAATGGGCCAACATGAAACAAGATACAGTGGAGCCTTTGGACAAATATCTCATTCATGAGTGTCTTTGGTGCCAATGATCTTCGATGGAGGAGAAATTTACTTTTGGAGTACATCATGTAAAAGACCAAAAGAAATGATCTTTATTTCAAAGGCTATTTTTGTACAAGCGATTTGAAATTAAAGCTCATCATGTTTATAGATGTTCAAAATTGAACCCTAAATCTGAACATACTCAATAAACACAGTCAACACACAAACACACACTCCATCCCATTAGCTTTTCCCAAACTCAGTCCTGACAAGACGCAGGAGGCCAGATGGCCCCTAAACACATGTCTCTCTAAATTGGCTGTGAACAAACAAGATGCTAACAAGTCTCGGATGTGAGTGGTGTGCTGGGTGTTTGTGTTGTGTTCAAACTGGAACAGTGGAAGAGAGAGAAGATCAGGTGGCTGAAAGCTCACTGCAACATTTGTTATGAGGAAACCAGATGGTGTTTTCCTCACTCAATCTACAGTACTGCAATCACCTCTTTAGACTTACTTTCTCCTTACTGCAGGCATGATTAAGACAACAAATATTATTGTATTCAAAAGGGCAAACTGTGGAACTGTGGTTTACGGATATTATTGGATTTTAGGGCTCTAAATGCCAAAAACATGTGACCATCAGACTACGTATACATTAAGACGTCTACATTTACCTAACACATTAGCAATTCCAGGTTGTTTTTGTAGAAACTTGGTCCACAACGAAAGACCCGAACAACATGAAAACAGTACTTCTTCGCCCTCTTTTCAGTCGGCAAACAGCAAAACTGCATCACATCTGGTGAGGAGTGGGACAGATAGAGCAGCTGACCTAAACAGGTTAATGACAACAGCTCTGCGGTGTGCTCAGCTCTATTTAAAATGAACAAACTCAAATCACTGGCTCATTCATCAGTAGTTTGGCTACCAGCTGACAAGAAGCGTCCAATCATACTCATGCAGGTGTTGTAAATAGTGACTTATTGTAAGGTATCATTCATGGGTTTCCATAGATGTAACCATTTGAGTCCCCAAAGGGACAGCTCATGGCCTTTCAGAGAGAAATACCAGCATGACTGTCAGTTATGATATTAGTTTATTAAATGCTTTAATATTGAGATTTCACGGACATTTTAGGTGCCTTCACTTTGGTTTAAAGTTGTCTAGGATCTGTGGATCCAGCTTAGCCCTATGAATAATTTTTGTGAATAATATGCCAATGTAAATACATGATTATTATTACTTCAAACAATAAGCTGTAACTGTTGTTAACTGTTACATTGTTCACACAAAATGTGCTGCTAACGGTAATAGTATGGTGAAGTTACCAATTAAAACACTTTTGCTGTGATGCATAGTCTTTAATTTACTTGCTAAATGTCAGTACCTGACTGTTACTGAAAGCTAGTGGAAACTCTCTCAACTAAACAATGATGAATATTGAGGCTATTTGTTTACATTCTGTCAAAATGTTGTGAGAGGATGTTAGTGATATTTAGAACATCAGTTCTAAATATCACTAACATCTTCCTACTGGGCTATAAAGAAACTAGCTGACAGGTCAAACAGTAATACCATTTTATTTTTACTATCTTTTTATTATAGTTTCTAGGTACAATATCAATTCTAAGAGGCAAAGTAGTGTAGAAACTTTTTTTCTAGGGGACGACCCCGAATTATGTATCTTTCCAAGTTTGCGCCCCCATTTTAAAATGCCACCCCATGGTGGGGATCTTTCCAATTCTAATGTTTTGAGGAAAAATATGTGTAATATCTGAAGTGTATATAAAAAATGCTACCAAATGAACACAAATAAGAAAAAAAGAAAAGTAGTCATAAGGCCAGAGAGAGGTTGAGTGGGTCAATTTACCCCCCGAGAATAATGGCTCAGGGAAATGTTCGGCCCCCGGGCCCTTAACTTTCTGAAAATGTGGCCCCCTGAACAATAAAATTGAATTGAATAGCCCTGCACTAATATATGTACATGGGGGTGGATAAAGTAAAAGCTGAACGTTGAACCCTTGACATGGATAGTGTTTATTGTAGGGCTGTTGTTTTGGATTGAATTTGATTGTACAGGTGTGCCTAATAAACGAGCAACTCAGTCTATGTGATAATTACCTAAAATGAATTTGGGTTGACTTTATTAGGTTTTGTGAAGCGGTATCAAGTTTAGCACTGGTTTGTTGAGACATACCCTATGCTAGCATGAAATGATCATAAATTCCCAAACTAATTACAAAACAAGATTATTTTTCCATTCATATTTTTATTGCTCACCAAGATATGTTTGTGTTGAAGCTCTGCTGTCAATTGTCGGCTCTCTACATAAAGACACATCACAGCCAATAAAAGTCACGGTACACTTAATGCCTCTTTATTTTTTCTGTTCTTTTACTTATTCGTCTTCCTCCTTCTTTGTCTGTGTGACTGTCTTTTCCCTCTCCCTGCCTCTGGCTGCCACATTCCTCCAAGTATGGCCAGACACTGGCAGCTGCAATGTGAACTTATCACGGACGAAGAAAGGGGATCTGCCGCGCTCTCTTCCTGTCAGCACAGATGTCAAGGTGAACTTGGGGGACTCCTTAAATAACCGGCTTTGCGACCCCCTTCCCCTCGGTCAGCTGCCCAGATTAGAAGAAGCCTCTTGTTTACAAGGGCATCGTGAGGTTTCTTTTTTAGCTGTAACTGTATCTTCAGCAAAGAGAATATTTATACAGGATTTTAAAAACCAAGGCATCTGTATTACCTTGATGTATAATAATAATAATCTGTTTAGATTAAAGTTTAAATACAAAGTACAAGAGATGTGAAACGTATGTTCCCCTCTCCATGGTCCATGAAACAATTTAGCGATGAGGACAGTGAGATGTGGTTAAGGACTCCACAAAAAGAAGAATGCTTTTTTCAAACTTCTACTTACAAGGTCGAGAAGGAACTTTCATTCATCATGATAGAGTTTTAACAAAACATTATACTGTGATTCAATTACAAATTGATATGATTAAAGTCAATGTATGACTGGCTGCACCAACAACAGTTAACATGAGAAGTGACACACTGGTTTAGGCTCAAATTATTTAGGGCGTCCTGGTGGTTTAGAGTTTAAGGTGCTGCGATGTCCCTAATTTGAGTCCTTTGATGCATGTCATCTCTGTCTCCGCCACACTGTCCATTATCCAAAAAGGCAAAACAATTGCCGCGAAATACAATGCCTGTTTATCTCGTGTCAAATAGTTTACATTGTAAACAGCAGAGTGGAGAAATACAGAAATACAGAAGTGTCTCCAAACCTTTGGCAAAATAGCTTCAAAGCCTCTATCACTTGGAGTTAGCTTGAAATAAAATCCAATAATAACACTAATACAGCAACAATTATGTACGTTTGGTTATTTATCTGGTGTGACTACAAGGTTAGAAGGGGCCTTTGGAATACTCCCCGAGTCTGAATGACAGGACATTTTGCTGTTCTTCCTATTGTGCCAATATTGTGTAAATGCAGCAGTAGCATTAAGGGTTTGTGTGCCATTTTTTGTTTTGTTATAATTAGCACGTTATAACCGCGCACGTTGAGGTATGCACCTTATCCGTTCGGCCACCATATTTTCTATCATCTGAACATGTCCGCGAGGATCTGCACAGGCCTCTGTGTTGCCAAACATATGAGGCAAAAAACTAATGATTGCGAGGATGGTTTGCAGCATTTACAAATGTGAGGACACGTCTGCTTATGCAGACACCCAATGTGCTAAACATACTGTACGTAGAAGGTCTTGGAGTATTTCCTGTTGCTGAGTATTGTTTACTTCGGGGTAAGGGAAGTGTCATCCATCTAAATTTGGTATTTTACACAACGCTATATGGGCACATGTCGTTGTAAATAGAAAATCCTATGACTTCAGGTATTGACTTTAACTAGAAGAAATGTGTGGGCAAATGTGCTAACGCTAGCATTACTCGCCTCGGGTTGACTCTTCCTGTTGATAACTTTACCGTCAGTACGTTTAAAAAAAAATTATGAATACAATGTCAGAGTTTTAGGCAGCAATGCACAAGTCGGACATTTCGTTGAGTGTAGTAATCTACTGTTGGGGCCTGGAGATCCAGTTGCCCTCCAGTTGCACCCCCACCCTAGCAGCAAGGGTTTGTATGTTGGAGCAATAAAAAAGTCACATTGTTCCTGCATAGCACTGTCTACACATGTTGCCCTCCTGTCCTAACCAGTGTGCTATTTACATCTCACAGATACAAGCACAGCTAAGCTCCTCTGGTATTATCATGAAATAGCTGAGAGTAGAGTCAGTTCTGCTGGTGAAGCTTGTGTGAAAAGTGCTATGGATCAGCTTCAGTCTGTTTATTAGACTGTTCCACAAGCATTGTTTAGGACACCTGATCACATTTTGATGCAACTTTTGATCAGTGATTTTGCATGTAGCCTGCCATGCTGTTATCCTGTGTTGCCCTGGATATAGTTATACAGCAGTTTGATATTTCGACTGACAATATGATTTATATGAAGTTTTAATTGTTGATATATAGTGGTAACAACATACTTACTGTAGAACCTTTCATCAAATTAAATTAATCTAATTACTGACAACCAGTTGACACACAGAGAGCCTGGGGCTTTTGGGGTCCTGAGACGAGAACCCAATTTGCCCGCTTGGTGATCCAGTTTAGATACTGGCAGGATTCAAACTGAGGGAACAGAATGAATCAGTGACACTTCACCCCGCTGCAGCTCGAATGTCTTACGTAACATCAACAAACATCAAACTGAATGTCAGTAACCTGAAACTACAACCACAATAAAGTTGTCGACCTGTTGTCAATGTGGAGGAAATGCTGCTTCATCCCAGATCCCAGATCTCACCAACAAGTGGTGGCTCCAATGTTATTGTTACTTAGAGGAATGAAGGATAAAACTATAAAAATCATTGATACCTAACTGCGATTATCAGCTCTTGTATCCGCTTTAAAAAGCCCACATAATTCCAGACTTAAGTATGGCTCCTCATAGATCAATACACAGAGCCCTCCCCCACAGCTTGAAGTCCTTCGGCATTGTGATGCTGTGGCACAAAGCAACTAAATCCTGTGAGTCAGGGCTTCTTTGCTGAGGCGGAAATGCGATTGACAGGAGAGGGAGGAGGGGTATTGGTGTTTCAAAATCCTTTCTCCTCTTCTCTTTGGTCTTGTCCAAGAGGACTCTCTCTGACAACAATGTCGGGAATCCAGTGAGTTCTCAGACTTTGGGTCTGAATCAAGACTGCAATCACGTCCCTGCCATGTTCCTCTGCTCTATACTTTGACCTGATGAACAACGTGTACTCATGCTTGTTTATACAGATATGACCTCTGCTCAAAAATAATAGATAGTGGGATTTGTCATTTGGCTCCGTCTATGGTGTTCTAAATAAAAACAAAACATTGTTTATGACAGGATGAGGCTGACAAACTCTTGCTCATGTATGTTCACACGCATAAATCCCTGTATAATGTATACACTCTGTATCCTTTGTCCTGAAACACAACAATGGCCTGATCCTATTGCAGAACATGAAGACACAGAAAATCCGAAAGCTCTGTTTATGTGACAATGAGGTACACTTCCTCTAATAGTTACAAGACAGCTGCAAAATGTGGACTTACTCTACTGCAGCACAAGTACCTATTACGAGTTTTCAACTCACAAGTACTAGCACTACTAGCAAAATGCACAAGCTGACAGTCTCTAACCCAAAACCCAAATTTAGATGTACATAGGCCAATTACCTACTTCATCCCACAATGGATATATGTTATTTAGAACTTCTAAAGAGCAAAAGTATGCAGGTCATGAAAACAAAGAAACCTTACAAATAATGCTTTAGCTGCCAATGAAAACAAAGTCTCTGCGGAATAATGTTATCTTCAGGGAAGGATCTTTATTCTTGGCAGCATTGCTGCTCAGCAAGTGATACTAAGTGAGAGGTGACACATACAGTACATAGTTTTACTCATCCAGTCAACCAGACCATGGTGTTCTCTGTCATTGAGAAAAGGTTTGGACTGGTATATGGGAAGGTTTTAGAAAAATGTCATATACAAATCAAATTAGGAGAAATGTATTTAAATGTATAAATGGTAAAAATCAGACCAATATAAGATCAGTCAATCTACTGGTCTAGTGGTCAGGTCTAGTGGTCAGGCTTCCAAATAGAACACTTGAATGTTGTGAGTTCAATACCAGGAGCTGCCTCCATTGTGGCCTTGACTTGGTACTGTTAGTCGCTCTGGATAAGAGCACCTGCTAAATGACCAATAAATGTAAACAACTAATTGTCTGCGACAATGTGTGAGATATCTCGCAGGTTAGATATCTGGACCTGTCTGTGAGTCCAAATCATTTAGTGTGAAAATTGTTTTGACAATCTATGACAGCAGCGACAACCTAAAGCCAATGAAAGTGCAAGATATGGGGCATGGAGTAATTATTTATTTATTTACCTCCAACTCTCTCTGCAGACAATCCTTGCTTCCACAAATAGGGCTGAACGATTAGGAAAACATATCTAATTGTGATTATTTTGACTAATAATCTAATATACATAATATATGATTCCTGATATTGGCAGGAATAATAGTTTTTGCATCATTATTCTCATTTTCTTTGAAATGGTGAGATTTTTTCGCGAGAATCTGTACCAAACAAAGATTTGTTCTTTAGTCTGTAGAATACGATTTGTGGGCCAGGAAATCTCTGCAGCACCACAATACTTAATTTAGAATGATATTTTGGCACATATTTCACTTTGAGTAAATATTGCACCGCCTGGGATTTGGATATTGCACGAGTCCATATTGTGATTTCTCCTTTCTCCTCCTGTTAAAATGCCTTGTAATTGTACTCATGTAATGTACAAACCACAACAACTTCAAAATAGCCTATTATAAGACAGACACTCGTTTAATGTGATCAGTAGAGTAATCTGGTGACTTTGAAAGACTTATAGTGTGTAGGTGACATTAGTCTCTTTTCAAAACGTTCTACTATTGTTTTAACGGTTTCTGCTGCTGACCTTAACGTCCCAATATACTGACCCTACCATTCATAGGCTTACATTGTATGTTGTTGACACGTCAGAAAAATAGGATATGCTGAGTAGCCATCATGTGTATAAGTATAAGCTTATATACATGTGTAAGTATATAAGCAGTCTAAGGGAACAGCAGCACTGATGGTTGCTTGCAGTGAGCAACAGCAGTATAAGAGTAAGGTGAGCACTGACATCTTAAACACAACATCTTCGAGGAAAGAGTGTGCTGGATGTGTGATGTACAGAGTGGAATATGTTACATGTGAGTGTCAGAGCACTCTAGTTGTCGGCTCATAGGCTTTGCTCTATTATCATTGTCCTTCAAAAGCCCATCCTGGTCAAACCCTAATAGGGCCATGTGGTGATTGCGCATACACAACATACCCAGACTGTTGATATGAGGCTCACTCAGCCATAAGCAATGTGTCTGGTGATTCATCTCCATCCACGTACAGCAACACGTATGTTGCATATATTTTTAGGCCTATTGCCCTGTTTCACGGTTATGATAAACATTTGAAAGACAACAGACTCTGTGGAACCTTTGAGGCCTCAAGTGTCTCAAATTCTGATGCTCTACTTTTAGAAACTTAAAAAATTAATTTTTCACTGCTCAGAAACATGTCAAGCTCAGAATGATACACAGTGACCTTCAAATGAAACACAGACATCCATGACACCCAAACACACACACTGGCCCAGAGTTACAACTACAGCTGTATCGGAGAACTATACAGTGAAAATATATTCATCTTAACTCTTGGCACAAGAGGAACCCTTTATAATCACCTTATGTATAAATGAATGGTAGAGAGAAGGTTATTGGGTCCATTCCATTAGGTCATTATCGGTAGCATTAACATACCATTATTATCATAAGATGTGCTATTTTAATAAAGTTTTAATCATATAGCTTATTTGTCGCATGAACTATTTCCTAATTGTTCCTGTCTTCATTGGTTCTTGTATCTTTAATCAAATGTATTTGTCATGATTAAAGAAGATAAGCTCTAGTCTATAGTGTCTTTATCTGGGCACCACAGTTTGGCCCTCTGGTATTGTACATAATCAAAAGCATGGCAGCCATGGGAGCGTACTGGACAATAGTGCTTTTAGGTGGTTGGTAAGTTTTGGCAATACAAAAACTTCCTTCTCCCAGACTCCCATTCAACCAGTTGTGTGACACAGAAAGTCACAAGAAGCTGTAAAAGCGCCGTACCATCTGGCAGCTCTGAGTTGAAAGACCTCCACACCAGCAGCGACTGGAGAATCTCTTCTGAAGCTAAGAGCAAACCACCACCTTAACAGGCGTTCACGAGGCTTTTCGCAGACACTTACTGCCATGTTAAAACACTAACAGTCCAATTAGCACTAATGTGTGGTGACTGGCACCTCCCCCTGTTCTCACAGGGCAGACACATACACATAGCTCACACAGCAGAACATCAACACAGGGGCTTGTCCCCTGGAGTTTTATGCCCATATTGTAAGCTAAACAACAGCTATTTCAAGTATTCAACAAACAACTACAGCTCCAATGAGTCTTAGCCATAGGCTTCCAAAACCACATTGGATCTGAAACTGGGAAATACTGACAAAATAGTCAGTTTTAACACGAGTCTCACAAATCTCTAATGAGGGGCCAATATTTCCTCAAAAGTGCTTGTTGTATGGTCCAATGACTTCGGACACCACACCCACAGCGGGGTGGAGGTGAGGAAGGAGTTTGTACTTCTCTTTCTGGCTTTCACTTTTTATTTTTGACACAACTATTTCTGTCACTTCATGTGAACAAACAAGTTCAAAACTATAAAAAAAAATTGAAAAGAAAATGTGTGCCGTTATGCATTATATTATATATATTATTGTATTTAAACAATATCACGTCTCACTCCTTTCTCCCACCCAGCCCTACTATGAGCTACCATCACTGTAATATACTTCCTAGATATGGGCTCAATTGCTGGGGAAATTTTATTATTTTCAAAATTCTTAATTCATTAGCACCAAATGTTGGGGATAGATTAACCAGATTAAGAGGGGATATATGTAGTTATCACTAGGAGGAAAACATGAGTTTTGACAGCGTTTACAGACGAGCTTCCCAGTTGTGGAACAAATGATCGATATTCATTCAACCACCATCATACGGAGTCACTGCACGTGTGTCTCGTCAGCTCTCCTTTGTTTGGCTTTTTGTCTGAGTTTGTCAGATTGCCTTGTTTTACTGTCTTCTGTAATGTAATATGATTTTATATTGTCATGTTTTAACTGCTTCTGCTGATTGTCTGATTAACATGGTTTTGTATTAATTCACGGCATTTTAAAATGTTTTGCATGATGCTGCCTTAATCCTCAAAGCATTCTTTCCGGTTCAGCTTTTAATGTTGTGCTTTCTCCACTTACAATATTACATGTTGTGTTTTATTGTTGTTTTAATGGCTAATCTTACTTCTGGCCGAGGGACAACCATTGAACATGAGCCTTTGGGATAAACCTGGCACATTTACATTGTATGATCCCTGAGAATAAATAAATACAACTGTCTTGAGTTGTCCGGTGACATGAGAAATTATAAGCATGGGAATCTTTCCTGCCATCCATGCCACATGAAGTAAGTGCAAGAGTCAACACACACGGACACACCCCTCGTCTGACGGATGACTTAATGACTAGCACCTGGGGCTGCAGCAGAGAAACAGGTGGCTTCAGACAGTTAGAGTCACTCAACCAGTCTACAAACCTGAAACCGTTGTTAAGTATTTTGACATAAATCACCTGGAACTCTTCGGCCAATTAAATCATGTCTGACAAAGGAAATGTATCAAAAACAAGATTTCAGAAGTAGTAGCTAGTGCTGGTGCCGCAAATGATGCCACCTCATCTCAAAAGCTTGCATCATCACCTAATATGATACAACCTGGCACAAGTGAAGAGCAAGTCCACCAGCTGGCAGGTACACCATAGAGTACAACACGCGTGTCAGTGAGAAAGGAGAGCAACATGTGGGTCAGTGAATGGATGGAGGCTTGTGAACTCACCTGGGGGACACAGGCAGCTGTGGGGAGCCTCCCTCACCTCCCGTGTCTTCGGTAGTCGCGCTGCAAGCTTCTGCACGAGAGAGAACAGAAGAAGAATTTTAGAGCGCATTACCATTTTAACATCATGTTGCACCTAAGATGAAATGTCTGTTGTCAATCCACAATTTACATTTGTCCATGGCGCCCTTAATATTAACAAGATACCACATAACTGAGAAATCAGAGATTTAGATAACATGCTTATATGTGCTGTAGTAGTCTGATTCCTGAAAAGTCCATATTAGAATAAGGTTACATTGTTTAATTCTCAAGCTTTTGGTTTTACTTTAAAACCATCACCAAGTGTCAATAAAAACAGGTGAAAAATATCTTTTAAACTGTGAGTTGTAGAGCTCCAATGATTAGTGTCGATCAGCAGAAACATATTTTAAAAAATCGATTAATGGTAGAAAGGTCAGAACATGCTGTTTTCAGCCTCTCAAATATGGAGATTTCCTGCTTTTCTCTCTTTTATATCATATTAAAGTAAATATCTTTGTTTCTTGGACAGACAAAACAAAACGGTTGAAGATTATTCGATAAATCGATAAAATAATTGGCAGTTTAAACGATAATGTAAATAATCGTTAGTTGCATACACTCAAATAGGAACACTACTTACGTAATGTGTTTAGAACATTTTATCCAAAAGCTATATTGTCTATTATTGTTTCATTGTTTAGCACAAGACCTGCCAACACCGTTTACTCTTTCTCAAGATATCACAGTTGACCTCATTGGATAAACAAAGGCCTGCATGTAATTTGACCCTGAACAGAATAGAAAACCATCCGAGTACATTCTCTGCAGCAGAGCAGTCAGTCCCACTGGTGGTAGTTACGAGCAATGGAAGGGCAGCGCGGGCTGTTTCGAGGCCTGCAACAGGTGCAGAAGGGGATGTTATGAAGGCAGTGTCCTACTGAGCACTGCTGCAGTGTTCTGGGTTCGGCCTGTTACCTCACTGTGCCTGTTATCCCCGTCTGTGGGACGACGGTGTGATGGCCGCACCTGCTGCCACACGGCTGATTCAAATGTCGGTAACCCTCCTGCAAACACCATAGTTTTCTCAAGCTTACACTTAATAGTTAATTTTCTGCTCTTTGAGTTTGTTGACCTTTTGACCTCAACACACACAATCAACCAGAAAAATGTTGGAACATATCTTTTGTTACATAAATCAAACTCATAATTTATTTAGTATTGTTGGTGGTACATTAGTTTCTATTTGTAGCGCGCATATTTAGTTAACTTCTGATCAGCTGTCATATATTTTCTCTGTTGTGTTCAGTTTGTTGTGTCAGATTAGTCTGTTCAGTTATATTCAGTTAGTGTTGAGTTAGCAAAGACTGAATTTAATTCTGTTTTGTTGACATATTTTATGGGCCCAGAACTTTATAAGAAATGTTTTCTAAGTTGTTTGATTTTTTTCTAGTTATATAAAAATGTTATTTTTGAAAATCCACCTGTGACTCCTCATTGCTTCCAGCTCGGTCCCTCACAACAGCCATGGGTGGAACCAGGGATCATTACGGGGATATGTGTAACATTTGTCATAAATGGACACGTCTCAAATCTGCTTCAAGACTCTGGTGCTGGTCTGCTGTGAATGGATCAGGCTCTTCCTACATCAGGCCAGGGTCAAACCACACACCCCAGATCGCTCACTTTGCTTTGCATCGGCCAATCAGCTTGTTGCTCCCTCACTGCGAGTGGGACGCAGATACCTCTCAAATAAAACTCTGTCTGTTTGCTGTCCTGGCTGCCAAATGGTGGAACGAGCTCCCCATTGATATCAGGTCAGCAGGAAGTCTTCACAGCTTCCATCAAAGACTGAAAACCCTCCTTTTTAAACTGCACTTGGGCCAATAATAATTAAAAAAAATTAAATATTTTAATAGATTTTCTGATTTCTGTATGTAGCACTTAAATTGATTTGGCTTACTTGAAGTTAATGGTTTTAGCCAATTTGAAGCTAATACACTTTTCTGTTTCTGTTGTTCTGAGTTTGTATCTTCATGATTGTTTGCACTTATTGTAAGTGTCAGCTAAATATAACGTAATGTCTAAAACCTGTCGTCATAGAGATGGGCGAAAAATAGAGTCTTTGAAAGCATTCTTGATGTTGCATGATAAGAGAAGTTCAAACCGTGCTTACTTCCATACCTCATGTAACCTGGCCAACTACTGCATGAAGTGGGTGTTATAGTCAGATTTCTTTTTGGTTCCAAAAAGTTATCAAAATAAATGTTGGAGCCTGAAGCCTAATTCATGGGCTCTGACTGCCTCAAAATATGCAAGGATTCAAAAGTTAAGTGCTCTCATCATTCAAGTCTCATGCTAGATCAATTGTAGGGCTGCAATCTCAGGCACACAGTTCCTTTAACCCACTTAATATTTTTCAGGAATACTTCCAGGGATTTATTTGGTTGATACTGGCAGACCCCACTCACAACTGGAGAAGTCTTTAGCAAGGCTAATCCAGAGAGCCGTGCAGCCAGAGCTCTCTCCAGTCCAACCTGAAGCATTAAGAAATGGCACATCCTCCAAACTAGATCATGGTGATAATGCAGAGTGGAGTTCTAGCTCAACTGTAGCAGTCGGTTCCAACAAAAGAGCGGCACCTACAGTATAACCACATCAACTGTCACAACAGAGGCAGAGCCCGCCAGAGGGAGAGAAATGACTCTCCTTACACTTGAACTTGTGTCTTTACTTACACATTCTCCTACAGTCTAATGACTCTGCTGCCTAAATTATACACATTAGCCAGCAGGAATCTGTGACTGGCAAAGAAGAAACTCTGTAGATGCAGCAGTGTCTTAATAATGACCTTTCATAAAAAAAACAAAAACAAAAACATAACTGATTGATTGATTTGGATATTGATGTTAACACTGTGAACTGGGTGTTTTGTGCCTTCGTTTATACCGGTTGGGTCCATTTTATGAAAATACAACAACAAGGAAACATTGAAATGGTTTGAGAATTGTTTTTGCCTGTTAGAAGGACCATTTCCAGGATTTTAGATTTACTAAGGTCAAGTATTCTCAAGGAAATCACTTCCCTACCAAATGTTTGAGTAGAAATCCAAACTACAGAGCTCCCACATGTTCATGTACACTTTCCATAGTGTCACTTTATATAATGTGTCTTTTTATTGTTTCACTTTTTCTTTCATAATGTCCCCTTTTCCTTCCCATAACAAGACCCTGACATGTGTCATTTGAAAGAGCTACTGTCAGGACATCACTCAATAAGTACAGTTTGCAATTTAGTTTTCACCTTATGGTTGCATTTAGTGTAATAATGAATAATTTCACACACTGTCATGCTTAGCAGTACAGTGGAGATAAACATTTTACATTTTTTTTTTTTTACAAACATTTTTTATTGTCATATATTATTATATGTAAACAAGTACTATCATGGTAAAATAAGGTAAATTGAAGTATATAAACTGTAATATTGGCAGCGACAGACCATATACAATTGATTGGCAAGCTAATGAGAATGCATATGGATATGGAGTCGACGTTTTACAGGCAGCAGCAATGATGAGACATACAATGCCACACTAGAAAGTTTTCTTGGGAGTTTAAGTTAAAAAAATCAATGGTTCAAATTGCTGGTTTGAGAAGATAATCATTTATGGACAATAAACTCCCAAAAGAGATTTGAAAGGAACCCTCGATGAGAGATTATAATGAGTTGAAGAAGCTAGTCAAACAGTAGCTAGCATGGATGTGATGTGAGGACTGATACGGTATATACAGAGATGCTACTGCGGGGCCTTCAGGCCTCTTGTAGCTGGAGTGTGAATTCTGGACGCCTTTTTGACTGCAGCTGATTTATGAGGCAGGTACACTTTCCACACATGGGTAAGATCAATCACACAGTCCTTAAGCATTTCATACTTTGTCATGAAATGTCTTATTGAGTCTTTCCTTCTGGACAGCAATGTGATGTTTTCATTAAGGAAACACTCTTACTCTCGTTCATTCTAAATCCTTACTGTGCTCTTTATTTTTGCAATATCTACAACTGCCTGCATGCCTGTTTAGTCTCAAGCTCAGCTGTATTTTATCATTTACGCAGGCGGAAGAAGTGACTCTCAGTGTGTGTGTGTGTGTGTGTGTGTGTGTGTGTGTGTGTGTGTGTGTG
>CALSCE010010643.1:284034-301559 GCA_943593645.1 Bovichtus variegatus
GGAGTGGAGCTCTGTACTGGGGGTGGAGCTCTGTACTGGGGGTGGAGCTGGATTTGTTGTTGGTGGTGTCCGAGAGGAGGTTGCTGTGCAAGCTGCGGAGCATCCTGGACATTGACTCTCACCCTCTCCACTATGTGCTGTCCTCAAACAGGAGCACCTTCAGCAACAGACTTACACCACCAAGATGCACCACAGAGTGACACAGGAAGTGCTTTCTCCCTGTGGCGAGAAGACTTTACAACACATCCACCTCAGGTCGTGAGATGGACAGAGGAGACGCAGTGACCTGAGGTCATCTCTGCTGGTGTGGATGCTGGGGTGGTGGATTCAAAAATAGACTCACTTCTCCGAGACCAAGACGTAGTGCGCTGCATAACCCCAGCCATGTGTTTGTGTACAGACCACCAAGGCACATTGTGATCACATCACTCAAACTACTTGGCAAGGTGGTCTGGGACGCATTTGACCACATATTACTTGTACTGTAAACACTAATGCGGACAGACGTGCAATAGATGTTGTGTGTTGAGAATACACAACATAGTAAAAATACAACATAGACAATCCATGTGACAGAAATGATGACGTGATTGTATATGAAAGAGATGGATCCAGGAGGATGTCTAAATAACTTTCCAAAAGTGCCTCCAAAATATATTTGGAAGTGGAAGTCTCCTGTCCACACCTAGGTAAAATAAGAGTGAGAAAAACATTTTATTTTTCACTCCAAAACAAAATAATTCAACTTGCTGGGCTTCTCTTTCTCGATCGTGGTCTTCAAAGCACCCAGACCCAGCCTACAGCAAGGAGGCAGAACCAGGTTACCAGCATGTTTATATTGTGTGGTTGATTACCTGATTCCGTCCAGCGGTCTGATCCCCAGCAGACGGCACCGTGACCACACCCCACTGCCACAGTGGGTGTCAGGCAGGGCCAGGGCAACAGGCGCAGCCACGATTCATGATCCAGACATAACTCCGGGGATGATGCGCCTGATGATGAGTTAGTAAAATGCATTTAAGGGACATGAATGCATACAGATAGAGAGGGAGAGGAGAAGAGAAAGATAGGTAAATGAGAAGGAGAGAGGAGAGAGGTGTAAGTCCTCTGGCACTCTAAGCCTTTAGCAGCATACAGTAACTAGGGGCTTGGCTCAAGGCAAACCTGAGCCAGCCCTAATCTAGCTTTATCAAAGAGGAAAGTCTTTAGCCTGCTCTTAAATGTGGAGAAGGTGTCTGCCTCCCAAACACACACTGAGAGCTGGTTCCACAGTAGAGGAGCTTGATAGCTGAAGGTTCTGGCTCCCATTGTACTTTTAGACTCTAGGAACCACAAGTAACCCTGCACTGCTCTAGTTGGGTTATAAGGTATTATGAGATCTTTAGCCTGACCATTAATGGCTTTGTAGGTCAGGAGAAAGATTTTAAATTCTATTCTGGATTTTACCAGGAGCCAGTGCAGAGCAGCTAATACAGGAGTAATATGATCTTGTTTCCTAGTTCTTGTCAATACTCGTGCCGCAGCATTTTGGATCAAATGAAGAGTCTTAAGGGATTTTTTGGGACATCCTGATAATAAGGAGTAGCAGTAATCCAGCCTTGAAGTAACAAATGCATGGACTAGTTTTTCTGCATCGTTTTGAGACAGGATGTGCCTTATTTTTCCAATGTTGCGCAGATGAAAGAAGGCAGACCTTGAAATGTGTTTTATGTGGGAGTTAAAAGACATATCCTGATGAAAGATAACGCAGAGATTCCTTACGGTGGTGCTGAAGGCCAAGTTAATGCCATCCAGAGTTACTATGTCATTAGAAAATGCATTTCGGAGGTGTTTGGGGCCAGGTATAATAACTTCAGTTTTGTATGTGTTTAACATCAGTTAAAAGTAGAAGGACATCCAAGTTTTTATGTCCTTGAGGCATGTTTGAAGTTTAGCTGATTGATTTGTTTCATCTGGCTTGATTGATAGATATAATTGGGTATCATCCGCATAACAATGAAAGTTTATGGAGTGGTTCCTTATAATATTGCCTAAAGGAAGTATATATAAGGTGAATAGAATAGGTCCAAGTACAGAACCTTGCAGGACTCCGTGACTGACTTTGGTTTGCATGGAGGATTCATCGTTAACATGTACAAACTGAGATCGCTTAGATAAATAGGACTTAAACTAGTTTAGTGCACTTCTTTTTATGAAATGTTCCAGTCTCTGTAGCAGAATATGATGGTCAACAGTGTCAAAAGCAGCACTGAGGTCTAACAAGACAAGAACAGAGACAAGTCCATTGTCTGATGCCAATAAAAGGTCATTGGTAACTTTCACCAGTGCCATCTGTGGAACTCTCTAAACTCTCTAAAATCCAGATTGAAAACTCTCAAAAAAAACTATATTTATGTAATAAAAATCACACTCCGATGGTTAAGGTCGATAAGAGAAAAGTAGTCTAGATATATTTGATGTGGTACAGCTGTTTTTACTGGCTTTGTCTATGACATAAAGCTTTGTCAAAAAGCCCATAGAAATTAATTCTGAGTGCGTCAAACATGATGAGTAATTTGTATTTCTTCTTCTTCTTGTAATTCCCGCCAGACTAGGGACGGGAAGTGCACTGCCGCCTCGCCAGTTAAAAACAACAATGCTTTTGGTCTTTGCAAAAACAAAACTTGTTTAAAAAGGTTCATTAGGTGAGATCCTATCACAAGTGGATACTTGAGATACATGTGGAGATGCATTCTAATTCCTGGTGTGAATTTACATACTAAGAGCTGTTCACTTGGGATCGGATCACAAAAGAAGGATGTTAATGCTAGGTGTAAACAGGGTCTTAGAGGTGTTGGTATGTTGAACTTTGGACAGAGCCAGGCTATCTCTTTGCCCCTGCTTCCAGTCTTTTTGCTAAACTAGGCTTAAATTACCACTCTGGCTCTAAACCTAACACACATACATAAGATTGATATTGATTTTCTCATCTCACCCACAATGTTGAATTATTCCTTTAGTAAAAAGATTAACTGTTCTCGATTTAATTCTAACTAGCCTGTTTTGATTATTAGATTGGAGCCCTGTCACCATGTTGCTGCTTGTTGCTATAATTTTGTTTGTTTCAGCCTCCTTCTCTAAAGTTGAAAAACACAGAGATACCCAATGTCTCCATAAACACAAAGTAAGGCTGATTCCTGTGCATAAGTGGTCTGGGCCTTCGCCCCGGGCCTCTGGTGGTTGTGTGGTTTTCTCACTCTTCTATAATTAGTTGCTCGCTCCACCCTTCATGTTGTTTTCTTTTTGTATATTAAAGTATTGCTGACATCCTCGTTGAATAAATTATAGGCTCTCATTTGCAGTTCTGGTCAGATCATTTGGCTTCTCTGTTGGCTGGACACTTGCCCCTTTCAGCTCCACATCTTTTAGATACAGGCATCTGCCAAACCAGAGCAGCACTCACACAAACTCTAAATCTGCTCAGGATGTCATCTGCAACAAGTGTTGTGGCCACTGCACTATATTCACTGTAGTCTGCTGGGGGAGCAGCATCGGAGCCGGTCACACCAGCAGACTTAATAAATTGATTAAGAAGGCTGGCTCCATTATTGGCTGCAAACCAAACACTTTTGGTGTTGTGGTGGAGAACAGGACACAAATCAAACTGTTATCCATGATGGATAATCCTGACCACCCTCTCCACAGCTACTGAACAGACTACGGAGCTTTTTCTCTAACGGACTGATTCAGCTCCACTGTCATATGGAATGATTCAGGAAATCTTTCCTGCCAACAGCAATAACACTCTACAACATCTCACCTCTGGATAGCAGAGAACTCCCAGCTTTATAGTTTCTTTAGTTTCTTTTTTAACCAGACCACTTTTAACCACTCCACCCTGTTTTGCTCTTTCAATAACTCTGCACAATGTGCACATCTTTAAACTCACACTCTGCCTCATTGCATTTAAATTTAAATAAAGAAATTAGAATAATAATATGTAACTACTTTGCACACTTGTCTAATGTATAAAGTATGTATATCTTATGTATATTTTAGTTGTAGTAGTTTGGTACATTATAGTCTATTCTAACTTATTTCTTTATATTTTATATTATATTTATATATTTATAAACTGTATAAATAATATGGATGTTCATTGCATTTTAATTTAAATTATTTTGCAATTTCTTTATTCTAAATATAACAACCATTAGACAGAAGTGGAATAATATAACAATTAAAAGAACAATCGGCGATTCTGTTTCCTGTTGGTCATTTTACACACAAAAGGTATTTCTGTATCCTGGAGTATCATGAGACTTGCAATACCAACTGCGACCACTGAACCAAAACTCGAGTACAGAGGACACTAACTCCATTGAGAGAACGGCCCCAATACCCACGTCGGAGGCATCCACATCCACCACAAACTCTTTATTATGTGTTTGGCCTGGGGATCCCACTGGATCTTGACCTCGGAAGATGTTAGAGCATGCAAAGAACTATAGACCACAGAACTATAATTTTGAATAAAACGTCTGTAGAAATTGGCAAACTCCCAGAAAGTGTTGAACCAGCTTGCGACTTGAAGGGGTAGGCCACTCGGTGACTGCACTGACCTTGGATGGATCCATCTGGATGTTATTTTCAGAGATGAAGAACCCCAGTGAGGAGACGGTGAGACGTAAAACTCACACTTCTCAGCTTTCACAAAGAGTAGGTTGTAAAGAAGACACTGCAAACTTTGGCAGACATGCTGAATGTGTGACCTCTCATTGGGGGAGAAGATAAGGATGTCCTCCAGACACACAAACACAAACAGGTTCAGCATGTCACAGAGAACATCATTAACCAGAGCCTGTACAGCAGAAGCATTGGTTAAGCCACATGCCATAACGAGGTTTTCCTAATGACTACTGGGAACTCAATGGCGTAGTCAGAGACATGCCTATTTCCTTGCCCAGACCCATGAGTGCTTGAGCTGGAGCTAGGTCGGGGACGGAGACTGGCGCCGGAACAGGAGTAGCAGTACGGAGAGACTTGAGGTGACCAACCAGCTTCTGGATCTGACTTGTTAGCTAGCCCACCTGGCTGCTGATTGAAGTCTGGAAACTCTTGCTTTGTAGGCGTTCAGTCAATGTTCTTACCCCTTGGCAGACAGAGGTAAGTTCCTCGTCATGAAGGTGAATACTAGCCCCCCAAGATCGAATGGCTGCTAGCACAGGGCGCTCATTCTGAGATTATCATTTTCATGTGTACTTTGGGTCAGGAGTTGAGCCTAATTTCCTGCTGAACATATTTCTTACTGTTCGAAATATAAATGGGCTATGATTTCTAACAAATCATTCAACTAAATAATAGGCAAGTGAAGTTGGGGGCATTAGTTTTGCTGTGTTTTTGTTGTTCCTGTTTTCATTAGATGTTAGTAAAGAGTCAATTTTATGATATTATTACTGAAAAAAATTATGTGGACTTTTTTTTCAAAGCGTTTGCTTCAGTGAACCATGATTTTCTCCTGCAAATATAAAAAAATGCATAGCTTCTATTTCATCCTTACTGAACGCCAGAGGCAGTGCTTAACACTGAATATCTTCTGTTTCGTGCATGTGAGTACTTATATCAACAAAGTCATGTGTGACCCTGGATGACCCTGGTAGGTATAAGTTTCGATGTCATTGACAAGATCAGTTCTTTTTATCTACGCAGGCTATTACTCTCAAAGCAGGAGCTAAACTAGAATTATCAATGTTGATTACTCAAAGCTCGTTGCTAATGTTAGCCCTGTGACCGTGTCGGTCAGAGCTGCTCATTACCGTTACTTGCCCTCCAAAGACTGTGACGAGTTGTCCCTCTCCAGGGAGGGAACTGTGTGTGTATGCTGTTCGGACCCTCAAGCTGGGGATGGCGGACGCTCCTGTACACATCAGTCGGTGAGATTGCTAACATTAGTTGCTGATAGTGTTCACAGTGTTTCCTGGAGAATTAATGTGATCGTTTTCATGGTTAGTAGAGCAAATTGTTGGTGTGCTAATGACAGCGTGTCTGCTCGGTGTTAGCTGATATTAAGAACATTCTGTTTCAGTGAAGAGAGTCCCGCTCCCATCTCACTGTAGCTTTTGTGCTATATTGCACCCTATTTTCACAGTTTGTCCTTGCTTAGGCTAACATGGTGGGACACTCGTAGGAGTTAGCTGATTCCAAGACTGTATACATTGTTTCCTATAGTGTGACTATTTTATAGTGTGCTCAGGCTAACTTACAATAATTGGCTGATACTGTATACATTGTTCTTCTACATTGGAGTGCAGGAGCTAGTTGTTATCTATACATTATTTCCTATAAGTTACTGTTTTTACAGTTATCAGAGTTTTCTCGTTCATAGTAACTTGCTATTGTGCTAGTGACAAGAGTGTCCTCTCTTCCCTCTCACTGCATATACTGTTTTTTGGCCTGTTTTTACAGTCAGCGGAGTGCTCTTGCTCAGATTTACTTTAGCAGCCCACATCAACGGAGAAGACGAATCTCCTCATGGATCTATCTTGGGACCAATTTTATTTTCTATTTATGTAAATGATCATGGTGAAGGATTAAATCTGGCAAAGGCACACCTCTATGCAGATGACACTATTATTATTGACAGGATCTTTAAAATTAGCAATTGATTCCTTAAGGACTGTTTATATTTATTTAGTGTGTGAGTCACACCTTAAAATTGGTGACCAAAATTATGACTTTAACACATTTCTGTTCATCAGCCAGTGATTGTTCGGTCATAACACTATATGGCATCTCGTCTAGAGAGGGTTATCTCTTACAAATACCTTGGTATCTGTCCGATGTCAATATTGATGACATAAAAAAATTATTCAGACCAAAGTTAGGTTTATATTTTAGTTTAAAGAAAGGTTTTCCTTTTACTGCTAGAAAAAGTGATGTAATGTATGTGCATGCATCTTCTTCTCTTTTGAAAAACTGGATGTAATCTATCATTCTGCCTTGCCGTTTGTAACAGTTTCAAGCTTCTGTATAAATCATTGTGTGAAATGGTTCAATGGACTTCACTGTGCTCACGAACACAATCTCATGTTGAATAGCAAGGCATACTTTATCTTTAGCCTCTGATTCCTGTTTGTTGTGCTTCTGTTGTTGTGTTATGGTAAGATTTTTTTGTGTTATGTTATCTGTCCCTGTTTGTTATTGTGTATGAAACTTTTTACTTTGCTGCCCATATTGACCAGTTTGTTCCTGGCAGAAGATATGTTGTATCTCAATAAGGCCTTTCTGGTTAAAGCAAATAAAAAAACTAAAAATGAATTGTCCCTATAACATATGCCAGAAAACTTTGCTTAGTCCTTTAAGGGATTACTTAACACACATGTGTCCTTCTTACTAAGCACTACCACATGCATAACAAAACAAACCAAGTGCTTATTAAATGCCTTTGGTGTCATTCTCCTCCCAGCAACCTCCCACTCCCATCCCCGTCGTTGTACCAGATCCACTTTGAGGATGGTATGGTTAATAGCGTGTAAGGGATGACAAATTAGAACCAGCTACCCTGAGGTTTTACTGTAGAAAGTGGGGAGATTTTAAGGCACATGTGGAGCCAAGATCTCTTGAAAAACAAGCTGAGGCGGGCAGAGGGAGAAGCATATGGGCACCGGCTGATCACTGGAGCTTGATTTGCAGAGAAAAGCTGAAACTGGAGTAATCATCAGTAATCATCCATCTGCTGTCAAAGTATGTCATTGAATTACACTGCTTATTTGCCTAGTTACAAATGATTTACTGCTACTACTACTTTATTTCCACAGTATAATAGTATTGGGTCCAAAGCTCTTGCCTGGGCTGATTAATGTTTCGTCCTTCACTGATAATTATGAAGGCAGTTTGCCACTATTAGGCTTCATTTAGGTAGTATTGAATTTCTGCTGATATAGTATGTCCCATGATGATTGACATACCTCTGTTCTGGATGACAGTTTCTCATTTTTTTCAACAATTTTGTTCATGCTCAGATTTTCATTCACATGAACAAAATGCTCTCAGTCCAGCCCAGGGTCCCAAGGATATATGTCCATATTGGATGATCCTACACCTCTTGAATTAAATCCAATGGCAACATTTGATGCCAATGCAGGAGGGTGTGTAGGTTGGAGTGGTAGATTGACTATCATGCAGGAGACCGAACTGAGTCTTGTCACAGACCTGTAAATAAATGTGTGTACCTTGTAATTCAGTCTTTAAAAAAAATGTAGGTAATGGATTTAGGAAGAAAAAAAGCAATTGAATGTAAACCTGGATATTACAGAATAATTTGTGGAGAGGTAGGGTTGCTCAGTCAAACGAAGGTCTTCTTCATTACCTGTAAAACGGCAGCTATACTGTTGCATATTCTCTGTTGTTTATGCAGGAGTACGTACTTTAATGTATTTGGTCTCATAAAATATAATGGTTTAAGGCACCAGTGGCAATCCTTTAATATAGCCAAGCTAATCAAAATGTATAAAACAAACCCACAAAGGAAAATTAAAACAACCCCACCCACTTATCATATATCATTACCATTATTAATGAGAAGATACTGCTGGTAATATTTCTGGACTCCCTGCACTTCAGGAATTGGATATTTTAGATAATCTACCGCTGCACGGTTGAATTAGGTTAACTACAACAGTGAGTGAGTTTATTGGACGGAGGTTTATTTTTGGAGATGTGATTAAAGAAGCTGCTTCAGCACCAGGTCCTGCTCGCTAAGGTTCACTACCACTTTTTTTTGGTCATACTCGCTGGCTGCAGACTACATGCTCAGAGCCTAGTCAGCGGACTGATTTAGAAGCTGGGGTTTGGCCTGCATCGAACCTGGGCCTGATCTAACCACACACACACACACACACACACACACAGACACACACACACACACTGGTGAAGATGCCATGCCTTGAGACAGACCGAGGTCACTGAATTGGATTACAAGTTATTTGTTTATTAACAAAGTAATCTTTGATCCAAGTCGTTCATACTTTTAATGATATCCACATTGTTTGTAGGCCTACCTACTTACTGACAGAAGCAAATATCAAGAAAAAAATTACGAATTCAACTAAATGCTCAGGCAAAACGCTCCACTTCTAAAACGCTCCCAGTGTGGTGGACAGAACAAAACCGTGTCCCTTTCAGATGGTGGAATCCATGCGTAATGGGACACAGTTTACTAGCTATTAAATGAGCTAAGTAGCCTACAATCTGACATCAGCAGTACAGCTTTTCTGTGTGCTTGTTTGGTGGTTTGTTGAGCAAGACGTGTGCCTAAAGATAAGAAGTTTATTTAAATGTGGGACTGGTATACAGTAGGTGTAGACAGGGTGTCATGACACCAAAAAACACAGAAAACAAATCTCTCTTATATCGTTTATTTTTAAATTTTTTACAGGAAAGCACAATACATTTGATTGACAGAGCAGAATTTTCAAGTGAAAAAATATATACTTGCCTAATTTCAGGTGGAATTCAGTGCATCCTGCCAAGTGACAAACACAGAAGCTCAGGAGATCAGAAAGCTATGGCAGAGAGTAAAAGAGATGGTTGGTGGTTGGCCCATTTTGACCCTTAAAGTGGAAGAGAAATTGCATGACTTTGCAGTTCCAGGTAGAAGCAAGTACACAGGTTTCATTTCAACTTTCAGGGGTAACGTTATTCATTGTTCAGGTTAACCATGCTAGACTAGGTAACGTTAACGTTATGTAATAAAAGTGGCGGATTGTGTGTGCAATTAACGTGACAATAAGTTGTGTGTATCTTAAAAATATGAATGTGTTATTAATTAATATTATTAATTATTAATATTAAATGAATTAATTTCTGATTCCAGAAATACTGTTAACCTAGATATCACAATATGTTTTTGGTTGCACTGGAGTTAGTTATTGAGGCTTGCATCTGTTTTAATTGTTGATGTGTCGTTATGTGTGACTTTAGTGAAAACTAAGCTCATCCGTTGCATTATTGTTTTTACGTTGTTGTCCTTTACATTTACAGAATAAGTGTAAGTCAATTGTGTGTGTTAGATTAGTGAATATGGCCTGTGAAGAAAACTGCATTTGACTGTCACATGAAAAATCTTTAAAAGAAAGTAACAGTAAGAGAAAATGGGCCTTAACAACACAGGAATAGACAATCCATATTATGAGGCCTGTGATATATATTTTTTTGTTAAACAAAAAAGATTATGACGTGTTGAACACTGATGTTGTTAGCTGTGATCTCACACATATTACTTCACATATGTATTAGTTTGTAAAGTTTTCCTCAGGTGATGCAGACAGGCTGCAGCAGTGGAGGCTCAGCATGAGAAGACAGAACTGGACTCCAAGGTACATAAACCCTTTATTTCACACCACTCAGAATCAAGCAACTTATTGGTTTGAATTGATTAAATATTGACCATAATACACTGATATACATACATCTGTGACATTACTGACACATCAGTGAAGTTTAGTGTTCCTTTGATGCAAAATGCTAAATAAAGACTTTGTCAAGCAACATTTCAGTGTATTTAATGAAAATACTTTATTACAGAGTGAGAATTGCAAAATGTTGTCCCCACATATTGTCAGTGAAAAACTTGACAAAACTGTAAAATACATTTTCCAAGTGAGACAGCCTAGCATAGCAGGGTTCTACAGTGGTAGTGAGCTTTGAAAACAGCTAAATATTCTTTTGATAGTAACATATTTTAATGTCAAAGTTGAATATCTACAGAATCTAAACACACAAACCTACTTTAAGAATAACAACCACTTGCTCTGCAATAATGTCAGATTTTTTATGTTTCTTGTCATTTTTGTTAGGGAAGGACATGCCTGAAGGACACCGTGGTGCCGGTCATCATTTTCTCTTTCTCCGAGGGCAAAGAAGAGCAGCCTCGAGAAGAATGAAAAGCTGATATTATGTAATGGTAGAAGACCAATGCAGAACATTCACTGAAATCAAAGATCTCACACTGAATAGTTTTGAAGCCCCAGAGGACCTATCATTTATTTATGTATCAATCTCTGAGAAGGTGTTGTGTTTATTGCACAGGTATTGTCAGCCGTATAATATGGCAAAAAGGCTGATGGAGGGCACCTATTTGCCACAGATGCACTTGATCAGCTGATTAAACCTGCCTAAACTTCACAATACTTGTGCCTGGGTCTTTGCCTGTGGTAATCTGTGGGCGATATGGACCAAAGATCATATCTCTGTATTTTTTAGGCTGAGTGGTGATACACGATATTGGTATTTTCTATGAAGTGGGATTAATGTTCAGTTGTAAGTCAAAGCCACATGTTACATTTCACAAGCACTTTTATTAAAACAGATATCATATCATATGACATGGTTAAGTTATGTTTTGGACAAATAATTGAGAAAATACATTTGTATAATAAATGCTTTAGACAATAAAAAATGTAAAGTCAACTATAAAGCTCAGTTTTTGTTGACAGTACTATTACTTTATCACTAATAAGGAAGCAACACCTCAAAATAAAGATGTGTTTAACAGTCTTTAAATGTATTTTTGTTGTTGTTGTCCGTTGAAGACTTTGTCTAAACTCATGTTGCCAGGACTGGTACTTACAGTTTGTATGCTGTGTGGTGTGGTGGAGGCAATTTGAAGCTAATGAAGATTCTTGCTGTTCGGAGTTGTATCCTCATGATTGTTATCACTTATTGTAAGTCTCTTTGGACAAAAGCGTCAGCTAAATTAACTGTAATGTAATGAGGCGTCACAGGTGGCCATGACCTCAAGAAGGAAGAAGATGCACTGAAAGAAATAAACATCATGTAAGCCATATACAAGGTAATAATCTCTCACAGTGCTGTCGATAGCAGTACACATACATTATAGTCCAAACCATAAATATGTGCACTGTTTGCAATAGCAGTGTGGGGAATTCTAATCTTTAATGTAAGACGTTATGCACCGATGCATCTGTACTGAGACTCAAAGCAAAGATGCTATGGCTTTGCAAGCAAGTATCAATAAAACATCCATGGTAAGAACACTAACTAGCTACCATCAAATGTAATTTAGCTTGCTAACGTTTATTTAATAAAATTATAATCAAGTGGCACCAAATAAACGACTGCTAACTAAGGTCATGTGGAAATCTAAATTCAGGTTTTCTTGATTCACAGTTATACTGGACAAAAGTCTGCATGTCTCAACAAAACCAAGTGTTGAAATTTACCACAATTGTATATTTAAAAAACGGTGGAAGTATTTTTAGGATTGTGTAGTATAATCTCACTAACAGAAATCATTATGTAAATTTGGCCGTATAGTTTCAGATAAATTTATGGGACAAGTGTGTATCGACCGGTAGCAACAAGAACGCAGGGTTAGCCGGCTAGCAACGCAGAGCAGCCTAGCTTCTTAGCCTAGCTTCTTAGCCTTAGCTAGCTCGGTAGCTGCAAGCTAGGTGGGCATGTTTCAGCAGCCAGGCCCGCCTTAGTTCCTCCTCTTTGTCCATTTTTGGATTAGCCAGGAGTTAGGCTGTGTCGGCACTACCAAGATGGCAATGAACGGAGAGGCCCACTTTGGGCTTCAAAACTGCTCTTCAGAAGCCTATGGGTGACGTCACGCACACTGTGTCTGTTATATATGCAGTCTATGCTAACAAGATAAAAAGTAGAAGCTGGAGAAGAATTATTCTTCTTCTATTGTTATGTTATATGCTGTATCAAGATCATTAACTTTTACCGGCAGCAGAGCAAACATATAGGCAGATGTGAGAGTTGGAAAATATGATGGTTTGTTTTAGTACAGAAATTTGCTACAGGTGACAACATGTTCCAGCATCCTGTATGTGTCTCTGTCTGCAACATATTTATGTGCATTTAAATGTAATGTTAGACTACTTTGCTTAGTATGCTATTTGTACAGACTGTACAGGATGTGACCCCCTCTGTCCTTAGACCCTCGCACCGCACAAGGGAAACCTCCCTAAAAGAAACCCCAAAATTAAAGAGGAAATATGGAAGACACCTCAGGGAGAGACTGAGGAGGATCCCTCTCCCAGGACGCACAGACGTGCAATAGATGACGTGTGTACAGAATAAACAACATAGTTGAAAATACAACATGGACAATCTGTGACAGAAATGATAATGTGATCGTACATTAAAAAGATGGACCCAGGAGGATGTCAATAAAAAGCTTCCCGGTGTCTCCAAAAAATATATATATATTAGCGTGAGCGTCAGGCAGGGCCATAGCAACAGGCGCAGCCACGATTCATGATCCAGACGTAACCTTTAATAGTGGCAACCTGCCAGATGAGAGACACAGAAACTCCGGGGATGATGCCCCGGATGATGAGTTAGTAACATGCATTTAAGGGACATGAATGCATCCAGATAGAGAGGGAGAGGAGGAGAGAAAGACAGGGAAAGGAGGAGAAGAGCGGTGTAAGTCCCCCGACAGTCTAAGCCTATAGCACCATAACTAGGAGCTGGTCCAAGGCAAACTTGAGCCAGCCCTAACTATAAGCTTTATCAAAGAGGAAAGTCTTTAGCCTGCTCTTAAATGTGGAGAGGGTGTCTGCCTCCTGAACACACACTGGGAGCTGGTTCCACAGTAGAGGAGCTTGATAGCTGAAGGTTCTGGCTCCCATTGTACTTTTAGAGACTCTAGGAACCACAAGTAACCCTGCACTCTGGGAGCGCAATGCTCTAGTTGGGTTATATGGTAGTATGAGATCTTTAAAATAAACTGGAGCCTGACCATTAATCGCTTTGTAGGTCAGGAGAAGGATTTCAAATTATATTTTGTATTTTACCGGGAGCCAGTGCAGAGCAGTTAATACAGGAGTAATATGATCTTGTTTCCTAGTTCTTGTCAATACTCGTGCCGCAACATTTTGAATCAACTGAAGAGTTTTAAGGGATTTTTTGGGACAACCTGATAATAAGGAGTTGCTGTAATCCAGCATTGAAGTAACAAATGCATGGACTAGTTTTTCTGCATCGTTTTGAGACAAGATTTGACTTATTTTTGCAATGTTACGTAGATGAAAGAAGACAGTCCTTGATATTTGTTTTATGTGGGAGTTAAAGGACATATTCTGATCAAAGATAATGTCGAGATTCCTTACGGTGGTGCTGGAGGCCAAGTTAATGCCATCCAGAGTTGCTATGTCATTACATAACAATGAAAGTTTATGGAGTGGTTCCTTATAATATTGCCTAAAGGAAGCATATATGAGGTGAATAGAATAGGTCCAAGTACAGAACCTTGTGGGACTCCATGACTGACTTTGGTTTGCATGGAGGATTCATCGTTAACACGTACAAACTGAGATCGCTCAGAGAAATAGGACTTAATCCAGCTCAGTGAGGTTCCTTGAATGCCAATTAAATGTTACAGTCTGTCACAGTCTGGTTCTCTCTTTACTTGCTGCACCTCGTTACTTTTCCACTCACCCCGCCTCCACCCCGCGTACAAACTGGGATCGCTCAGATAAAAAGGACTTAAACTGGTTTAGTGCGCTTCTTTTTATGAAATGTTCCAGTCTCTGTCGTAGAATGTGATGATCAACGGTGTCAAAAGCAACACTGAGGTCTAACAAGACAAGAACAGAGACAAGTCCTTTGTCTGATGCCAATAAAAACTTTCACCAGTGCCGTCTCTGTGCTATGATGAACTCTAAATCCAGATTGAAAAACCTCAAATAAACTATTGTTATGTATGGCTTGCATGGAGGATTCATCATTAACACTTACAAACTGACATCGCTCAGATAAATAGGATTTAAACCAGCTTAGTGCGGTTCCTTTTATGCTAATGACATTTTCCAGTCTCTCTGTAGTAGTTAATTAAGGGTAAAAATTCTTGAAGCAGCTTCGTTAGAATCGGGTCTAAGAGACAGGGTGATGGTTTAGACGACAAAATTGTTGAAATTAGTTGGTTAAGGTCGATCAGAGAAAAGCAGTCTAGATATATTTCAGGTATTACAGTTTTTTTTAAGGTTCCGCTGGTTGAAGTTAAGTCATTACCGTTTGAGGGTGGTGATTAATTTTGTCTCTAATAATTATAATTTTATGGTTAAAGAAGCTCATGAAGTCGTCACTACTGAGTGATATAGGAATTGAAGGCTCAGTAGAGCTGTGGCTCTCTGTCAGCCTGTCTACAGAGCTGAAAAGAAACCTGGGGTTGTTCTTATTTTCTTCTATTAATGAAGAGTAATAAACTGCTCTGGCCTTACGGAGAGCCTTCTTATATGTTTTAAGATGATCTAGCCAGACTAAACCAGATTCTTCCAGTTTGGTAGAACTATTTCCTTTAGAATTTTCTAGACTTTAGTTTTAGTTTGCAGGTTTGAGGGTTAAGCCACGGAGCTTTCTCTGTTTTATTATCTTCTGTTTTAATGAGCGACAGAGTCGAGTGTCAGTCGCAGTGAGGCAGCAGCTCTATCAACAAGATGATTCATTAGGGACTAAAGTTATCACAGGAGTCCTCCGTTACATTGATATTGAGGTAATGGACCAAGTGCCGATGGAATAACTTCCTTAAATTTAGCTACAGCACTATTCAGATAGAATTCGAGCGTAGGATATTTTGTCTAGTGGCTTGTAACAGGACTTCATACATTTTTTTTAAATGGTTTGATAAAAGAGGATTATGTGGACGGACTAATAAATGTTCAATTTCAACACCGTATGCCAGAACAAGGTCCAGGGTTTAAACAGTGAGTTGGTTCATGTACATTCTGACTGAACCCAATGGAATCTAATAATGAGATAAACGCAGTATTAAGGCTGTTATTATCAACGTCCACATGAATATTAAAGTCACCTACAATAATTACTTTATCTGTTTTAAGGGCTAAACGCAATAAGAATTCGGATAGAAATTCAGAATACGGAGCAGGAGGGCGGTACACTATAACAAATAAGATTGGCTTTATTGTTTTCCATGTTGGGTTTGAAAGCGTAAGAACTAGGCTTTCAAAAGAGTTTAGTTTAGGTTTAGGATTGATTGATTAATAGGCTTGAGTCGAATATGGCTGCAGCTCCACCGCCTCGGCCTCGAGGAACGTGAGTATTAATATGACGAGGTGGAGTGGATTCATTTAGACTGATATCTTCTTCATGTCTCAGCCAGGTTTCAGTGAGACTAAATAAATCAATCTGATTATCTGATATTACATCATTTACTAATCCAGCTTTAGATGACAAAGATCTGATCCCACCTCAAAACTCACTTGTTCAAACTGGCCTACTCTCTGTAGTTTCCATCATTCTGTGTCCTCCCCCCTCTTCTCTTTCTTGTTCTCTTCATATGTCTCCACCATATCTCTGGTTTTGTTTGTCTCCTCTCCCTTCCAATGTCCTGCTGTTTTTTATCTCTTGTATTTTTAAGGTGTCCTTCGGTGTCTTGAAAGGCACCTCCAAATAAAATGTATTATTATTATTATTATTAAATCTATCGATAATCTGATTATGCTTTTTTTTTTCTTTAACTGTAACAGACTACATTTACCTTTTTTTGTATCCTGGTTACTTAACACTGTAACTCTATTCCATTACTCCCCAAGCCTGACCTTAATATAAATAATTTAAATGAGGTGTCATTTACAACCATGAGAAAATGGGTGCCTCTCCAGTGGTTCTCTTTCTAATGGATATATCAACAATTAGCATTACATTACAGGTTATTTAGCAGATGCTCTTATCCAGAGCAATTTACAGTGACTAACTACAGGGACAGTCCTCTGGAGCAGCTCAGGGTTAAGTGTCTTGCTCAGGGGCTGAATGGTGGCAGCCTGGTATAGAACTCACAAACTTCCGGTGTTCTATTTGAAAGCCTATCCACTATACACCACCACCACCAATGTATATATTATCCACAAAATATCTAAATATATTGTTGATTGTTAAATCATAAATATTGTAACAAGGTGAAGTTTCTACTGTCATGTTTGCAGCTCTGTGAGGCTTTACTTTTAACTAAATGCTAAAATTAGAATTCTCACAATGACAATGGTAACATGCGGATGTTGAATGTCTAGATCAAAGTGGTGGACCAACATATTCACTTTGCCATTCCTAAAACCACGTTTCTAGTGTGTCTAAAGAATGAAGAAAATATGGATTAAATATTCCTTTGTTGAGGCAGAGCACCAAACTGACAGCAATGAATTGGTTCTTTATTTTGTTAAGCGTTACTTGATGAGGAAGTATTGTAGAGATTAAGGTCTCTTTTGAAAGAGAGAAAAAATAAAAGATATATGGAAATGAAGGAACCGAATTGACTGAACAAAGAACCAGGAATTGAATACAAACTAATATGATGAGGGGATGAAGTGCAGGTGAAGAGATGAGCGGAGGAGCTTAAGTGAGGGGAATAAGGTGATTCAGGGACAAAGGGGTCAGGGAACCAAAGAACGGGGAGCTGAACAGGGGTGGAGCAGGGAATTTCAGGCGTATGGCACTATGGTCATATTGACACCATCCATCCATCCATTTTCAACCGCTTATCCGGGGTCGGGTCG
>CALSCE010010643.1:301959-350954 GCA_943593645.1 Bovichtus variegatus
GAACGGAATCCGCATTGTTCCTCTTCAATCTGAGGTTCGACTATTGACACCACCCCCTGGTAATTTAAACCGATAAGAAATGGTATATGGACGGCATTTATATAGCGCTTTTCTAGTCTTTGCAACCACTCAAAGCGCTTTTACAACACAAGTTCAAATTAACCCATTCACACGCATTCATACTGAGGCATAGGCTTCCATGAAAGGTGCTACCTGCTCATGAGGAGTGATACACATTTACACACACTGCTCAGTATGCCATCAGGAGCCTTTTGGGGTTCAGTATCTTAACCTAAAAAAATTAGCCCGACCACTTCGCTATTTAATGTCTATCATGTTTTCATCTCTTATGGCTTGGATGTCAATTGCATGGTATCCTATGCGGGGGGCCTGATTGATGTGTGCATTCCTTGACATAAATAAAGACATTTCTACCATAAATAGGTGTATAAAAATTCCCCATAAATGTAGTTTTTAACGCTTACATTTCCTGGGAGAAGACCCCAGACAACCCGCTTAATATTATTCCCCCCCAATGTTGAAACATAACCTATGCCCTTGAGACTTTTAAAGGGTGAGTCTTCAGAAGAGAGGTCATTCCCTGGAACTTCCCCAGCTCGATAGTCTGGGGAAGTTTTGAAGCATGGCAATTGATGTTCCACCCCAGTTATCAGTCAGGAACTGTAAGGTTCATGCAGGAAGCTGTCTGCTTGTGCTCCCAAAAGCGTGACTGCTGCCTCCCCTGTGCCCGTTGCTGTGTCCTTTTGGAGAAGAAAATAGAAAGTGCTTTGATGCTCCTGTGGGTGCTTTCCATCTCATCACAACCCCCACCCTATCTGCTCCCCCATCTGCTGACATGGCTCATGTGCAATGGCAGACTACTCAAAAGGGATTGAAACATGAAATCTATCAAATAGGATTTTTCATTTTGGTCAAGGGGGAAGTCAAAGAACATTTTCACTCATAGTGAGCATTATCAACTTGACATTGACTCAGTTGCCAGTTTATTAGTCACAGCTAGCTAAATCGAATGCAGTCTATTAAAACAGTCCTGCAATAAGTCCTCCCTTCATGAAGGTTCTGTTTATCAGTTACAAGAGCTTATCTCTGCTAGCGTAACCATAACCAAGCTAACTCCAGATAGCTTCAGCAACAGGCCTGCTAGCAAGACTGTTAGTTGAAAGAGCAAGTAACAGATTGCGTGGCCTCACAGCAACACAGCTTTTCAAGGGAGTGGAGATTCAACCTGGAGCTTGTAGAGGTAATATGGGACAAATATTGCACAGTAGAGGTGGACATGTTTGCCACAGAGTCCTTAGCATACTGCCCTCTCTGGTTCTCGCTGATGAGTTAGGGTTAAAACAATGAGTCCATTGGGACACAGTGCAAGTGGCTGACTACCACAGATGACTTACTGCAGTTACACAAAAGAGTAGAGAAAGTTAGTGTGTGTTTTAGAGGGATAGATGCATTCACACCTTTTCAACATCTGGTTACAATGTGTTTCAATCTTTACCTATGTTTTTTACGTCCCAACGTCCTGCAAATCAATGCTTGTGCACTGTTGGATATTATAAAACAGGCAGCAGAATTTGCTCTCTAATAAAAATAAATGAGGAAACTGAAACACTATGAGATGTAGGGGTGAGCGTCACGCACTGGGCCGTATGCAGGGTCTTAGAGATACCCGAGGCCCAAAAGATTGAGCTTGCTCAGTCGGTTCAGGGGACATGCAAAACAATTGATTTCCCTGATCTAAATGTGTGTATTTTAAGAGGTTTTGAGAGCAAAAATTGAGTAATAATGTTTTCAGTATCCAGTGTTTGTATGCATTCGCATAATTGCAAATCCCATGCCCAATCGTAACCAGGTCTTCAGTCGACACAATGCAGAGAATGACCTCTCTCATGAACATGTGGTCACTGGTAGATGAGTAATAAATAATAATATATGTTTATGATTGGGGCGGGGGAGTCTTAGGCAGTGACCTCATTTAGGATCCTAGTGGCCTAAGGGTAGCAGTGCCGGGCTCGTGTATCCGGTGCCTTCTTTCCGACTTCAACAGGGAGAAAAGGCCTATAGCCGGGTGGTTTTCTTAACTTTCCTAATATTGCTGTTACTTTGACAACATTGCCTGTTTTACTGTGTGTTTGCAATGCGTCTTGGCTCTGCTGAAAAATCATAATGTAGATAAAGATATTTAATTAATGTGTTCATTCATCAAGCCCATAAATGTCTCTGTAGTGTATAAGGGAAATGCAGCACTTTCAGTGGACTTTTAAACGCTTACTGCGCAATCGCTACCACCGCTCTTTATTCAGGAGGACACAACTTCTCAGCTGAGTGCATGCACACACACACACACACACACACACACACACACATACACACACAGAAACACAGTGGTCGGCTGTTTGATCGGCAGCCGGCCCTTATGGAATGCTGATCAGAAAAGTGACACCGCTCTTGTTGCCTCTCCATGTTTTATAGGGCCAAACTTATTTAACCACATTTTATTATGTTATTATGTTTATGAAAATACATTTTTTTATTTTTTTTTTATTTTGGGTGAAGGGAGGATAGCCTACTTGGCATTGCCTCATTGCAACAGGAATACATCTCACCAGGAATGTGTCTGATTTTGGCCTCACAACTCCTGTTCAGAGAACATGCTCAGACAAACTCACTTTCTGGAAAGCTTTTTGCTAAAGAACATGTCTGAGCCTTTAATGACTCTCGGACAGGTATTTTTCACGGACACACAAGAAAGGACATTTGTGTCTTTGTTGTGACAATAAGAATGTTTGTATCACTGCAGAGTCGGGACATTTGTTCTTCGCTAACTTTGAAATTCCATCCTTCTTGTCTGTCTTTAGGCTTCACAAGCTGCTATTGAGTCGAGCTGATGACAATTAAAGTGAATATATGCTCACATCTAACCTTAACCTTAACAGATAACATCTAGTTCATTAACATTTTTCATCCATGAGCTCAGCAGACTCTTTCAGCCCTTCTATGTCAGTAAATAGTTTAGCTATTAAAACACAAACAGGTCTAAATGCTGGCCTGCAGCTAAGTGTCAGCTGAGAAAGCATGAAAGCACCTCTTGTAATCGCTGCAATTGGAGGGCTAATCAGTCGCCCCAGAAACAGTTTAGCCTGGCAGGCATCAGTGAAATACCAGCCTAATGCTCCCTACTCGCTTTCACCTTCTATAGTGTCACTCCACATCCCACCCTTCCTCCATCACTGCCTTATATAACTACAGTGAACACCCAGGATCAAGCATATTGGTTGGAAATTGTATATGCTTTTTTCTAACCTGTTTTTCATGACTTTTTGTCACTTTTCAGTCACTATGTTTGGTGTCTAAATGTCAGCTAAGGTTTTTGTTAAAACCTAAATCATAAATAAGCATATTTTCTCACCTCTATCTATCAGTCCATTGAATTTTTTAATGCAAATGAAAATTATTCAATATTTTAGAGTGAGCCCCCGCGCTGTACCTTAACGTCACTCGCCATCATTCGTAATATTTTTTACGGTTAAGTGAAACGTCTGGGGATGTCCCAATCCAATCTCAAAGATCGGCATCAGGGCCGATCAAGATAGATTTGAACTGATTAGTATCTGCTACCAAACTAAGCCCGATCCAGCTGTCACATAGGCGTCATAAACGGAGAGCACAATTTGTGGCAGGAACAGCCACTTGTAATGTGGTAATGCAGGCATTTGGCAAGGTGGTATTAACAGCAGTGTTCCCCCTATATTGATTTTTAAGATTCTTTTTTGGCTTTTACCTCTTGTTGCATAGTACAGCCAAAGAGAGACAAGAAAGTGGGAGAGAGAGAGAAAGAAAAAGCAGTTGACATGCAGCACATTTTCCGAAGGACCATTATTCCGAAATCCCAATAGTCCGAAAAATGTCCCATTGGACAACAAATAACAATCGTCCGTTGCTCCAAAGGCCCGAAATACACACTGCTACTATGGCAAACTGTATTATTTAGCAAAATAATAATAATCCAATCCGAAAAAAGTATCAGATCGGGACTCGGTATCAGCCGATATTTAATATTAAATGATTCAGATTGGAATTGGGGGCAAAAAAAACCTTGATTGAGACGTCCCTAAAACTGTCGTCCACCATTGAACACTCTGAAGAGCCGCAATGCATTTTGGGTCAGAGAGTACAGTATGTTCAGTAAACTTACATCTCATACTCAGAAATTCCTGTTAATCTAATATACATCCGGGCATTTACTCGCATACACTGAATCCAAATACTATGCTCAAGTTTACGTCATACTTATGATTAGTATGTTAGCATGCAATTTGAAACAGAGACTCTCTCCCGTTTCCAATTTCCACCTCAATCAGCTGATTGAGGGCGTTCACTCTTTCAGTTTTACCAATCAGCTCTCATTTTAATATGAGATTGATAAATCCCTCCTCCACCCCATTCACCTCCAGCACCATTGGATCCTTTCACTGACCTCATCAGAAGTTCACATACATCTACTCCATTGGGGCATATTCCTGTATGGCATCACTGCCACTACCCATAAAATATGACGTCAACTCCAAAGACTCCTCTAATTTCTCCATATTTCTTCAATATTTTCATTGTGCATTTTGTCAAATAAACTCATTTAATTACTTGTTAAGCCTATTTCCAATTGAGTCTCTCCTGAAAGATAAATAATATAGGCCCATTCTTTGTGTTGAGGTCGGATATGTATCAGCATTTCTGTTTGCCGTGTTAAATCTTTCCATCGCTCTCTTTTTCTTACTGCTGATCTCCTGAAAAACTCCCAAGCTGGAAAGTGCGTTGTGTTTCTATGACAACCAGCAAACGTGAGTTATCATGTCGATAGCTGCATATTAAACACTGTTTAATACTTGGATTTAGATATTTATTGCTTTTTCCTTTTGTTTTTATATATTTGAAAACATAAAACATATTGTAAATGTTGAAAAAGAAATGTATGTGGTGAAATGTTATTAAAGACTTACTGAACAACAATATGATACAGCACACACTCTAGGGGGTCAACAAATACAGGCTTTCAGTCAAAGACCTTCAGGCAAACACATTTGTTTTGTCAATGACCAAAGGCTTCTATGTAATTAAATAGATGGAAAGATTATAGTGCGTTCTTTGTATGTCACCTAGCGAAGTGGATTAGTGGACATTTTAGCTCAAGTCTATATTAAGCTTATATAATTACGATTACTAATTAGTCATAAATGCAGTTGGACAAAATAACTGCTGTGTCTGTTATCTGTACGACTATGTGTGCTATGTCCAGGTGCTGCTGTGAAAATAATTCTTACCATTTAAACTCAATTGCTTTGCAATCACATGAGCAAGGATTGTCGTGAAAAGGATGAAGAGAACTTGGCAGCTTAAATTGACTCTAAAGTCATGGAAATATAAGGTTTAATATAAGGTCATTTGTGCTCACTACAGCACAATAATGTCCACAGTTTCACAGTCTACTAGCAGTCTTCTTGCTCTGTCTCATGAATGCAACCATTAAGAAGTAAATGTAAAAGCTTTAATGAATTTGTTATGTTACTATTGGGCTATAGTATTAAGATACGGAGGAGTAAAATAGATGCGTGTCCCAAGACCAGCACAGCTGTATGTGCGTTGATAAAGTTGGTCTGGTCACAGTTGCTCTATAAAGTTCCAGTGCCAGCAGCAACCCCCAATTAAAGGCTTTGCTGGTGTTTCTTTGGCATAAATCACAAGTTTAACCCCAGTGAGCTTTGGTCCTGCCTTTCTCAGCTGTCGATGTTTATATTTAGTGCTGTAGGCAGAAAGATGGAGCTGTGGTGTAGGTTTACCGTGAAACCCGACCTGCTGGGCTGTTTTATCATTTGGCCCATATTTTTTCCCTCAGTAGTCCATGTGCAGGTATGTACTGTATCAGAGACGGCCTCCCTCTGTGTTCCTGGCATGGGAGCTAACGCAGGGTTTTTGCTGTGGAGTCTGAACCCATAACTAGCCATGGCATTTCTTAATCTCCTTCTGTCAGCTCATCGTTATGGTCACTGCACAAACCTGTTATTGGTGCCTACACCATGGTTCTGCCTGTTAAATGAAAGACATCAAGTCTTTTTCTGCTGTCAGTCTGAAAAAATAGTAGTGAAATTCCTACAAGTCACTGGGATGACTGGGAATGAATGTCTAACAACGAACTGACAATTCAGTTCAACATTTCAAAAGTTTGCTGTATCACGACAATCTTTTATTGAAGCCTCAACCAGGCTGTGATTGGTTGGTTCACAAAAAATGACATTGACGAGTGCATTGACTTGAAAAGTTGAACATGTTTCAACAAAAGCACAAAATATAGCTAAAAAGCCATCTAGCCAAACCCAAACCCTGCTTATCTTATCCCTATAGTCTTCTGTCTTTACTTCTGTCTTTTTAACCGCTTCAGCTGCAGAGCTTTGACGAACAGTTGAACTGGTATCGCTGGTCTCAATGCGTTGCTTAGAAAAGTACAGTCGGTGTACTGTATATGTGAATTTGAACAACTTTTGGCCCAAGGTGCCATGTCCTTATTGTTGATCTTGAGTACTTCTGTAACCCTTTCATTGTTATATGTTGAGTCATCTCTTGGCTTTGTAATCATGTGTTACATCAGAAAAGAGAATATGTGCGCTCTGTTAACCAAAGGTTGATATCTACACATTCTTACTTTGGAACTGTCAACATGTCAACAATAACTGGAAACATGGTCCTCCATCCAATATTTAAAAAAAACGCAACACGTTTTTGGGATATTTAGATGTTTTGAAATGACTCATCCCACATTCCCTCAACACAAATATAAGTTGTGCTTTCTGATTCTATAGTAAATGCTCAGATCTATGGAAAGATTCTTCATGATGTTCTCTTTTTAATATAATATCCAGTCGAGGATAGCCTTTGGCACCAGATGTGGAGGTCCTCCTGTACAATGACCCTTTCCAGGACGATGCTGTGACCATCCGTGAACAGAGACAGGGGTCTCCTACCATGTACGACCACTTGTTATCATGTGACCCAAGTTCCATACTAAGATCACGTGATGCCAACTGAGCTATCTCCATGACAATGGAGAATACTTAAATTTGCTCTGGAAAACTGTGAGATGCTTTTGAAAAAAAAATCTATGCTAGCTTGCTATCCAAGGGTGAACATGAATTTTCACACTATTTTAATACTATTCATCATGAAACTGGAACAAAATGTTATCATCTCAAAAGGTTACTGGCAATGTACTCTAAACGTCTGGGGACTTCTAAAATAGTTATTCTACTCTGAAATCCATTTCATTTGTACTGTTATTTCCACTTGCCATATGTTTTTGTTTGTTATATATAATCTATTTTAACCAATGTTTAGACTGATGGAATAAATATGTTGGGACCATTTAGTAGTTAGGGTTGGGTCTGTTAGTGTGTAAGGTCTTTGGTTAGTGTTAGGTGTTTTGTGGGTTGTAAATGTTACTGTATAATACTTGAACTCATTATATCAAGACGCGTTAGTAAAGATACATTTTATACACAGTCTGCTTAGTGGCTGCACCCCTATTCTCAAGCTTCTGATAATTTACCAGGATGTCCTATTTCACTTATCTCCATTATGTCTTATGTGTGAATCGTATTTTAACTGTTGTGAATAAACTGAATTGAATTAAATGTATTTAATCCACAAAGCTTCCTCTCTGCACAGTACAACCTTTCTTGGTGGTCTATTTAGGGTTTAAAGCACAGATTAAGAAGTATTTTACACTGTCTGTAATATCCCCTTCCAGCTAGGATAACATTGTTTTTCCCCTTGAACCTTATTCTTTGACTTATCAGGGTATCTTCTGCTTTCCTTCCAAGAACTTGTTTTTAATCTATAGATATCAGTTACAAAGACATGAACAAGGACATCTACAAGGACATGTACAAGGACAAAGAGACTGTAAGATAAATTACATTCGAAATGAATGCTTCAGGTTCACAAAAGGGATCACAAAGGGAACAGCGGATATGATGCAAATTACTGGATGAATTCTATTATTGACAGACTCTTTACAACCACAAAAGGATGGCTGACAATTAGCAAAAGGTATCAAAGGATTTTCTCAGTAAGAGAAAAGCAAAAGCGAGTTTTAAATTATTATCCAGCAGGCTGAGGTTTAATGAGCTGAAGGAGGTCTGAATACCTTCCAAAGGCCACAGCCACATCCCACCGCTGGGTACTGGGTTTAATCTTCTCCTGTTAATGGGGCAACTTCACTGTTTTCAAAGCAATATAGCTATAATTTACTCATCCAGCCAGGTGTTCTGGTGTTGCTTTACCTTTGGCACGAAGCTCTCTGGACTGCAGTGAGCTGGGACAGCAGGGGGCTGGTGGATACAGATGATGGTCTGTATTGGGTAAAAGGGTTAAAGCCTTATTTAACCCGTCCCACAGTTTTGGCTCAATAGTTGGGTATGGACAGCTGATCTGCAGCTAGACGAGAATATTAAGACGGATATTTAGGAATCTTATACAAACCTCACACAGCTGTTACAATACAGTTCAGTCCATGTGGTTAAAAGTATAACTAAAATAATGTGTTAATTTTCAACTATTTTGATAAATTAATTGAGTATTTTTTATAAACAAAAATGCCAAAAATCCCCTGCTTTCAGCCTGTCAAAGGTAAATATTTTCTGAGTATTCTCTGATTGTTGGTCAGACAAAACGAAGAATTGGAAGAGATGATAATCAGTTATGGGTAATTGTGATGTACATTTTTCACATTTTCTGATAATTTTACACCTAAAATTTCATTGTGAAAATAACTGGAAGATTAATCAGAAATGAAAATAATTGTTAGTTGCAGCTCTACTCAAAAGACACAAAGGTGTATAAGCCTTTTCTCCTCTATATGGCATATACTGTATGTTGCAAATTCTATATCACAATTTCAAGTACTTATGTTGAAGAAATTATACTATTTATACTAGCAAAAGGTTGCACAGTTAGATCAGGTGGCAAAGGCTCTGCTGTTTGAGGGAGCTCTGAAAGAATCAGAGCAGCAACAATGATTCTGTTAAGATAGTGTATTCCCCATAATAAAGATGTACATACATATTAGATGTTAATGTAAAGCAAAAATGCCAAAAGCTTAACACATAAGGATTCAAGAGTAACAGTTAGAAGTGTTATTAGAGATATAGTTGTACAAAACGCTGGAGCAACAATCTGACAGAGCTATAAGGGCCGAGTCTTGGTGGTCAGTAAATGTCAAGGCGTCTGTGTTTGAATGTGTTCTTTGAATCTGTAAAGGGGTTTTTGTTCAATGCAAAGCAGGATGTTAAGTTGCTCTTTAAAGGTACCCTCTGCCATTTTTGACCACTAGTAGCACTATGGAGCATTGTTTTCAACAGTGGGTTTTGGGGACGTGCATAAGTATAAACATGCATACACACATTCCTGCCGTCTGTTTTCACGTTTTTACATTGATTAACAGTCGGTGGCAGTAACGTACAGAGAAAGCAATGCACCAACAGGCTAGAAGTTGTAAACATGGATGTAAACAATGCACCTTTATGCATTTTGTTGAGATACACCTTTAATGCTCCCCTTAATCCTTCTTCTTCAGCCTTGTTGGCTAATTTCCAACATTTAAAGAACTGATCAAATTCACAGTTTTTCCAGACCTGTATGCGACCCCTGAATAAACATGATTGTACACTGTTGTGTTTAATTAATGTATTTGCCGACTAATTGCGTCCATTCTGGAGTGTAGTAGACGCTCTGAAAGCCTCTCATTACAGCTGAGCACTCGCCCTGTTGACTCAGGTGCTGTTCGTCTTATTAATGACCATTGCAGACCATTGAGTTTGCGGGTGGTAATTTTGGCCGAGGCGGGTCGATTCATATGTCGACATGAGTGACAATTTAAGTGCATCTCTGACAAATGTGTTTCTTTTAAGGGTAGTTAGGAATACAAATACAAATCTAGTGATGAATACTGTACAATACAAAGAGCTCATTATTGTTTTTTTCCCACTGTCTTTCAGTGGCCTTGTACATTGAATAGTAATAGCACTTTGATTGGTGTGAATGGGTTGTTTTAGTGAGAACATTTCTCTCCTGACCTCTTCCCTGTAGCAGTTAAGAAGTCCTGGGAAACGCACCATGTGCTCTGGTGGGACAGGTACACAGGGAACCATTTCTTCCACTCTCATGTCTCATGTCAGGTCACATACATTCATTTCAATGTGAGCCAAGCTTGATCAGGTGCCATTGTGTAGTTTGAAATAGCAGCAGCTCTTAAGAGGGGTGACATTTGATGGCCACCGCCTGATGAGCCAATAAATGATGTTACCAGCCACATCAGTTTGTGGATCTCCAAGAAAATACAGCAAAATGTCTGTTTTGAGTGTAATTTCTCTCAGTAATAATACCCTTGTACACACCAATGTAATAGTTGTCATCTGAGAACATGATACAATAAGATAAAACATCAATGATCCCCGAGAGGTAATGCACATGTTACAGCAGGACAGAGACAGGAAAGAAAACAATAAGACAAATAAAGAATTTGAGAGGTGACAAAAATAATTGCTATGATAAATAGATTGCAATACTTTACCAAAAGAGGTCCAGTAGTCAACATGGTACAGCTGTCTCGGGGGTGAAAGTCCAGTCTTTGTTTGACTCATCCATCCATCCCAGACCTCCTCCCTACGCAGACTTTCTTGCTCTTTATTCTACGCACTTGCACTCAGTGTTCAATTGTGCTGCGTAAAAAATGTGTATGAATAACACGCAAAAGTACAGCTCCGTACCTGAACATTTTTATATGATCCTTTGTATCAACTATGTTACTCTATTTGAATTTTAGTGTTCCTTCTAACACCTGCCCAGAAATAACAGACGACAGACAGGCGGATGACAACCAACTCTGACTCATTTATGTTATCTGTTTATCCACAATAATCATCTTATTGTACTCAAACAGAAGAGCCTTTTGTGATCACAAAAAGCCCCATGTCTCCAAATTGTCAAAGTATCAGTAGCAGACTGAGGCAGACAACTTGTGGCAGAAAAGAATCCATGAAAAACTGCATGTGACACGCTTAAAGACAATAAAACCCTTGGTATTACAAAAGCAGTGTATGGACAGTGGCTTTCCTGAGTGCTTGTGTAGATAATGGGGATATCCTGCTGGTGTAGATACCGTAGCCTTTCACTTGAGGTCAGACCACCTTCTATTTAAGTCCTCTATCAACTGGCCAGAGGTGGAATCAGCACAAATAAGATATACCCTTTCCTTTCAAACTAAAAATACTTATTTATACTTGACAATTGTCAGTAAATATTGCTATATGTCATCCTGACACATGATGAAATCCTGAGATAAATTTTAAAGGTGCAATGTTTAGTTCTGAGCCACCTGCTTCAAAAGAAAAATTCACCTCGCCTACTGTGTCCATACAATCTAAATTATATAATTTAATAATAATAATACATTCATCACGTTATTAAAAAAGCCAACTATAGTATGTTAACCTGTTTATAATTTAGTTGTAGCAGTTTGGCATTATATTGTGTATTGTACAGCTATACATCTCTCTCTTCTAGTGTTGACATATTAACTGTGTATTTTTTACTCCTGTGTGATGTCAGTCAGTTCATTAGAGCAGACTGCTGAAACTCTAAGAGTCTAAATATATCTGCTATCTTATAATCTTCACATGGACCTTAGATATCTGTGTTTACTGAGTCACTGGGGCTCTACGCTCCGTGTAGCGTTATGTTTTGATAGTTTGTATTTTTTGCTTGAGCAGAGACGAGCGAACGACTTGTGTTTTTGTGTCGTCTTCCATGCCGACATAGGACTGCTTGCAGCGGCGTAGCATACATTGTAGTTTTACGGTCTGCCGTGTTTGTGCAGGATGTCCTGTGTTGCACAAGTGACTATTCTCTCTCACCATCAGTGGTCTGCAGTGTTTTAACTCCACCTTGTAGATTCAGTTCAGCTTGCTTGAAACCTTGACCAAGGTGGTACCAAAAAAGTACCAGGTAGTATCCACAACTTGGCAATGAAAAGCCAAGAACAAAATGGTTCCAAGCGAGTCGGGTTTAGTCAAGCCATGCCGGTACCATGCAGTGGAAATATACAGCTCCAGACTGTGCGCTAACTGAGCACACACACACACACACACACACACACACACACACACACACACACACGTGCTTCATCTGTAGCATTATCATCCTTCAGCCTCTTTTCACAGGTAGCACTAGCAGCTGGCAACATCCTACTCACTCACAGAACCTGTTGTGTTGTTTTCTCTACTGTTTCATCCATTATCTGAAGTTCCAGGTACGAGAGTCTACCGTTTTCTATTGGATTTAATTGAGGGGCCTGCGATCGATATGAGATGATATCATATGCCCATTTTACACAATCAGTTACATGTATCTCAACTCACAAAAAGCAACTAATATATGATTCGACAATGTAATTGCTGTGCTCTTACAGACATTTAAATGAAAAACAAAGTATTTTTTAAATAAAAAGAATAAAATTAGAGCCCCTGTTGTTGGAGGTCTGGTTGGTGGTCAAAGCTGGTCACTAAAATGAGAAAAACTGGTCGACCTTAAAAGGTAAGTCCACCTTAAGTGAGCCTGGGCTGTTGTTGCTAACTTTGGGGCTAATCCCTTTACTTCAACAGGTGGCAAGCAAGTTGAATGTTAAGGAAAGCGGTAGACGGTAGAGATGGTGAAAGAGAGGTTTGTTTGATCATTTTTTTCATAGGGTCATATTTTTGGTATTTTCTAAATCCATTTATAGTTAGTACTATAATTGATTGAAAGGTTGGTCTGTCCAACAACAAAATGTGCTGTTATGATTAACTATTCACCTATTAACCGCATGAACTGCAGAAAATAACGCTAATGTGATTTGACTGTGAACTTATATTTTCATATTGCATTCACCTATTTAATTTATTAACACTCAAAGTGTGATGAGAGAAGCAATATCAATTTAGACTCTTTAAAAAAGAGTAGTTCAGTTTTTGATGGACGTAGGCTAGCATGTTTTTCCTCCTGCAATCCTTTATAGATTCTTTATCTGACTATAAATAAAACGTCTTACCGGTATATTTCCCAAAAACCTGTTTATGTCTATAAATTCATTCTTTAGCTTATCCTTTTTTGAGGGTATTGCGAACTTTGGTCCAAGCGCTTAGTTACTTTTTTATGAATACATATTTCTATAGACTTGTGAATGGGTGAAGAATTGCAAATAAGAATGACCAATAAACATGGGACACAAGTTTGTGGTGATGATAGCTCCCTGCATTATTTTCAAGGTAAATGCCATTTGTTTTTCATGTATCAGTTCTAGGCACATGGGGAAAGCATTAGCCCTTAATGCACTCTCTAATGACTCTATAGGCCTGTGTTCCTACTTTGGTAATTCTCTTGTGTTCAAGTTTTCTCTGCTTCCTGAGTAATCATCAGTGGCTTTTCTTTAGTGCAAGTTCAACATCAAAGCACTGCAGGCATGTCCATGTCCCACAAAAGACCTGTAGTATCTGTAACACAATGACCTTTGACCTTCGCACTGGTTGGCATGAGAACAACAGTCTTCTTTTCACAATTTCAGACCGAATCAGGAATATACAATATTACAATGAAAGTGCATTTTAGAGTGTGTTAGGTTGCAGACTTGAGACAATGTCATACTGAGTGAAAGACTAGCCTAGTGACTAGACTGATATTCTTTCTTCCCACATAAGACTAGTGACTGGAAGCTGGGAGTGCAAGTATAAAATAAGTTGATGAGTTTGACATATTAATAGCAGAAATATTTAAGAAAAAATAGCAGAGCTAATAAAAGTTCTTAAGCCAAATAGTTTTACAAACATCGTTAAGAAATAGCTTAAAAGCTTAAGAAAGGTTCTGAACAGGGGAAATAACAATTAAAAAGTGTAGAAACTAAATTTAAAAAGTACTCATACGTAACACTAATGTTTAAAGGTTTTCAATATAGATATATTGCTTTTCAATAACACCGGCTGTGATTGCGTGTTTGATAAAACCCTCATATTTCAATAATTAATTCATAATTTTTTTAGCTTGAGGAAGTTTTTACCGAATTGCTGTCATTTAATGAATGCATAAGTAATCAAAACATGACTTTTCGTTGCGGTTCTGTGAAGTTTCGAACAAAAATTCATGCTGAAACTTTCACAGTGATAATGCTAATATGCTGATGTTAAGTAGGTAATGTTAACCATGGTCATCATCTTACTTGTATGTGTTAGCATGCTGTCATGACAATTACCACTGGAACCACACAATAATAATTAGTTTTGTAGGTCATAAACCAAAGTATTGGTCAAATTAAAATGTTGACCTGATGATGGCACTAGAGAAAAAGTCACCAAAGTTATTACATTTTATGTTGAAGGATACATGAATGTGGGAACCAAATGTCATGACAATCTATTAAACAGTTGTTGAGACATTTAACTGAAAACCACAAATGTGAACCTGCTGGAGGCAGGAGGTCAAAAGTCCGGGGCTCAGAAGTCATTAGGATAAATTATGTGGGAAGAAAGAATATCAGTCCAAAATTTTGTGCCAATCCATCTTATAGGAACCAAAATGGTGGACTGGCTGACCAAAATGGCATAGAGCCATGCTGCTAATGAAGCTAACCGTTTGCGACAGAATGTTTGCAAATGAAGACTGAACTCAAGAATTGACATAATATTCTGCTTCTCTATCTACTTCCTATTGAACAACCTTCTCCAAATCATGCCAAAACATTCAGATCAGGAAAATGTCTGAAATCATAGAAACTAAAATTGTGTAGAAAGTGACACTGAGAATAAAATACTCAATATCTAAAATTTTAGATACATAAAATCTCAATTAAAACTATGCTAGGCCAGAAGGTAACAGTCATTTATCACATTTTTTTCTGCTGGAAATTCCAAGGCTAAGAAAAATACTGGTGAGAAGACTGGAGAGGCTCAAACCACAGATGTGTCCCCAGTGTGCCTGTCTTTTGGTGTGTCTTGTCCAACAGGGTGAGAGCTTTCCAAGAGCTCCAAGTTCCTGCTGTCAAATGGTCTGAGACTGCTCTAATACCTCTGAGAGCATCTTGGCCAACAGTGTATGTTTGATGGTATATTATAATGAGTCAATGTAGCACAGAAGCTATTCCTACAGTATATAGCCCTGTCAAGAGTTGAATTTTTCACACTCAATGTCTACATCCTGTCCATAACCGGTTGTCTTTACACATACACTTACTGCACAAGCTGTCTACATGACAATCTATTCATTTTATCACTACACCACTAGTTTTCGGTCTTATAAAATCAGCTGTCTAACTAGTTAGGTGGCACACAACTTAGTTAAGTGACATTTGTTAGTGTGTCGTCTGTGAAAAGGGGTAAAAGATAAAGGGCTAGCTACATTGTGTTAAATAAATGTTAAAACAACATGTCACAATTATGATGCTTAAATCAAAACTACTAGCTAGCTAACTATTTGTGCTATTAGTTCAAAGCTGTGCAGTGGTGTTGTTACACACTGGCACACTGTTTATTAATTATGATTTAATATTGTTGTCTTTACCCTTTACTGTAAAATGGTCTAATCTTTAAATAATCTGATTATAATTGTGAACATTTTTTAAACAAAAAATACAAAAGACAAGAATAAACAAATGCAGTATTACAGGGAATGAACGTAGGCTAATGAAATGGATACTGCTTATTAATCCCAAAACACCAATAGTTGCCTTCGTTGGTTTGGTTTGTTAGGTTTAGGCATGAAGAGTGAGATTGGTTCGGGTAAACCAGTCAGAGGCAGAGTCGGCGGGTCAAGCCTTCGTCATTCTGCACAATAATTAGGTATGTGCTTCTGTTTGTTGCAGGGAGATTATGTATTTTCGGAGAAATGGACCTTGGGAGCACTTATTATGGAAACCCTAGTTTCTTTTTTCCATAGACTGTGTTTTTAGATCCAAAGGAATATACTGTATAATGCTAGCACTGACATGCAAACTGTGGACAGTTCTTACAAGGTCTTATTTTCCACTTGATCATTTCACTGTATTATGAGAAACCTTTGTTGGTTGTTTAAAGTTCTCTTTTCTATATTTTATTTTATCTCGTCAATACTGCCTTTAGGTTCAACGTTTAATTGATGATTTAGAAATATTCATTGTAATGTCCAAAGTTTTATTGGAACTTTTTCTACTATTAAATAAATAATGTTATTTCATGCATAGAGCTTTCTAGTTATCTGTTCTTATTTATGGATAGGTCTAAGTTCATGACAAAGTGAGATTGGGGGTGCACCTTGGTGGTTTCGTTGAACTAAGTTTGTCAAAAGAAGGGGTCCAAAGTTTGGGAAGCCCTGCCCCAGTGTTGCCTTGTTTTTCACCTTCCCTGTGTTCCCAGTAATCCCCTTGTCTGTCTTTCTCTCTGTTTCTGTTTGTGTGTGTGTTGACGTCGTTCTCCTGTCTCTCCTCATCATGCACACCTGTCTCTCTCCGAGTCTGCTTACCTGCCGTTCATCAGCTTGCAGTATCGCTGACTGACCTTGAGCACACTTCTGCCCCCTACAGGATGGTTTGGACACTCCATTATTTTTCCTTTGGCCAAAACTTCTAGCTGTTTTAAGAAATTCAAATTTCAAAATTACATTTTAACAGTTTCACAAAATAATCTTAACTAAAGTTCCACTTGTGTGTTTTTTCCTAAGCTTTTAACCGCATCACTCTTCGTCATAACTTTGCTCACGTTGTGGAGATGGCTCTGTTATCATCAACCTGGCCTTAGAACTTTGATCATGTGTTGCAATCCATATGACATCACAGGCAACTAAAACTAAGAGGGAAAGATGTGATCAATTTCCAAATAAATCATCATTGGTAAGACATTGGATGTGAACAATAAGTATCGATTATCAAAGAAAGTCCAACCGTCCACCCAGACCGCCTGAATGAGAGTTGTTGCGACACTGCAATCTTTCTATGACCACTTTTGCTTCTGTAGGAAGACCGCCTCCAAGCTGCAAGACCACAAAAGGTCACAAAATAAAGGCAAATCTTGTATTAAGAGTTTCAATGAACAATCAGTGTTTTTCCTGTGAGGACATTCTCTGATTTCTCCATTACTTGAATTAACCAAGGATTTTGTTCTTTTGACAAACTTACTAGCTTTTTCCTGAGCTTTCAACCACATGGTCTTAATAAGTTAATGGAGTTTGCTCAGTCATGCCCATGGTTCAGTTGTTATCACAAGTATAAAACTTCTGTCCCTTGATAACAGTTGGTAGATGGGAGAAGATCTTAACTTGTGTCTCTGTGCAAAGATGGTCTGCTGGCAGATGTGAATAGCATGTCCCACAATTGAACTATATGTGTTGAAGGAAAAAGTCTTAGGGGTGCTTTCACACCTGTAGTTCATTTGATTTGGACCGTGTACTGATGGTAACTTCAATTTTACATTTGCACGGAGAACTCTGATCTCTGGGGCAGGAAATGGCCTGCAAAGGCTCAAGGAGGACACTAATGGACAACTGGCCAATTTATGTTACCAAGCCTGTTTTAGGGCCAATATTCTACATTCCAGGATGTGGCCTTCTCAGTCACACACACAACGTGAAGTCAAAGGACAAAAGTAACTGGCCTTTAATGCTAAATTAAATGTACATTAATTGATGTGTTATGCTGATCTAACATATAGGACATTTAGTAAGTTTGTTTAAACATGCTGATTTTGATGCAGGAACCACAGAAACTGAACCAACACGTTTCTGTCTGGTTGGATGAAGCCCCACTTGTGTCACTTGCCCCCCGCATTGCCCCCCGCATACTATTGACTGAAGACCATACAACGAGAAGAAGCCCAAAGATCCTTCTCTTCTCTTCCTGTTCTTATCGTCTTATCTTATTGTTCTTCCAATGTGTTGTGTGTATATACATATACAGTATATATATATATATATATATATATATATTGAATTGCTCCAAAAATCTTCCCTTGTGGTTCATAAACTCTCAGCTGCTCAACTGTTCATTAATTCAAATTGATTGGTCTTCCACAAGTTAATACATCTTGGCAGGATATCATCCACTGATTTACCTGGTACGGTGGTCCTTCATTCAGAAAGTGCTCATCTCTGTACTCATTGTGTTAATCGCATTTATTCTTTTATTTATCTGGTTAGTAGTCATTAGTTGTGTGTAGTAGTAGTTAGTAGTTTAATAAACATTTCATTTATAAAGAACTTGATTATGTGGTTTGTGTGTATGAAACATTACAGCCACTGTCCAAGAGTCAAGAAGTAAGTAGTAACCTTCAGAATTGAAGAATTAAATTACTTAATTAATAAAGTGTGGTGCTCTGAGGTGTAATTACCTGAAACTACTGACTGCTGTTCATTGGTCACTCTCTGTGAACGCACTGTGGACGTGTGCACAGTGTCATTACAGGAGCAACAATCTGGATTTATCGTTACAAAGACAACACGTTTTCTTTGAAGTATTTATTCACTGGGATGATAAATTAACTGGAGGAGATTTTTCCCATAAACTAAATCAGTTTCTGTCACTCCTGCAAGGTGCTTGTTTTACAGTTAACAAAAAACCCTTTATCTATTTGGCACATAGAGCCTATTCAGGGAGAAAATAAATCAGTTCCTATTGTTGACCATCGAGGGTGTTGTAAAGCAGCTGCTGGACAACCAAAAAACATAGAGAAAGCAATCTGGAACTGACTCTTCAAACATTTCACATCCTCTGCTACAGAGCACTTTGAAATCGCTGCTAGCTTGTGCAGTCAGGTGTCGTAGAACTTGTTTGCAGAAGCATTTAATGCTCAGCTCAGCTGATGTCCACCCAAAGCTTCCAGTCAGTCTTTGCCAAGGCAGGGTCTGAATTAAGTGACTCTGAATCTCCCAGAAAGCATGTAGGTAGTGAGGCGTAGCGATGGCTAATCTGTTGTAGGGTTGTTGTCAGCCAAAGAAAATCCGGGTGGACTCAAATTCTAAATGCTCTCTAATTGATTCGTCGACGGGGAAAAACAATCTGCCCATTACCTCTGGAATGTTTTAATGACAGCAATGACGTACTAATGATGCAGAGAAAATTACCCGAGTTGTAACCAAAATCTTTTATTTTATTTAGCTGATGAGCACACTCTGTAGTCCTCTCCATAGAACTCTCTAGATAGTGAGGAGGAAGTAGTGAATGATTTGGGAAAAAGCATGTTGTTCCCCAGAGTGATGAGTAGAGCTCACGGCAGTTGGATTGGGATAAAGAGCTTTACTGTTCAGTGAAATTGTGATATTAAATAACACAGACATGTTTGAGTCCGTCCCTCAATACTTTCTGACTCATTGGTGCACTTTTCCGTGTCCCAGAGAGATCAGATAGATCAGATTTCCAGAGAGAAGTGCACTGAATGCAGTTTCCAGAGAGAAGTGCACAGAATTTTCAGCCTACTTCAGAGATAAGATACTAAGTACAATTAGAATACATATATTTCAGACAAGGGTGTAGCTTTGCACTCTTTGCTTAATACAAATGTGATTATAAAAGTGGTTGTGAGCGGATGCGCTCACACAGGGAAACGACAGCGGGAGAATGAAGAGAGGGAGCGTTCTTTGGGAGCGCAAAACAGTTTATTAAAGGCGGCTCGGTCTCTGTCTCCGTCTCCGTCTCGCCTCTGTCCCCGTCTCCGTCTCCGCTCGTCTTCGTGTCATTCCGTCCTGTCCGTCTCTCCGACATGAACCCACTCTACTGCAAGACAGAACCAGGTCATCGCCGTGCTTTTATTGTGCGACTGATTACCTGATTCCGTCCAGCTGCCTGGCTTCCAGCTGAGCCACTCCCATCTCCTCCCTAGCCACCACACCCCACTGCCACAGTGGTCTATGAGTTAAAACCTTCTATGTGCTCACCTGACCCCGTAGCTACCATGTTTTTTAAAACAGTTTTAAAGACTGCCATCGTTAAACCAAATCAAATCAAATCAAGTTTATGTATATAGCCCAATATCACAAATTATGCATTTGACTCAGTGGGCTTTACAGCCTGTACAAGGTACGACACCCTCTGTCCTTAGACCCTCACATCGCACAAGGAAAAACTCCCTAAAAGAAACCCCACAATTAGTGGGGGAAATATGGAAGAAACCTCAGGGAGAGCAACTGAGGAGGGATCCCTCTCCCAGGACGGACAGACGTGCAATAGGTGACGTGTGTACAGAACAAACAGCATAGTTAAAAATACAGCATGGACAATCTATGCGACAGAGAACATGATACGATGGTATATAAAAAAGATTGATCCAGGGGGATGTCAAGGCTTCCTGGTGTCAGGCAGGACCAGGGCAACAGGTGCAGCTACGATTCGCGGTCCAGAAGTAATCTTTAATAGTGGCAACCTGCCAGATGAGGGACACAGAAACTTAGTTAGTAACATACATTTAAGGGACATGAATGCATATCAATAGAGAGGGAGAGGAGGAGAACGAGAAAGATAGGGAAAGGAGGAGAGGAGTGAGTCCCCCGACAGTCTAAGCCTATAGCAGTGTAACTAGGGGCTAGTCCAGGGCAAACCTCAGCCAGCCCTAACTATAAGCTTTATCAAAGAGGAAAGTCTTTAACCTGCTCTTAAATGTGGAGAGGGTTTCTGCCTCCCGAACACACACTGGGAGCTGGTTCCACAGTAGAGGAGCTTGATAGCTGAAGGCTCTGGCTCCCATTGTACTTTTAGAAACTCTAGGAACCACAAGTAACCCTGCACTCTGGGAGCGCAATGCTCTAGTTGGTTTATAAAGTACTACGAGATCTTTAAGACAAACTGGAGCCTGACCATTAATCGCTTTGTAGGTCAGTAGAAGGATTTTTAATTATATTCTGTATTTTACCGGGAGCCAGTGCAAAGCAGCTAATACAGGAGTAATATGATCTTGTTTCCTAGTTTTTCTCAATACTCGTGCCGCAGCATTTTGAATCAACTGAAGAGTTTTAAGGGATTTTTTGGGAAAAACACATAATAAGGAGTTGCAGCAAGCCAGCCTTGAAGTAACAAATGCATGGACTAGTTTTTCTGCATCTTTTTGAGACAGGATGTGCCTTATTTTTGCAATGTTACGCAGATGAAAAAAAGGCAAACCACTTCTCTCTTTTAATACCTCAGTATTATTGTTTTTGAACAGGTAAATACTTTTGTTAAAAACAATGATATATTTGAGACATTCCACAGACATTTGGTTAAAGTGGTGAAACACATAAGAATCAGAATCAAATAAGCTTTCATTCCTTGTTCTGTTAGATCTTACTGTGACCTTTGATACCGTTGATTTTACTGCATGGACTTGAACATTGGGTCGGTTCCTCAGGAAGGGTTCTAAGGTTGTTTAGTTTGTACCTGGCTGGGAGTTCTTCGTTTCCCCGGATGACTTCTCCTCAGAGAAAACAAACATAACCTGTGGGGTCCCGCAAGGTTTTTAATTTAGGTTCAGTTCTTTTTAGTCTATATATACTACAGCTTGGCGATTACTTCGGACACCATAACATTGAGTTTCATAGCTATGCTGATGACACCTAACTATACTTTTCTCATTGATAGGTTAGTGCAATGTTTAAATGACAAAAGTGTATAGATATTCCACAACATCCTATACCTTCAATCATCAGCCCTTCATACCAAAACCTCAAAAACATCGGGGTTTGCTTGGATTCTGACCTCAGCTTTATTAGAAATGTCACTAAAGGGCGATTTTATCATCTTAGAAACATTGCTAAGGTTAGACCATTTCTCTCTCAGGCTGACACAAAAAAAAATGCATGCTTTACAACCTTTAGGCTTGACTATTGCAATATCTCTTGTTTTGTCTACAGCTGGCCTTAAAGGATCTCAACAAAAACGCATTGGGAGTCAGCGTTTAGCTACTGTGGCCCTAGTCTCTGGAACACTTTTAAAAGAAAAAGATATTAAAGACATGTCTTTTTAGCCTGGCTTTTACTTAAGGTGCTTCATCATGTGCATAATCATTTGTCTTCATACTATTTCTCTACTACTATCTCTTTTTCTTATTTATTGTAGTGACTTTTCTTTTTTTTTATTGTTTATTGTTGTAATTTTTAGTCTTGCAAAATGATCAGCATTTTTTATTTTTATTTTTCCTAATTTGACTGTGCTGTTTTTATCTTTCTCTGTGAAGCATTTAGGGGTGCATGATGGTATGAAAGGTGGCAATTAAAAAGTAGAGTTTCTGACACATTGATGCCGTTAAAGACAGTAACTCTGTCTCTGTGTACTTAAAAGAGGACAGAGGTGGACCTCGTTACATAAAGCAGCTGCAGGTCTTCACCCCTCAGATAGAACTAAGTGGAAATATGTGAGCCTCCAATTTTCTTCAGGCCTTCTTAAGCCTAACAAATTGCTTCCTGGTCATGGTCACAGTTCACATGATCATCACTGACACAGGGGGCTGCAGTGCAGCCTTCAGTCATGGGGAAAATCAGTTATGCATCATTTTATGCTTTTTAACTGAGACCTGAAGAGAGTACAAAGACAGCATGTGCAAGGTAGGACACTGACTGGTACAGACTGAAGAGGCAACATGTAGAGGAAGAGTTTTACTGTCTCAGCCAGATATTTAGGTTGTTTTGATAGTTTCTTTAGCACCTTTAGCCCCTTAAAAATGCAATTCATTTGAAAAAATTATAATTATAATTTCTTCAGTTTCACCATCCGTTGCTCGGGTCCTAAAAATGAAAACTATTTCAGATGCATTTAGCGGCTTAGTTTGGAAAGGTTGTTCCAAATTCTACAGCTTGTTTGACCTTTCCTCAACATTTCAGTCACCCCACCTAACCTTTCCCTGACGCTCAGCATTTGGCTTTGCTCTAACACTTCTAACTGTCATCAGACACTGGACTGAGGCTAATAGGCCAGGGATACTGCAGCTCCCATGACAAAGGAAGTGCAGTTTTCTTGACAAGACATCACAAATTATTCTTGGGAGAACCCCCTCACCCGTTCTATTCTGGCAGACCGATCTACTTCCTGTCCACTCCAAAGTAATGTGGCTTAGGGAGCAGGTCTATCAGTCTATCAGTCAGTCAGTCAGACCAGAGGCCCCTGCCTGGCCTCATCATCTGGCAGCTATCTGAAAAAATTAGAAGACAAATGCACCAAGTGTTCTGGTGCAGCAGTGTGTATGTGTATGTGTATGTGTATGTGTGTGTCTGTGTGTGTGTCTGCTATCCAATAGAACCACAGAAAAAAAATCTCAAGTGCAGGAACAGGAAGCTGGATTTAAAGGGGTCATAGAGACGTGTTCCCTGAAGGGTTTACATGCTGTTCTGCAGAGGAGGAAGGACTAGAGGTGGGTGGGAAGGAAAAGCCTTCATTCACCAAATGTCCCTTTCTTCCAACCACCTGCCCATACAAGCTCTGCCTATACACTCTCCTCTGTGTCATCTTTGACCTCTGCTGAGAGCCTGACAAAGGAAGCAGACTTCCGTCAATGGCTTTCTGTGTGGATGGATAATAGGTGCAATGTGAAACAAGACACAACAAAGAGTGTTTTGAATCATTTGGAAGTCAGAGAGCATGTGGTTGTAATCAGTCCTGAGCCATTAAAGATTGGAAAGAGGCTCAAAGTGAAGCAAACAAGCCACAAGTACCTTGATGCCTCCTTGAATTCACAGATAAACACTATTACTACAGTGACATTTACTATTACTAGTTACTATTTATTACTATTCTTACTGTGCTTACTTACTTACCTTACTGTGCAATACAATCACATGCAATACGTATGTGCAATATATCTCTTTTTACTATGTATTATTGTTACCACTGGCTGCTAGAGTATTACTCTCACTGTTCACTTACTGTATTACGTCAACCTGCCACTTACTTACCACGGTTGTTGTGTTTTTTGTACTTATATTTTGTACTTATACATCTGTACTTAACCTTTTATCTGCACTGTCCCTTTGCTGCTGTAGCGCTGTAAATTTCCCTGCTGTAGGACGAATAAAGGTTTTCTGATTCTGATTCTGATTTCTGACATAAGTGATAGGAGAGGTTTGGACTTTTTCAGTCAAGGCCTGAGTATTTTAATCTGATCATGGTGAGTCATTCAGAGGACATTTACAAATGTTCAGTTGCATTCACTTGTTTTTCCATTTTGGACGCAAGTCTGTTACAAAATGTGAGTGATGATAAAGTAAAAGTTATCTTTAAGGGCATTGATAATTGTTTGGTAGCAAGTTAAAAGGGATATATTTTAATCTCCTTAAATGTCTATTATAACTTCAGCATCTTTCCCTTGCACCTTAGTTCACACTTAAAGGTTAAGTTTTTTACCTCTAGTAGCATTATGTAGCTGTTTTCTTTTAGACATAATTTTGTTTATCTTGTGCACATTATGCTGCACCAAGACAACAGTGCTGAAGCAAACTGAAGGCAAAAATCTGACAAAAGATCACCGTACTGAGAGCACCAAGCTCCCAGCTACTTTAATTTACTAGAGCAACATTTTGATCTAACAGAGCTCTTCGTCAAATCAACACCACAAAGTAGAACAATAATAGAGAAAGAGAAAACAGTGATATATTACTTGCCCAAAACAATTTAAGCAACAAATACAACCTGGTAGATAACCAGGATTTATATTGATACCAACACAAACAAAAGGAAGAGAATAAAACAGGAAGATTATTTATATAAGATATATAGATATAGATATTGTGAGCTCACCCGCTCACACAGGGAATAAAAGAGGGAAATAAAAGAGGGAGAGTTCTCTTGGAGGGTAAACAGTTTATTAAGGCGGCTTCACTCGGCACCAGGTTCTCCCCGCCCTCGACTACCTCGACGCCCTGCGGCCGCTGGTGCTAACGCAGACACCGTCTCTGTCAGGATTTAAATACGCTCTTCGTTTAATTAAAAGACACAAAAACATAAGGAGAGCTGATTTACTTTCTGGGAAGCTGCAAAGTAATGACCATTATGATTTCTGCAAAGAGGTCAGATTTATTAATAATTGTAAAACTTCCTTATCATCCAACATTGAGGGTGCATGCGGTCCAGACAAAGTAGTAGAGTATTATAATTGATTCAACTGTGTTAAAAAGTAATATAGTTGTGGTAGAACATGATGATCTTACTGAAAACGTGGTAGTGAGGCCAGATGATGTCTAGGATGCCATTATGATGCTAGCTGATAACAAGGCGTGTGCTATGGATCATATTACTGCAGAACACCTAAAGAATGGCAGTTATAGGCTTTCTCCTCTGCTCACCATGTGCTTCACTGGTCTCATAGTTCATGATGTTATTCCAAATTCTATTACCCCTCTATTGTTAGTGTCTGTCCTTCAGGACAAGGCTGGTAAACTAAATAGCATGGATAACTATAGACCTCTTGCCCGCGCCGGTATTCTCTCTAAAGGTTGGAAATGTTTGTTCTCACATGTTTGGCTTTAAAAGGAAACATGGCACTGATATATGTATTTATGCTCTAAAGGTAATAATTTATATGGAATCCAAAATTGTATTCATGTGTTTTATTAATGCATCTAAGGCCAACGTATAAGGAAGCACAATCATGAAAAAATTTTCCTGAAATTATTTGCTAGAGGTGTTCCAAAGTACATACCAATAAAACAAGTCTATTTGTACGCCCATGAGACAACGTGGGGTTAAATCTGACAAAGTTCTATCTGCCCCGATTCATGTAAATAAAGGTGTTCGCCGAGGCAGAAATCTGTCTCGTATTTTATTCAATGTGTATATGGATGACCTGCCTATTGACTGGGTGCAGCACAGGATGCCTTTTTGGAAACTCTATTATCAATCATCTTATGTATGCGGATGACCTGATAACTCTCAGTCCTCACAGTGCTGGGCTGCAGTACGGCAAATATTAGAACATTAAATATAATACAAAAAAGAGTAATGACATGATAGTTTGAAGTAGAGAGGATAGAAAGTGTGTATTTCCTGTGTATTTCCTGTGTCTTTACACACACATTTTTTACTTTAATCTGTCAGGGAAATAAAAATTTTTAGCAACTCAGAAAACATAAATATGCGTAATACAACACAGTGGACTCTGCTTCATAGACAGAAACACAAGAACAGCAGTTGTCCAAAATGCTGAAAAATACAGAAACATAGATGCCTTCTCAATCACTGATTGTCAAGGAATTACTTCAGTTCGTGCTGACAGGCTCATTTTCTGGCTCAGTGGCCGGGGTTTGGGGCCGGCTCAGTGCTCTGAGCGGGGCTGGGGAGACGCATCATCTGTTGTTTGTTACTCCTGCATATCTGTCCAGAATTTTAGTGACACAAAATGTTGCGTCATTTAGTAAGTTTAGTAAGTTTCTCCCTGTGATTCTCTCCCAAGGTTTTTTGTTTTGTTTTGTTATATGTCAAGAGTTAAAAACGAGTGACACACAGACACCTGGACATGCTGTCATAGCAACCACTGAGTTGGACCTTGATTCTCATTTACTGTAAGGATTCTCTCACAGTTAATAGCAACAGAGTTGTGTGTTACTTTCATTATTCACTTAAGGTTTTTGTTTTGAAGATAGATAATGTGTGCTGTGCAGTTGCACACATTTTAAAATGTGGTTAATGTCATACACTATATTAGAATAATCAACATAATTGGGACTTAACATATGATGTGCGTAGGTTACATGGCTCTCTGCTGTTGTCTGCTTGGAGCTAAATTCTGCCCAGGGCCCTTCGTCATGGTACTCTGTCCATGACAGCTGCACACCTGGATCACCTGTCAGGTAACAAGAGGTGTTGTCCAAATGCTTTGCAAATTATTAGACAACACTATTTAGACTGAGTTCAGATCTGACAAACAGGCTGCTGTTCTCACTATAGTTCTCAGTACAGTTTTACTAGTAGTGAAGTTAGAATGTATATCTTGTCCTCGGAATAGATTATTAAAATCCAAAAGGGCTCTTCCCCTGCATGAATGTCATCAGCATTAGATTTTAATACTAATTGTGTACAAGTTGTTGGTCCGATGGTGCATGGTACTAGGGGAAAGATCATCGAAATCACAGGTATTCAGCCTTGGAAAAACACACTTTATGGATATGTGACCATTATCTTTCAAGATACATCTGACCTTACAGTGGTGCAACACAAAGGGTTTAGAAGGTCACCAAAATATTGAAGAGTTATCCTCTGGCGAGACGGACTGAGTGACTGACATTCCCATCCTTAGGTCCAGCTGCTATCAGGACAAAAATGATTTGGGCATAGAATTGCAATTATTTCAGATGCTCTGATCGGTGTATTCTCAAATGTACAACTCAGATTCTTAAGCTTGTCAAATCATTATCATCGTCTTTGACCATTATAGAATCTGTCTGACCGAGGATTAGTTCCCCACCATCTTTAATATCCCAGAGCCCCTTTTCCATCCCGTCTGCTACAATATATACTGGTGGGGGTGGGATCATAGTGGTGGTGGTGGGACAAATCATCACCCTGATTCATCACATCAATTGGATTTTGACAGCTTTATGCATCCTGGGATCCAACCCGGTGATCCACTTCCTCCGGTAGAAGTAATATAAACCATACCCACCGCCCACTACCTGTACCTCCACCCTCCACACAGACACACACAATCACTGTATCCATCTCAAGGAGCAAGATGAAACTGATCCATGTGGACAAACTGCACTGCTCCAAGGATCGCTGTAACAGGATACAGCGAAATACATAACTCAAAATAAACAAAGTATAACTAAAGACTGGGTCATGTGAGGGTCAGTCTCAGAACTACAGCATGAACCTCAGTGTCCCACTTGTGTTATGCAGCCAATCTTTGTTCAAAACAAAATAAATTAATTTGAATTTCTTGGATATCCCAACATTTCCAAAGATCTAAATTTCAGGCAGAATATTGAAGAAAATGTATATTAAGAATATGCACAATAGATCTAAAATACTTTCATCTGGAATGGTGCAGCCATAGAAAACAAACACATGATCAATTATTACGTCAAACAGTGGGGAATACGATCATTTTCACAATCTTCCACTCAGGAAGAAAGAGGCGTTGAAGGAAACAACAAGCCTTTGGTTGGTTATACAAAGTATAAAAACATACAGAAGCCTCCAAAATCTTGTTGTTACCTCTAACTATTAGTGTCAAAGTGTCTTACGTTACTGGGATTTGCAGATAGACATATAACTTATACTAATTGCTAACTATATGCTAATTGCCTAAATGTATGACTGTATATTGGATGTCATTTTTTTTCATTCAAAGCTTCTATTGAGGTTTTCGAATATTGCTAAGAATGTTTGTTGTAATGTTTTATGTCGTAAACACCCTAAAAAAATCTTTTGAATAAAGGGATTCATCTGATTAAATAAGTTAGTCTTGTCATATTACATGAACTTTCTTTAATGAATAGAACTCGTCAGTTTACCACCCCATTAATACAGGTGTGTGCCTCCCACTGTGTGCGTCAAGCAGGAATCTGCAGTGAAAATGTTGTTTTGAAAGGCAAAATGCCAACAAATGTGGATTGAAGCAGAATATTTGGTGAGATAAAAACATGTTGCGATACTTGGAAATTATTACATCTATCTTTTTTCAATAAATGTTGACTTTTGGACTTTTGAATGCTCTGTAGTTACTGGAAGACAAGTCACAGGAATCTGAAACAATCCTACACATCTACTGGAGTCTCATTCTACATATAATATAATACTAGTAATATTAGTGTAGAATAATCTTTACCTGACACTGTGAACAAATACTGCCTTTTTTCCTTTACTTACCCATCTCATCAACACTTCCTTAACAACTGGCTGTTTCCTAACACTCTTAAAGAGGCAAGAGTGAACCCTCTCCTAAAGAAAGCCACACTCGACTACAGACCTGTCTCTTTTCTTCCATTTCTTTCTAACACACTAGCTTGCAGTTTTTACTAGAACTAGGTGGAGGCACACATCTCTGCTTGTCTGGTTCGCATCTCTCAGAGGGTCAAACCACACACCTCAGCTCGCTCACTTTGCTCTGCATCGGCCAATCGGCTCACTGCTCCCTCACTGTGAATGGGACCCAGATCCCCCTCAAATAAAACCGCCTGTTCGCTATCCTGGCTCCACAATGGTGGAACGAGCTCCCATTGATGTCAGGTCAGCAGGATGTCTTCACAGCTTCTGCCGTAGACTGAAAACCCTCCTGTTTCGAATGCAGCCAATAATAATAAATAACAAAATAAATAATTCTAATACAATTTCTGTATGTAGCACTTAAAATGGTTTGGCTTATTTAAAGCTAATGTACGTGCAACCTTCTTGCTGTCCTGAGTTTGTATCCTCATGGTTGTTTGCACTTATTCTAAGTCGCTTTGGACACTTGAAGTATTCAACATGTTAGCTGGCTACAGGGGGTGTTTGGCCTTGAAATGTCTCTTGAGCTCACTTGACACCATTGCCTGAAGCATATTTGTATGAGGCAACTAGCTTTGCCACTTTATGAAAAGCTTTAAGCCAAATAACTTTTGCTCTATGGCCTGATTTTCTTGGTGTGCTTAAGGCACACCAAGGTGCACCCAGCTTGGAAACCGGTGTTGGACACGGTATATAAACAGCACAATAATGTGAACTTCCTCTGACATGGATAGTTTATGAATGGATAGAAGATCAATTAAACAATGAGAGAGAGTGACAGAGAGAACCAGCTCCAGATTAAGAGAGAGAGCTGCAGTTAAAGTAATGACTTGCGTCATGAGGGGAACTAAAGACATTAAATGAGAAAAGTAGAGGAAAGGAAACACAAAAGAAAGGCGGACGCGTCCATTAAACCTTCCATCGAGAAACTTGATAATATTCCCAGTTGCAGCATCAGTGACCACTCTCCTCTCCTCTCCTCTCCTTTCCTTTCCTTTCCTCTCCCTTCCTCTCTCTCTCTCCCACCAGTGAATGTCTCCCTCTGATTCCCAAACCTGCAAAGTCCATCAGGAGCTGAGAGGAAGGAAACAGTCACACAGTCCCACTCATACCACAGCCCCTGAAAAACAATCCACCTGAACAAAAGCAAGACAGCTCCTCTGGAGCAGGGAACCTAATCTGAAGAGCCTGGATGCCGCCATAAAAGAAAGGAGAGTTGGGGGTGGTTCCTGAAGTGCGCTCAGTCCCTCCCAGAGAAAGAGCTTCCTGTGTATTTTATAGACTGAAAATGTCACCCTCATCCCTAAATCTGCCATATGGACTCCTTTCTCCTTCCTTAAAAAAAAACTAATTTCTGCATTTCCATGACATTTGCTTTGGATACTTATGGTGCCCAGAAGATGAATCTTAGTTTTTCATGACCCCCCCTGACCTTTCCACATCAGGCCAAAATATCCAGCTGCACCCAATAATTACTTTTTTTTTCTCTCCATAACATCAACCATTTAATTTTGACCCTCTGGACGTTTTTAGCTAAGTTCTGTATTTATAGGTTGTACACAGCGCATTTATTATAAATGTAATTGAACAGTTTACTACGGCCCTATTCCTCAACCAGGGGCCTGCGCACCCTTATTTAATGTTGTGGTTATTGCAGGGGGTACAATATTTTTGAAATAATTGTGTAAAGATATTTTGTTTTCATTAAAATCCGACATAGGTCAATACACAGGGATTCTTTCACTTTTCAAAATAATAATAATAAAATGACACAAGGCACTCAGTTTGTCTAAGCTTCATTCTAAAGGCTGACAACAGTCAGGCCAGCCTGATGTTGAGCCTACACCTTGTCTACAGCAGCTGCATAGTGACAGCAGCACCTTCAGGCCTCTGTCTGAGTCTAAACTGGATCCATTCAACTCCAATACTGCTGTGCACCCGAATACACACATGGTTACATGTAAGAAGAAGGAGATTCTTTGATGAAGTTACGCGTGTAGAGTGTGTGAGTCACGCTGTAGAAAGCTCTATTCATTATTGTCTCTATGATAATAATGATAATAATAACATGATCATTGTATTGTTCAGTACTTCTACCGCCAGGACTTTAAAGACACACACAGTGTTTTGGAGAGCACTGACCCCTGCATTCTGTTAGCTTAAGGGCCTCTCAGTAGCACAGAAGGATATGCTGATGCTTTTCTTACAGCTCTGCTGATGCCGAGCAGACACCTCTAACTTCAAAACACAAGAACACAGATCCCAGGATAGTGTGGTTCAACAGACAGCACAGGCAGCACAATGTTGCTCTGCCTTGACCTTCTGCTCAGTTGTTGGTGTTTTGGACACATCCGCCAAGGCAGTTGTTCTTGTGACAACAGCAGAGACGGTCTCTGTAGAAGGGAGCTCTGACCCTCACAACATCGCAGACCTTTGACCTTCCTTGACCTCAGCTCACTAACACAAGTGGTTTGACACATAGTCAAAAGTCAAAGTACTGCTGTCTGTTTTTAGGACTTAGGACATACTCAGGAAGTAGGAAATACATCATCCTCACCATGATCACGTTTCACTCCCTGGATCAGCACTTCCTGGCTCATTTACATTACTTCTGTCAGCATGGTGTATTCAATGTGCAGTCAGTGTGTGTTGTTCTGACTGCAGCAGGGAGAGGTGGTGGAGGAAGAAGAAGAGTCACATGGCTGAGCAGCAATAACAAACACTTGAAACAGAGACTTGAATATAATGCAGTTGCATGGAAGAGGGTGTTCTGCTTAACAAGGACGTAATCCTCACTCAGATTCACGGGGGAGTGAGAAAGAGAGAGTCTACTTCATTCATGTTTCATGTGGCTTGTAACGTAGCGGATAACAACACACCTCTTCCGCTCGTAGCTAGACACCCTAGTGTTAACAGAGACAGGTGATAACCAGCTTCATCATGCTGGTTATCCACGATGTTAGTTTTATGTTAGTTTTAGTGAAGCAAGTAACCCAAAGAAAGACGGAGACCTCCGGACAACAGCGAGTGATATGGGAGTTGCCTGCTAGCCAAGTTCTACAAACCTTTGCTAATGAATTTCAATACAACACGCAACATACTGCCAACAACATTGTTACGTGAGTAATACAATGTCTTTGTGCTCACGCTTTCTGTCTGCCTCTATTGCTCCCCATCTGTTGTCTCTTTGTACCAGAAGGTGTGCACGCACATAAACACACACACGCAGAGTCTTTATTCTTTTGCTTCCATGTATCTGGAACAAACTCCCAGAAACTCCCCGCTGCAACTGTCACTTCTTTTAAAGGCTAAAGACTTTTCTGTTTGCTTGAATCAGATAATTATTCATATCTTACACAGCACTGTAACTTTTAGTCTTGTGTCTTATTCTAGTTTAGCTTGTTTTTATTTCTATTCTCTTGACTCTTTAATTAATGTTTTTAATTGCATTTAAATGTCATTTTATGTTTCCTTTGCACTATGTCTTAATGCTTTTAATATTTGTTGTAAAGCACTTTGCCTTGCCTCAAGATAGCAATGCGGCAACTTCTCGCCCGGCCACGCCTTTAAGATGGCCGCAAGTACATTTGCTAATTACACAACATGGGCGCTGGGTGGGAAAAATACTGCGTCGGTCTGAAACTAGCAATGACAGTTGGTTTGTGCCGGATGTGTCTAAATGTTTAATGTAACAAATATTACATTACTATGCAGCTCAACTCACATAAGTGGTAGTTATGTCCTTGTGACACTCATTTGAACATGCACCTGTTTTTAAATACACTCTGGATTAATCTGTTCCTCATGCAGCCAATGTTAGTGGACTGCTGACTAATTGTGGGTTTAGCTGCTGGCACTGACTCTCTGAGAACACTGTGTTTAATGAGGACCAGCTCTGTTAGAATAAGCAAGAGGCACCCAATCAGTGACTTTGAGGTAAACACCAGCACTCATGCCGTGTTGTTATGATGGGTATCAGCTGTGCAGTGCTGCAGCAGATCAACACAACTCACATTGCACTAATGCTATTGTAATCTGCTTTGTGTTCTATAGGGCAAAATATAAAGAAGTGACTTCCTACAAGAAAATGCTCTTCATTTTAGCTTTCAGGTGGAATGTGAGTACTGCTGCAATTTGTGAATTCAGATTATTTAGAATTCATGAACATTTGCTCGTAAATATCAAGTCTTTGCTGTAGGTATTTCTGTGAACTTGCATACAGAATGAGTCAACAACGAGAGCTTTGGAGTACCTTGGAAGTTTTCCACTGCCTGCTCCAGGCATCACAGCTTGAAATGGCTGGTGTCAGGGCACTAAAAGAAAGAAGAAAAAAAGACAGACTTTGTAGTAAAAGTGAAAACAGCTTGAGTGAGTGTGTGGATGTCAACAGTTATAATGCACTCAAAGAGAGACCTGAGACATAATTTTTTGAAAGACTCAGAAAGTGAAAAATGTTTTCACTGTATACACAGAACTCCACAGTGTCTTCAACAATATGGGAAATACAATATATTGTCTTTGGATTATCTACAAGGTATTTCCTGAGGGTAGCTTTCAGGAGAAATGTGCATTCAAACAAGCGAAAGCCAGCAGGTTTAGGTCTACAAAAATGTCTTAATTACATTGCTGGTTGAAGCTTACTTAAATGTGGAGCATTGTATTTTACGGGGAACAAAGATGATGGTCCAAAAGACACTTCACTAAACGCAAATGGGGTACTTTGATAAACTGGAGTTTATTTCATTGACACGAAATGCCAAAATGTAGTGTGCTATAGACTTGCAAGCTAAGAACCCTAAACCTTCTAAAAATCTATAAGGTTCCTTTTATATCTTCCCAACACCTTACTCTCACTCTATCTCGGTATAACTCGTACACTTAAAACTGAAACTGAATAGTTTTTTTGCACACAAAGAGCTTCTTTTTTCACGCTGCTTTAAAGCAGGCAACTTTCATATTGTTAAAGTGGAAATTATTTATTCCTTCTATTGTGCCCAATATTTGTTACTAAGTGGCCTTAATGATGTTGCACTGCACTTTTCAGATATTGTAAATCAAACAGTACTTTACTACTAACTTTACTTAACATTTTCTAAGATTTTCTATTGATGATTTTTACTGCTTAAATTTTCTTTTCATTTATAGTGCTAACTCATCTTCAAGAATACACTGTACTGTATATTTCAACATATAGACAAATCACTTCCTGTGTGCCAGAACATTTTCACAAATAATGTTATAGATTTGATCAACTGAGTAATAGGCTGAATCACTGTAGTCTTGTTTCCTTGAAAGTCCAATAGCTCCTTTTTTTTTTATCTCATACTTGCATAAAAATACCTCTGAAGATGCTTCTCTCACCTAAACAGATTCACTGTCTGGTGACTGCAGGAGGTGATGTCGTTAGACGGTGTCCAACGTTCATTGGGTGTTTCGACCCATAACCATAACACCCTCTTGTTGGCGGGTTGGCAGTGGTGACCAAATCACTGCCCATCTCCTCCTGGCTTCCAGCTCTCCAACCTGCTGACTACTGTTTTCTTCCCTTTTCTGTGCAGGGAATCCTCTGCAGCCGACCTTGACGAGGAACAACCATGCCTGCCATCTTTTCTCCCCGCAATCCTGCTGTAGGTCTTGATATTTTGCTTTGTTTCCTTTCAAAGGCTTGGTCGCAGGCCTCTTCCCACGGGACTGTTAGTTTGATTAGGAGGATCTTTTTAGCCTCTTCAGACTACATCTGGCCTTAAGGTTGTTTGCAAGACCTGGGGGAACTGCAGCTACAACTACCATTTGATCGATGTTAAGGATCTCATGTTGGTCGGGGGCTTCTTCCGCCTCTCATGCTGAAAGATGTCAGCAAGCGTCGCAAGGAATTTTTCATGGCGCCACCTGTATCTCCCTTGTGTGTGTGCCATTTTATTCCCCTGCCAGGATATGCGCCATAGAGCCCCTCTCCCCGCAAAGCTTGCAGTGCGGATACTCCCTCATGTCCCACTTACGCAGGTTTGTTGGAGTTGGGAGTGTGTCGTACACTGATCGCAGCAGGAAGGAGATGCAGAAGAGTTCAAACTTCCATAACTCAGACCATGTGTCTTTCCTCTTGGGGAGGTCCCATTTTGTCCAGGCTCCTTGGGAAGCTCAACTTCAGCCTGGATCTCCTCTCCTTTGTATCTGCTTTTCCCCTCTGCTGGAAATTATTGTTTCCGAGGCCTTGTCATCCAGTGTATTGATTTCGGATGATGTCCTTTAACATGCTCTCTGCTTGGGCCACTGATGCATTGGCTGCCCACTTTTGCCCTGATCTTATGATCTTATTGTAATACCTTCATCTCTGACTTTGTCATTCTGGGATTCTCTAAAGGTCAACATGCACTTTGCACTCATTTATTGTAATTTCAAGATTGTTAATTATCATCGCCTTCTTAAATTAATGGCCTAAGCCTTTTTTTTAAGTTTTTGAAAAAACTGAAAAAACTGAAAAAACTGAACCGTCAATCAGTTTTTTCTGTCTTTTGAAAAGCTTTGAAATATGACTTAGGCCATTAGTTTAAGAAGGTGATGTTATGATAAAAGACTTCTAGGTACAATGTCTTGTTATGATCAGATAAAGATCTTGTATTCTAACATACCATCTCAGAATTACAAGATAAAGATGAAGTAAATAAAACAAATAATTGAAAAATGTGCATATTGCATATTGATAGATACAGTATCTTATACGTATGAGATCTTTATCTCCTCATTATCCAAATGTCCTACACATATGGCACACATATTACAATCTACCAATCCATGTCTGTATATTACAGGATGTTAAGTCATGATTATGAGAAAACTGTGTTTTAATTTTAAATCTCGTATAAACAATTGAACAAATGGCCATGGTGCATGAAAGGAGTGAATGAAAACCACACGTAGAGAGCTGCATGACTTTGCAAAGTGTGGAGTTGTATCATAGAAGCTGTTCCCACAGCCTTCCGTGCAGCTCTGTTTCAGCGCTGCAGCTGACTTTAATGTTGCATTGTTTATGCGTTAACACATTGGCCACTTGAACAGAAATCACCTTTCTGCCCCACATGGCCAACAGATGTTGGAGTGGGACACAGATTGCTTTTAATGGACATCAGAATATTTGGTATGAAAGCTGTTGTTTCTTGAAGGTGAAGGTGCTGCGAGCTTTCAGCCCTCATTGTTCTGGGTAGACTCAGAGGAACTGACAGCAGCTGTTTTGCGGACCTACTCTACTGCCGAGCATCACAATGACATTATGTCTCGTTTCATACCAATATTTTCTCTCACTGTGTTCAAATTGATGAACCGACATATCTACACATGATACCTTGGGAGTTATGCACATTAAAAAAGACTGGAAATTATAAGGGAACGTTGGTCAATATTACAGGAAGATCAGTTTACTGATCTACGAGGAGTACTCAGCCTGTGAATAGAGTTTCTTCTGTTGTTCTGGAAGACCTCTGTCAAGTCTGTAAAAATAATAATGATGACAATGTCATCAAGGTTATCTATTTTGGCAGAAAGCCTGTCAAGAATAGAATGCCTCTGCTGCTTCAGTTTTGCTGATTAACTGGAGCACCCTTGTGATTTGTACAAAACTGGCTTCATTTTGAAGAAGCACAATTCTACTTTAGAGTCAAATCCTAAAGTCTCTGCTTCACCACAGCCCATGCACTGCACTATAGTGTGTTGTCACTTAGACATATAGACATTATTACATCATATGCTAAAATAAAAACAAGTCAGGGCAGCATCCCCATTTGTTCTCTTACATTGTACCCCACCAGTATGCTGCAGTATTCACTAGACCAAGGGTCTAACCTTTAGTATCAAAAGAGCCATTTTGCCCCCTCTTCCACCAAATAAAATGTTTCTGGAGATGCAAAAAGTTTTATATATAGTTATACTACATTTGTTGCATTTAATGAAATTACATACTTTTCAAGAGGGGAAACAAATACACTGGCATGTTTAGGGCAACTTTGAAATAAATTAAACACAGAACTATACAGGCCGATTTGAGTCTTCCCCATATTTGTTGAATCATATAAAATAAAATGAATAGAATATAAAGATACACAAAACAATAAAAAATATAATATGAAAAGGAAATTAATAAAAAAAGTAGCCCACTCTGAAATAAATAGAACACATAGCTTCAGCCCAATAGCTTAAAAAGAGTAAACATAAAAAATAGGCCAGTTTGTATTTAATTATGTCCGTTTATGTCCATTTCAGTGTGTTCTCATCCACACATGGTGGTGGTGTTTATTTATTTGGCTTTTAAACAAAAGCCAAATAAATAAACCCCCCCGTGTTTGGCCTTTTAGCGGGATAGGCGCCCGTAGACGCAGGAGAATGTGATGCATATTTTAGTGTCACAATATCACCCTCAAACTTCAAGATAAGAGGTGTTCTCTTTGAAATATTGTCCACTGTGCAACAAAGAATACATAAAAATAAATGTTATTTATTTCTATGTTTTTTTTTTGTCAATGCTACAGGGCGGAAAGGCTGAAGAGCCACATGTGGCTCCTGAGCCGCGGGTTGCCGACCCCTGCACTAGACATATTCATTAGTTCAGACAGGTCTGACATCTCTGCAACATCTCACAGTCTGGGATGTTGAATAAATGTCATTGTTTCATTTTCTTCCCCCATACAATATTCCTGTTTGTTGTATTTTTCTGAAGTTTGTCGTACAGGGTCGATTTCCGGTTTTCACGGTCCAGTCTGGTGTATGAGCTTAAACTGGTTTGATTTTATGCAAACCAGCTGAAGCACCAGTAGCATTTTGCATTATGACACATTCTTGCAAATTAAATAGAATAATACGGAGCAGGAGGCCGGTACACTATAACAAATAAGATTGGCTTTATTGTTTTCCATGTTGCATTTGAAAGAACAAGAACAAGGCTTTCAAAAGAGTTATAGTTTAGTTTAGGTTTAGGATTGATTGATTAATAGGCTTGAATAGAATATGGCTGCAGCTCGACCACCTCGAGGAATGTGAGTATTAATATGACTAGGTGGAGTGGATTCATTTAGACTGACATCTTCTTCATGTCTCAGCCAGGTTTCAGTGAGACAAAATAAATCAATCTGATTATCTGATATTACATAATTTACTAATCCAGTTTTAGATGACAAAGACCTGATGTAAAATGTATTAAATTCATTCCATTTTTCTATTCAGTTGCACTTTTGCAGTGGTGGTGTTAACTTTCATTAGGTTTTTATGTATAATTCCTCTTCTGTTTACTATTGATTTTATTGATTTCAGTGGTCGTGGGGCAGACACAGTCACTGTGGGGATTTGAGTGGGTGACTGCCCAGATGGAAGCACAGAGAAGTGTGTAAGACTGCAACTCTGCCTCCTGGTCTCAACTCCAGGTTGTCATGGATTAGATCCACTAATAAACGTACTAATATTACTAGATATGAGATCCGCTCCTTCCAAAGTAGGATGAATCAGACCAGGAGTTCCCCAGAAAGTCCTCAATTATCTAGAAGCCCACATCATTATCTGGACACCACCGTGACAGCCAGCGACGGAATGATGACATGTCGTCACACGTTAGATTTGTCAGAGAAAACTACGGAGTCTGACATTGTCTTTGCATATGTACTCCACGTTAATTTTAGTGCACTCTGATTGACGCAGTCGGGTGTCATTACCGCCGATGAGAATAACAATCTTACTGTATTTATGTTCAGCCTTAGTCAGCAGTTTTAAATGTGCTTCTATGTCTCCCGCTCTGGCCCCAGGAATGCTCCTGAATATGGTCGCTGGTGTCTCAAACCTCACGTATCTCAGAATAGAGCTACCGATAACCAGAGTTGGCTTCTCAGCGGGTTTGTTGCTGAGAGGGGAGAATCTGTTAGAAACAGGAAGTTTGTGGTGAACCGTGGGTAACCGCGGGGGACAGCTAACAGGAGTTACCTCTGGTCGGCCGCACCGGCTACAGGTTGCTTGCTGACAGCTACAGTAGCTAACCACTGACTTTCCATGGTGCAGAGCCCTCTAAAACTCGCCTCCAACCCTGCTTACAAACTATATTTAATACATGTAACATTATCACTAAAGGAGTCAGAGGAATAGCTAAACATGAAACACACCGAGCAGGAGAGGGAGAGAGAGATGGCATCACTAGCTGCCAAGCTACAGTAGCTAACGTTAGCAGAGCCGGAAAGAGTGTCGCTTAGAGAAGAAGGATAAGGAGCAAGTTATGAGTGCTTGAGAAGTACGACCACGTTTCCATCCAGCAGCCTTGAGCCTCTGCTATGTCAGTGTATTAATCTAGTTCATAGGGCTGAATACTCCACTGTAGTTAGGTAGCAGTCCTGCAGAAATAGATGAAAAGACAGATGGTTACCAATATCTTTATCAGCTTTTCACATGAGTAGTACGGACTAAAAGGCTTTTCTGGCACAAACACACACACACACACACACACACACACACACACACAGACAGACATATTCTCTTTTTCCAAAACCTGAGGAAATAAACATATTGAGCTGCACTGTCTCTCTCATACTTGCAGCCCTCATGATCCTAAATAGAAGGCCAGACCAGAGGAAGGTACAGCTGGCCCTTTGGGGGGAAGCACTCTGGGTGACCCAGGCCTGGAAGCCAGCTTCAGTCAGAAGATCCAAGACGGCTGTCTGCCTCATCTATCATCCCTCCACAGTGGAGGGCTAAAATATTACAGGGCTTTCACTCTCGTTCCTCACCCTGCTTTACTGGAAGCTAGAGGCCATTATGTGGATGACATCATACATCTACATTCTAAATACTAGCTATCGTTAAGAAATGCTATTTTTGTTCATTAAATTTCAGTACATGCAAAGTATTCGCATTAGCTATGCATGGGGGAAACCTCAGGCTGCTGTGGGACCAGTGGCAGGATGTCTTTACCACACACAGGAAGTGATGCATTAGGTATTGAAAAGGATGAGGATTGTGGTATAATGTACTTGTTCATTTGGGTTGGAGTGGTTGCGGTGTAGCATGGTACTCACATCATTGTGCAAGCAATAAAGAATAAATATGAGCACTGCAACAGAAAGTCCTAAGGAAGCAAAAGAGCCAACACATCAAATGATTTGTAGGATTTGTGTTTGGAGTTTAGCAGTCTGGAGTTTTGTTTATATTTATACAAGTTTTCAGAAAAACTGTAATACAGCATTCTTATTTTCCGGGAATGTCACCACAGACACCAAGTTTGTAATCCTGTTATATATATCATTTTTATATTTTAATATAAATCAGTGTGCCATGGGCTCAATCACTATTGTGTACCTCCTTCGCCAATCGATAGTGACTGAACAGATATTCATTTAAATGAAAACCTTTGAGATTGACACTCTAAGTGTCACTAAAGGTGCTGGTTTACGGCCTAGCGACATCTGTGTGAAATGTGTGGCAGCTGGGAGCAACTTTGACTGATCTGATCCCAATCAGAACCTGTAAGCTAGGGAGTCTTAAAAAGTCTTCTGATCCTGATTATAACCCTTATCTTATGACCGTTTTAAATGTTTCATGTACTGTTGCAAAAACCAAGATGTGCTTGGAGCTAGCAATTTGATCTGGAATCAAGCTGCATATTTAATGTTAGTATCGACTGGTGCACAAAGGAGTGCTTCAGTCTAAACTTAATAAATCTTGGGACCCCTGTTCTCCAATTTCATGGTAAGGATTCATATTTGCTGTTCAGGACATGGTTGGGGTCAGAGACAATGTTGTCCAGCCTCAATATGTTCTTATGGCAAGCTGATAAATAGAGTTTCTCAAAAGGTTGACATACAATCTTTGAGCAGATTTTCATCGGGTGGAGCAGTTTTCACTTTAAAGCGTGGACAAACACTTGCACCATGTAGCATTACAATACTGTAGAATACTCATTATCACACATATAAAAAAAATAATTATAATATATAATTCTATATATTAAACACTGGGATCATATGCACAACATTATGATCAGAATTTAGTATAAGTGGCCTACACTTACACACACAGGCAAAATACACCCATATTCTCTAGGCAGATAAAAAGGCTTTAATGTCATGCCAAGTATTTCTACATTGGGATCACAGAGTTTACATTTTAGTGAGTGCAATCAGCACCATAATGCCTCAGAATGCCTCAGAATCTTTACGGCAACTATTGCGTCCACTTTGTTGATCAGGGAGCAAAAGTATTTGGAAATATTTGTGTAAACGTCTAAACCTCAAGTACTGATTGGACGTTTACCATTGCAACAGTCGACATTTGAGTGTCAACTTCCTTCGTGCACTAATGACTGGAGAACGTAATACAGTGCATCCTATGACAATTCATTTGCAAACATTCAATATTTAGGAGGACCTATCACAATCAGAATTTTTTCTTCAATCATTTATTTTCTGAATGACTTACTTAAGAACTAAATATGAGTAAAACAGCACTCTTTGTAGACCCACCTATTTAACTTTTCTCAAACCATAAATACCACAGAATGATTTGTTTCTCAGGAGAGAGGACAGGAGCTACAAGTCTGGCACTTCATGAGAAACAACAAGAACCAGACCATGCTCTCTCGTATCCCATGTCTATATTACTACTGCTGGTCAGGCTGTCATAAGGGAATCTAAAGGCCGTAAGGTTCGCAGAGAAAATCAGGAAACACTGGACATTCAACACAAACATCCTCTTCTAAAGGGGGCTCACAGTCCACCCCGTAGTACGCTACAACACTGTGATAGATGGTTTTCAGTCCCCTAGGAAATATTATGTTTGAGCTGAGCCCAAACCTGAAGGGGGACTCTGGGCCCACCCATACTGTGGGAGAAATATGTCCACAGAAAATATACACAGAGAAGACAAGGTACAGAGTTGCACATTTTGTCACTGGGCTTGAACCATATTCATATCAAACATATTTAGGGCCCCAACACAAGTGCCAGGTGCCCAACAGGCCCCAACAGACTTGTGTTCAGGCATTTGAGGATGGCCTTAGTTGGGACAAAGTTACTCCAATATTCACAAAATCTAGTACACACATTGCTCTCATTATTTCAAACATATTTCACGTTTACTTTCATTAGCTCCGCCCAACCAAAAGTCTGTTTTTCATGTATTTTACGAAAACTTTTTCAAAATATCCTCAAGGGTTTATAGTATTTGTTTCAAATTTCCCACCAGAACGCCACTGTACGTGAAGATGCGAGGGCCTGTCCATCACTGCTTGCGAATTCATTCAAAATTTAATCTAATGAAATTCAAACAAATTTCAATACACTTGGAATTTGCACCATCAACTTAATTTAACTGTTAATTTAAAAAAAATTAAATCAACTTAAAAATCTTTCTTGTGAAAACACAAAAGTAGAGCAAGTGACACATTTCTATTTTATTTTTGAAAGCATAAACCCTGATTTTCAGTGGTGAAATGTAACTCAGTACATTTACTCAAGTACTCTACTTAAATTCAATTTTGAAGATTGTTTCTTACTTTACTTTTCAGATTCATTTTATACTTCTACTCTACTACATCTCAGAGGCAAATATTGTACTTTTACTCCAAATGAATTTTAAGCTTTAGTTACTAGTTACTTTGTATTTGTATCAATAATCGACATTGCAAATAGGTTATAATAGTTTTACTGTAGATTAAACTACCCAGCAGTATATAACGTAATTAAAATGAGCTAAACCTTTACTGGCAACATTAAAGCGATAAACACAGTAATGCATCAATAATTACAATTCTATAATATATATGATTCCAAAATGGGCCATTCTCCAAAATTAATGATTTTACTTTTGGTACTTTAACTATATTTTGATGCTAATACTTTTGTACTTTTACTTGATATTGTGCATCAACTTGATCCAGATCTGGATTGAAGTCAGGCTGTATGATGTTAACACTGAGATCGCTAACTCCATGTTTTTATGGCTACCCAAAGGGAAATATTTGTCACCATCTCCTCCCTATCCCATCCTGAAGCCGTCAACGGGTTTGAAGGAGCAGAGGGACTGTAACAGCCCTGACCATGAGCATCACTGATCTTACCTGACCAAAGTGGGCAAAAAACAACAACATTCAGCATAATAGCTGATCATGACATCATCATTAAAAGCAGCCGATGCAGTTAACTGCGTCAGCCTCCAGAGTATTAGCATTAAAATGTGTTTTGATAACATATCTAGTTAATTTTATCTCACAGTATGTATTCGGTGAATATGTAGCCTATGTTGTTCGTTCATTTGCTTAAAGTTACTGTGGGGAACCTTTAACTGGAGAGAGCTGTGTGCCTGGCAGCGAGGCATGGATATGCCAGGGCCCCATCTGCATCTGTAACAATAACTTTTCCTCTTGTCATACTGTAATCACTTTGATAATATTACCACACAGCCTGTTAAATACATGCTTCTCCTTCATTCAAGAGGAATCATTCTACAGTTGTTCATGGTTGGCCCTGATAAAACGTATAAAGTAGTATAAGTATAATGGTGTAATCACACAAATCCTGAAGCAAATTCTTGTGACGCGATTATTACATACAAGCAAATGTTTGGTAGGTTGACCACTGTGACACGAGAGCTGCATTACCATCTGTAACAAATTAATGCTTTACTCCAAAAGAGGACAATATCTGGACAGTTGTGTCAAGTTATGGCGCCGTCGAGGCATCCTGTGCTTAGCACCCCTTAAGACGATTGTGATTGGTTTAAAAAAATACAAATAAGCCAGTGTTTTTTCCACATAGCAGAATAATCATATGTAAAGCCAGACCTTCCTTCAGCGCTGAAAGAGAGAAAGATAGATCTCATAACATGTTGAGGAGCTTGAATCCATGATTTACTGTATATCCCAGTATCTGTTTTGGGTATCAGCCTGAGGGCACAGAGGCTAAGAGCTTTCTCATAGAGCCGTTTTATAGCACAGGCACGATGCTAAACGGTTCTTTGTCAGACATGTTTTTATCATCATCATTACTGTTGGCACACTCTTGGTTATATAGTTGTTCATAATTATTATTTATTATTTTACTTCTTTATAATCACATCATGGTGCTGTAAAAAACACTCACGGGATATAAACATTTAAATTCTTTTAATTGAAAAAGGCAAGCAACTGTATTATTACATTTTACTTTACATCTCAGCTACATCTGTTTAGTATCTCTTAGCTGGATAGTTGATCTGGAATTGGGGTTTGCATGGGCCGAGTAAGTTTGAAATCTAAAGCCTGTCGGCTATTGCTTTTTGCTTAATAGCCTGATATCTAATTCTTCTTATGTACAAGAGAACATTTGCACCTGCTGGTGGCCTTTTCCTAAACTAGCATCTTTAGCACCGAGGTAGTTGTAGCTAATCCAAACCTAGAACCTAATGGGTTGAAGACATTACGACATATCATATGATATGGCTTTCAACTGGGCAAATGCAGCCGGCCCACGGTTTGTTTTATCACAGTGTTTTGGCTCTTTAAATAGCCGCGAGAGAGTCGCGGTGCTCTCAATAAAGATTCATTCAAAAGCTAGACTGTATATAAGAAGTATAAACTTCATGGTGGGCCATTTGTTTGGTCACAGTGACCGTCTTTCTACTCTTTAAAACGGACAGTGAGAGTCACTTGCAGTGTCAACTGCTTTGCATCGTTCTTCCTAAAGTGAAAGTGTTTTATTTAGTGTTTTTACCAGCTTCACCCACTGGGTCTGTTTGTTATGGTGAGGAGGAGACCTCTGGATGATTTGGCTCCAAGTAAAAATATCCTGAACGATTAAAAATTGGAGTAATCCTAAATAAGGACAAGCCGAATACAATGAACAACTCCCATGGGGAGCTGCGTCGTCTTCTGTTACTGTTTTGATTGAAAGCAGACAGGCACATTGTTGTTTTAACTTTTAACTAATTTGATAGGGTTGTTTGATCGTGTAGGTATTTCTCTACATAGCTCTTGCATTTTAAGTAAAAATATTCACTTTGAAACCCCAGGCAAACTAAAAGCCAGGATCATGACAACATTTCTTTGGGATACATACTGTATTTAAAGGTATGCCTGAATTTAAATTTAAAATCTTAAAAAAATTAATTAATTAATTGACAACAGAATGTGAAGAGGTAACAGTGTTGATGTCAAACATGTCTGTGTGTTGTGTTGCAGAGATATCTACTGAAGTTAGCATGCTAACAGCTAGCTGCTCCGTCCAGCCTATAATACCACTTGTTCCTCTAGAGGTGATAGTGAGACAGTGTAGCTCCAGTCTGCCTCAGTACAGAGAGAGAAGAAGAATCAAATCAAATCAAGTTTATTTATATAGCCCAATATCACAAATTATACATTTGTCTCAGTGGGCTTTACAGACTGTATAGGATACGACACCCTCTGTCCTTAGACCCTCGCATCGCACAAGGAAAAACTCCCTAAAAGATACCTCACAATTAGTGGGGGAAATATGGAAGAAACCTCAGGGAGAGCAACTGAGGAGGGATCCCTCTCCCAGGACGGACAGACGTGCAATAGGTGACGTGTGTACAGAACAAACAACATAGTTAAAAATACAGCATAGACAATCGACAGAAAACATGATACAATCGTATATAAAAAAGATGGATCCAGGGGTATGTCAATAAAGGCTCCTGGTGTCAGGCAGGACCAGGGCAACAGGTGCAGCCACGATTCGCGGTCCAGAAGTCATCTTTAATAGTGGCAACCTGCCAGATGAGAGACACAGAAACTCCGGGGATGATGCCCCGGATGGTGAGTTAGTAACATGCATTTAAGGGACATGAATGCATATCAACAGAGAGGGAGAGGAGGAGAGAAAGAAAGATAGGGAAAGGAGGAGAGGAGTGAGTCCCCCGACAGTCTAAGCCTACAGTAGCATAACTAGGGGCTGGTCCAAGGCAAACCTGAGCCAGCCCTAACTATAAGCTTTGTCAAAGAGGAAAGTCTTTAGCCTGCTCTTAAATGTGGAGAGGGTGTCTGCCTCCCGAACACAGACTGGGAGCTGGTTCCACAGTAGAGGAGCTTGATAGCTGAAGGCTCTGGCTCCCATTATACTTTTAGAAACTCTAGGAACCACAAGTAACCCTGTATTCTGGGAACGCAATGCTCTAGTTGGTTTATAAGGTGCTATGAGATCTTTAAGATAAACTGGAGCCTGACCATTAATCACTTTGTAGGTCAGGAGAAGGACTTTGAATTCTATTCTCTATTTTACCGGGAGCCACTGCAAAGCAGCTAATACAAGAGTAATATGATCTTATTTCCTAGTTCTTGTCAATACTTGTGCCGCAGCATTTTGAATCAACTGAAGAGTCTTAAGGGATTTTTTGGGACAACCAGATAATAAGGAGTTGCAGTAATCCAGCCTTGAAGTAACAAATGCATGGACTAGTTTTTCTGCATCTTTTTGAGACAGGATGTGCCTTATTTTTGGAAAAAGGCAGACCTTGAAATTTGTTTTATGTGAGAGTTAAAAAACATATCCTGATCAAAGATAACGCCGAGATTCCTTACGGTGGTGCTGGAGGCCAAGTTAATGCCATCCAGAGTTAGTATGTCATTAGACAATAAGTTTCAGAGGCCTTTGGGGCCAAGTACAATAACTTCTGTTTTGTCGGTGTTCAACATCAAAAAGTTGCAGGACATCCAATTTTTTATGTCTTTAAGACATGCTTGAAGTTTAGATAATTGATTGGTTTTATCTGGCTTGATTGATAGATATAATTGGGTATCATCCGCATAACAATGAAAGTTTATGGAGTGATTCCTTATAATATTGCCTAAAGGAAGCATATATAAGGTAAATAGAATAGGTCCAAGTACAGAACCTTGCGGGACACCATGACTGACTTTGGTTTGCATGGAGGATTTATCGTTAACACGTACAAATTGAGATCGCTCAGATAAATAGGATTTAAACCAGCTCAGTGCAGTTCCTGCTATGCCAATGAAATGTTCCAGTCTCTGCAGCAGAATGCCATGGTCAACAGTGTCAAAAGCAGCACTGAGGTCTAACAAGACAAGAACAGAGACAAGTCCTTCAGATCCTTGCGGGAGACCATGACTGACTTTGGTTTGCATGGAGGATTCATCGTTAATACGTACAAATTGAGATTGCTGAAACTTAAACCAGCTCAGTGCAGTTCCTGCTATGCCAATGAAATATTCCAGTCTCTGCAGCAGAATGTCCTGGTCAACAGCACTGAGGTCTAACAAGACAAAAACAGAGACAAGTCCTTTGTCTGATGCCAATAGAAGGTCATTGGTAACTTTCACCAGTGCCGTCTCTGTGCTATGATGAACTCTAAATACAGATTGAAAAACCTCAAATAAAGTATAGTTATGTAGAAAATCACACAACAGAACACCTTTAATGCAAAATTGCAAGCAATACAAATGTTATGCAAAAAGAGCTCCGTTATCAGAACTATATCGGTATTGGCAAATATCCAAATTCAGGTATCGTATCGGAACGGAAAAAAAGTGGACCTTGACTTTCTAAGAAGATCACAGGTTCACCAAAACCATTTATGTTCATCCTCTGGGGATCATGAATACATCTGAAGCAAGGGAAAGGTGGACAGCACAATAATAATAACTATAAAAAGAATGAGAACAACTATAAAAACATGCCGATTAAAATAACAACTATAAACTATAAATATGACTAATAATAGGTACGAGAATAGTAATAACTGTGGCAGCACTTTAACTATGCATATTGACAGTTATGTTTTCAGTTATTTTGTTTGACATTATGAAATAAGACACTGTAGCTAACTGTTCTCCGGGCAAAAGGCTGAGCTGCTGAATAACACCTGCCTTACGAGAGGTGCCTGAATAATTGGACTGTGCCATTCTGCAACAACCAGAGAGGTGTTCGCAGGAGCCACTTCATCTAAGCCACATCTTTTTAGGAAGAGGAATGTCTTGTTTCCTCGCACATTACCATGAGTTGGGTGTGCTGACGATACGCCGGCGATGCTGCCATGTTCGTTATGAAACAGGAACTCTGCTAAGTGCAATGATGTGTCCCACAATAATCTGTGAACGGTTTATGATTTATGTAAGGGGGTGGGGCTACAGTGTAGGGGGTGGGGCTAAAGTGTAGGGGGTGGGGCTAAATGTATGGGGCGTGGATGACCCCCGCCATTGGTCTGTAGGTATCCTCAGGCTTGGACCCTTATCATGCATGGGACTGATAGGAGCATTTTCATTGGAGTTACACAAACTAACTTTTTCATGGCGAATTGGAAACTCCCTGCAAGGTCTTTCCATTAAAAATCACAATTATTATCCTCAAAGTCTTTAGATGGTACTAACCAAATTTGAAGTCAGTCGGATTAAATCTGTGAGTATTTCCTGTGCAGTGCCTTCAAATGTAAATAAAAAAACGATTTAAATTCAAAATGGCCGACTTCATCTTTGGTTTACAATATACCTCCAAGAGACATTTTTATACGTCTCCACATGTTTGATATATCTACAAAATGTCATACATCTAGATGAAACGCACCGCGTGTGATACTTGAAAGGCTGCAGGGCCAAGTCATTTAGCCACGCCCATGCGCAACACCCATATCAGATTTAAAATGTTGCAATCTGTGAAGTGTGTGCAAGGTTTTGAGAGTTTTCGAGCACCCTAAGCCCTTCAAAAATGTGATTCATAATAATAATAATCCTTGCAATTTTAATAGGGCCTCTGCCGGCTGGTGCTTGTGACTTAATAATAATAATAATAATAATAATAACATAACATGCATACAGTCTAAGCCTATAGCAGCATAACCAAAGGCTGCTTCAAGGCAAGCCTGAGCCAGCCCTAACTATAAGATAAGATAAGATAAGATAGAACTTTATTCATCCCGAGGGAAATTGCTGTGCAACAGTTGCAATACACAGTAGGAGACAGTATAACAATTCTAAAATGTACAAATAGTGACCCCTCCGAGAACCATCACCTTACCGTGGTGGAGGGGTTTG
>CALSCE010010643.1:351720-375733 GCA_943593645.1 Bovichtus variegatus
GAGAGAGAGAGAGAGAGAGAGAGAGAGAGAGAGAGAGAGAGAGAGAGAGGACCTCAGGTCACTGCGCCTCCTCTGTCCTTCTCACGACCTGAGGTGGATGTGTTCTCGCCACAGGGAGAAAGCACTTCCTGTGGCGCTCTGTGGTGCATCTTGGTGGTGTAAGTCTGTTGCTGAAGGTGCTCCTGTATGAGGACAGCACATGATGGAGAGGGTGAGAGTCAATGTCCAGGATGCTCCGCAGCTTGCACAGCTTTATCAAAAAGAAAATATGTGGAGAGGGTGTCTGCCTCCCTAACACAAACTGTGAGCTGGTTCCACAGGAGAGGAGCTTGATAGCTAAAGTTTCTGGCTCCCATTCAACATTTGAGACTCTAGGAACTTACAGAGGCCTCAAAAAGATTGAGGCCTGCCATGATTATTTTGTATATGAACTAATGTCTTACCAGCTGGACATAGACAGGTAGGACCACATTAAAATCAGTAGAAACACTTTAAAAGCATGTTCTAAAAATATTGGATAAAAATTCTAATTCATAAAACTAAATAGGACTTTTAAACTGGGAAGACATGATCAAATTTAAGGATTTTTTACTTATGTATAAAAATGTTCATAGTCTGGCTCAATGAATTAAACAAAATCAAAAGTTATCAACCACAGCTACTACTAGAGGGCATTGTAAATTACCACATAGAAAAAGTACCTTTGGGCAGTCAGCCTTTTCCTGTTGAGCGGCACATACCTGGAACACTATACCCACAGAACTAAGATACATAACATCTCTCAACTCTTTCTCCAAATATATAAAACAGTGGTTACCGGACAACCAAACTTGCTATCATATTCTGGAGTAGTGTTTTTGTCATTATTTTTCTAATTGTCCGTGCTCTGCCTTTTATCTGTTTATCTGTCTGGGCTTATATGCTCTTCAACATTTTCTTTTAATGCCATCAACCTGCCATGGACTGCAGATGAACATTTTCTTGTATGGCTAAATGTAGCACATTTACATGTTTAAGTGCTTGTGTTAATTAATGTGCATTGTACTTCTTAAAAAAATAAACCTAATCATAAACAACAAGTAACCCTGCATTCTGGGAACAAGTAATAAGGGACTATTCATTTTTTAAGATAAAATTGTAAAAAAGGGCTTATCCTCATCTATATCCTGATGAAGTTTGGGACAGACCCAATGCCCCGCTGCTAGCAGAGCAAAAATGTTGCATTATTTTATAATAAAACACATAATCATGCAGTGACTAGTATTCCAAAGGTTATGATTGTTCTTGCTTCAGATAAATAAGTGACAACATATAAAACACAATACAATAAAATCTACCTCCCATTGCCTTTCACTAAGGGCCTGCAGATAATATGTACATGTCCATCCCTGTCTTAAAACACATTATGCTTTAGAATAGTACAGTATGTATAAGTTAGTAAGTTATAAGTTTTTGTGAATCCCATCAAAAGCATACCATAATATACATAACTGCTAACTTACTGCTTGCATTGCTTCTGTACCCTGTCCTCTGCAGGCTAACACACACACCATCTGCCTAAACATCCCCTGTTCTTGTCTCAGACTGTCTATAAAGTAATTAAAGGACATCTGCCATACCACTCATGAAACGCAGCTCCCCTCTTACCATCTTACTTGGCCCAACCACTGGCCAAGTTCAACGCAAAAACTTGATCCAGGCTTTAAAAAATACCAAATTTTCTTTTTTTTTTTTTTTTGTCAAAAAACACCTACATTCTTCCATCATACATCACTTTGTGAAAAAAATCTTTAAAGGAATTGTTTTTTGTCATTTTTTGTTTCCGATGTTCTCTGTGGAAGCATAGCTGAATTGTCCATATATAATTTTTTTACATAGGAGGATAGTTAATTACATGTGCTTTTTTGCATCATTGAAGTAATGTTGCAAAAAACAGATGGGAAGCTATCAAAAAAAGTACTTAAGAAGAGCTTGGACTTCCCAGCAGTCTGATGACAGTTTTAACTCAATTCAGGCAGAAAGTATTTTATCCACTGATGGACCTGTTAAAACTTAAAACTAATGGTTTGATTGGAAGCTCATACAGCATATTATTAAATATAATAATTATTTAGATATTTATTATTTCCTTCTGATGACCATTTTAATGTATTTTTGAGCTAATGCACCTACTTTATTGAAGTGCCCGTTATTATCTACACCTATTTATGATTTTATTAATATGAATAGGTTTGTTAATTATTATTATTATTTTAATTATTATTATTTGTCATTTAGCAGACACTCTTATCCACAGCCACTTACAGGGAACTACAGGGACAGTCACCCTGGAGCAGCTCAGGGTTAAGTGCCTTCCACAGGGGCTCAATGGTGGCAGCCTGGTATTGAACAACATGTACAAAGCAGTAATTCTGGGTATTTTGGCCATGATCGATGAAACGTTGGTAACGTTGGATGTAAGCCCCTCTTCCTCTTTGGCGCGTCTAGCACGGGGAAAGATGATAAACACAAATTGGTACCTCGTCAAAATCTGCGAGTAAATCAAGGGGAACATTTTCTTCATGTTTGGTGTGAACACAGCATTATCTGTCACTTCCAGTGTGATGTACCCCCTATGTCATATGATGTTCCTCCATATATTTTTGTCCTCTCTGCACTGGACATCCCCATCCCCTTTGTCACGGTGGAAAGAAGAAAGAAACGTCAGATGCTAGGAATGTATAAAGACAAACATTTTTGTTAAAATTATAATTCAAAAAGTACGATTTTGGTGAAAAACTTTACAGAAATGTGCGTGAAGAGCACCAAAGTTGTGTGTGGCTGAAGTGCAGCCATTACAACATTACACTTCTGACTATTGCTCTGCTGAACAGCGTAGGCGGGCATTATGATTACAATCACGTTCTCCAAATACTGACATTAATTTAATCAATAACATGAACATATACTTTTATCCAGGTTACAGTGTATGAATGACATATAGGTATGCTAATTGCATCATGCAACACATTTAACAGAAATTCAGCCTTTTGTGCAAGTTAAACTCACCTTTCCATCCATAGGTCCTGCTGATAGCAACTTTGACTGCAAACTGAAAAAGCCTCTTCTTGTCTGAGGCCATCCTAAAGAAGTTTCAACAATGTCTCTTTGTTAACTAAGGTCAATAAAGTGTGTGCATTTCCACCTTGGAATTTTATTACAAATGCAAGAAATAATTGTTCAGATTTTTAGTGTCTGCAGTGAGTGCTGGAGAAAACATATAACAATTAAAACTTGTTGTATGAGAGCAATTTACTGAATTAATCAAGGGATTAATCAACCTCAATCTTTATTTTGATGACCTAAAACAAATACAACATTTGCTATAATGATTCAAAGGGACTTGTGCAGCTGTGAGGGAAATAGCCCTAAATGTTGTGTGCTTATTTCCTTTAAAGTCAGACAGGGAAAGTTACATCCTGTTTACATGGAGATATAATGTGTTCCTATTATCTCATTTGTTTTCCTTTATGTTCATCCATCCACACAAGATAGGTTCATAGTTGTTTCAGATAGTTCCATGAAATGGGGAGCAGAATTACTGGAACAAAGATTATTCCATGTCTTTGATTTACAAGGGATTACTGGATGACAGATATGCAGGATGTTGCAGTCATCTGATAACCCCCTTTACTTCAATGGTTGTCTGCTGAACCTGATCTTACTTTACTCTTCATAGATGACATTGTACCAACAATTCTACATACATAAGAACATTTTAGGTTAAAGTTTTTAAATATTCCTTCCTACAGTATAAATACACACAACTGTAGAAACGTCTTGTTAGACAGTAGTAAGTCAATGGGGATAATGCATATAATAATCCTATTATGACCAATATTCACAGTACTTCCTGACTTTGATAGTCATGATGTTTTCAAGCATTTTTTAAAAGACTTTAAAAAAGACTTTAAAAAACTTTCACCAGAGCCGTCTCTGTGCTATGATGAACTCTAAATCCAGATTGAAAAACCTTAAATAAACTATTGTTATGTAGAAAATCACACAACTGTTTTGCAACTGCTTTCTCAAAGATCTTAGAGAGAAATGGAAAGTTAGATATCGGTCTATAGTTGGCTAAAACCTCTGGATCAAGACTGGGCTTTTTAAGAAAAGGTTTTATTACAGCTACTTTAAAGGATTGTGGTACATAGCCAGATAATAGAGACAGGTTTATCATATTTAATAACGAGGTGTTAATTAAGGGTAAAACTTCTTTAAGCAGCTTCGTTAGAATCGGGTCTAAGAGACAGGTTGATGGTATAGACGAAAAAATTGTTGAAGTTAGTTGGTTAAGATCAATCAGAGAAAAGCAGTCTAGATATATTTCAGGTGTTACAACTGTTTTTAAGGTTCCGCTGGTTGAAGATAAGTCATTACCGATTAAGAAGCTCTTAAAGAAGCTCATGAAGTCGTCACTACTGAGCGATATAGGAATTGAAGGCTCAGTGGAGCTGTGGCTCTCTGTCAGCCTGGCTACAGAGCTGAAAATAAACCTGGGGTTGTTCTTATTTTCTTCTATTAATGAAGAGTAATAAGCTGCTCTGGCCTTACGGAGAGCCTTCTTATATGTTTTAAGATTATCTAGCCAGACTAAACGAGATTCTTCCAGTTTGGTAGAACGCCATTTCCTTTCAAGCTTTCTCGACTTTAGTTTTAGTTTGCAGGTTTGGGGGTTAAGCCACGGAGCTTTCTCTGTTTTATTATCTTCTGTTTTAATGAACGACAGAGTCGAGTGTCAGTCGCAGTGAGGCAGCAGCTCTATCAACAAGATGATTCATTAGGGACTAAAGTTATCACAGGAGTCCTCCGTTACATTGATATTGAGACATGGTGATGAATTAAGTTCAAAAGAGTTATAGTTTAGTTTAGGTTTAGGATTGATTAATAGGCTTGAGTAGAATATGACTGCAGCTCCACCACCTCGGCCTCGAGTAACGTGAGTATTAATATGATGAGGCGGAGTGGATTCATTTAGACTGACATCTTCTTCATGTCTCAGACAGGTTTCAGTGGGACAAAATAAATAAATCTGATTATCTGATATTAATATTCAATATTATATACGTCAACCTCCAGGGCTGAGCAGTGCAGCCTACTGCAGATGAGCCAAAATCTGCAGCTCATCGAATGGCAACTTGAGGCTGGCTTCGAAACGGAGTCAACCTCCATAGACCCCAATGATGAAATGCCCAACTTTATAGCATAATTAAACATGTTTACAGTCTGGTACAAAAATCGGTTTTGGTCTCTTTAGCTAATTTATCCCTTCATGACAACTATAGCAACAACTGTGACAACTGAGTACATTTTTATACAACTCACCTGTTTAAATGGCCTTAAGTTACGTACTATTAGGGTTGTGTATGCTTTTAGTGATAGGTGGGTGCCGATACTACGTTCATATTTTGCATCAATTTCCTCCAGGGGTGCCTGTCCAGTGAAAAGAGCTCCCAGGTTCTCTATATGACGGGGATTTTCTTTAGACTGGTCTTGATAGTATTCTTGAAATGTTTCTTTGGCCCAGCGGTAGCTCACTGACCTTCCTTCAGCTGGGATATGGGATAACAACAGGATATTGTTATTGAGATGTGTGTTGGACATGCGGATGATATGGCCGGTCCATCGGAGTTGGTTCTGCATGATTGTGGTGGTGATGCTGGTCATGTTGTCTTCCTCCAGAACACTGAGGTTGTGCGTTTGTCTGCCCAGCTGATCCTTAGAATACTTCTTAAGGACAGTGGGTGGTGTTGCTGCAGGGCTCTCAGGTGCCTGCTGTCGGTGGTCCATGATGCGGCTTCATACACACAAACACCCACTCTGAAATAGGAAAATACTTTGTTGTATTGGTTTGTGTCTTGTGTTCGGTAGTTCTGAGTTTCGTGTTTTAATGTATGTACCTATTGTTGAAATTGTGTTTTTTACTGTGTCTTGTGTATTCGTTGTTGAATATCATGTATTTCTTAGGCCCATTTAGGGATGAGCATTTCAAATTAGCTTGGGCTATAAATGCTGTGCTGTGTGGCATTGGTTTATGCTTCATACCTGTCCATCACTAAAATAAAACTAAATAACAAATAAAACTGACCACTATAGAAATCTGCCGAATATTTAATATTCAGGAATTTACATTATAGACACCACTGACTATTTAGTGAGTCGTCCAACACCCTTATGTCACTTACAGGAACGCAACCATGGATTAACATGTACATCAAATGAAAATGCCCCAACAAAAAGAAGACCCCATTGAATCAAAGAGTTCCTAACAAAAACATTTTTTTTTCTGAAAGCACACAAACCCAGCAGTCCACTTGACAGTGCAGGACCTGGAAGTGGACATTTGACGCCTGCTTTTCTCACCTCTTCATCTGAGGAGTTATTCACACCCTCTTCAAGGACTTGTCTTCAATTTGCAGTATGTCAAACATGTAGTCTTCAAAGTGTGAGGTCAGAGCTTCAACAGTCTGTCTGCTATCAGTGGCCTGTATCCTGCAGGAGGGAACGAGTCAGTGTACCTGATCCTCTGGGCTCACTTAACAACCAGTAGTCCTGCTAAATGTCCCAACAGGTTCTTCATTTGGAGCCTGGGTCTGGTTTGTCCCTCTGTGCTTCCCTTATTGACCTTACTACCACAGTAGCTTCTTTTCCGATGAATGCCATACTATTCCAAACTGCTGCTATATTACAGTCTTACAGTCTCTAAATGGTTGTATAATACGGAGCCACATCCTAACTCCAGCTCCAGTATTGTTATGGATTACTACTCTGCAGTATGTCGAATAATGAAAGTCCCCTTCCAGGGAAAAGCCTGTATTTCTGATCAGAAACAAATTACTATTCAAGGCATAATACTTTTATATGTCTTAAAACATGTCAGGAGGGGAACTTTCAAATCTAATCAACCTGGTACAACAGTAAAATACTAAAGCAATAATAATAATATATGTATATATTATATGGTGCACACTCCCAGGGGCACTTCTTTCAGAATTGAGTACTTTTGCTTTTGATACTATAAGTACGATTTACAGATAATACTTAATACTACTACTAATAATTACTAATAAGTAAAATGCAGGACTTTCACTTGTAATGGATTAATATAATGGATACTTTTATTTCCTCCACCATTGGCCATTACTATGAAAGGTTGTAATAGGCCAGTTAGCTTGCCTCTGAGCGTAACCATGGCTCCTTCTGACTTTCATCTCCCTTTTCAGTCAGCAGGCACAACACAGATCATATTTCATTTAAAAAAAGACGAGTAAGGAAACATCCCTTGAAAAGATAAAAGATAATTACAGTTTTGGGGCATGATGGAGCGGGTTGGACATCTGCAGCAGGTCACTTTTGCGGTTGAGATGTTTTGGGCTCTTGGGAGTCGAGGAAGGCAACAGAAAAAAGAAAAAGCTTGCAGCAGAAAGAAAAAATGTGTTTTACTCTGTTTCTGGTCAACTCCCAGACTGTTGTTTTTTTCATTCTTAGATTTCATGCCCTCCTCACTTCTCCTAAGTGACATGATATGGTTTATTGCAAAGGTTGATTAGGGTTGTGGCTGCTCGTGGCGGGAGCTGCTACAAAGGTTAGTTGAGCAGGATGACAAAAACGTGAGGTGAGTCTGCAAAAAAACTCAATTATTTTCTTCAGTTCTCTTGAAAACAGTGGCACAAATTAGTCATCTGCAAGCGTTTATCCACAACCGCTTTAACATCTGTGACCACTGAGCTGTTTTCTTAGTAGCACGTAGGATTTCTAAAGCCCATGTGTCTGGTGGAGTCATTTCAGAACAAGGAGGAACACACAAAATGAGGCAAATAACCTTAAATGTGATCCAGCCTGACAAGACAAAGTGGCAATTACAAGAGTGAAGTTAAACCTATAAGGAAGTTTTCTGCAAAATAAGATACATTTCGCAGTCTTTTTTTTTGTTGTTGTAAAGTTTACAACATCTAGCAAGAGTTGGACCTGTAGAAATTGTAGAAAAAGTCTTCAAACAATCTAAAGGAGTAATTTCAAGTAAAGCATTTTCATTTTGTAAGATAAATAACGAGCAGGTAGTCCTTTGCATCCCTATTGCCAGACAAGAACAACAATATTAGAGGATTCTGCAAAACACAATGTTATGTTCAAGTAAAAACTATCTTTTTGTCGAAGGTTGACATTTTTTGCATTTTTCCTTTTTTACTAAGTCTACACATGACAACTACGGTATTGTTGGGGTTTGGGAAAGATTGTTGTGACAGCATATAAACTATGCTTGAGGTATTATTAGGATAATGAAAATAGAACACTTGATTAATGCTATGCTACGATCAATATTTTTACAACAAAAATGTTGATACATTTTTATTATATCAACATTTTTGTTGTTGATACAAGTTGCCCATAGGGATGGTGTCATCGCTAAAAATAGGTCCAACAGGGCAAGATACAGGGATATATATGTATATATATACATATAGTGTACATATACATATATAATCCAGATTATACGTAGTTAACTGTTGTTTTTTTACCATTTTATATATAGTTAATGTAAAGCACTCTGTGATCAAGAGTTGGTGGCGAGTTAGATATGAAAGTATGCCGGCTCTACACGTTGCTTATTCCAGGGTTCTCTCTGTCTGCAGATAACCTCATTAGAAAAATGAAAGCACTAAAGTCAGCCCTGTGTGTGTAGTTCCGTTAGCTGTTAGTTGTTAGCCACACACAAACAGTCCAAACTAAGCAGTCTGTCAGTGATGGTGTAACACAGTCAATAAAATAGTTTTTTTCATTCTTGTGAAACACTGCAACCACAAGAGGTGAGCATACAGTCATAAAAAGGCACAACAAATATTAGGCTGATTGGTCCAGTAGGATGCGAGATTAGCTGTGGACAAAGACAGAGATGCACACACACGCGACTGAATGCAAGATCTCCTGGCGGAGATAATAATAATATTTATAACATGTTGGCAACTGTTGTTTAAGTGTGTTTTGTTCATAATTTGCCAACTATGCAACTATTGCCCTGCTGTTCATTCCTGTTATCACTGCACACAGGTATTTGTGTCACTTACCAGTTGCTTAACAATCAGTCCCCAAAAGTGAGTCTTACGTTCAAAGAAAAAGGAATCAATTCCATATACATTTTAATTATAAGAAATTGGTGGTTTTATCTGATAAAAGTAGTACTATTCACTGTTGTTTGTTTGAGCATTTGTGTGCTTTTTATTTGCATTTACAAGACATAGTATGTTTCAACAAGTATGTTTTTCTGAGCCTGCCGGGCTCCAGCCACACTGTCACTCTGTCAATAGAACAGCGCCCTCTTGACCCTGAGATACATTCCAGCCCAGGTTAGCACAAGGGCTCTTCACTGAGGGAAGGAAGTGCTGATGGAGGAAGAGACAGGTGTCTTTATCGCCAACACGCAGCTGTATCCATAAATCAAGAACTAAGGCCCCTAGCAACCACAAGTGAGGCAGATGGACTGTTTTTAGAGCAGCAGCAAAGGGTGAACGTTTCTAAGGCCATGGTTTAAGCGTGTGGATTGCAGTGTATGACGTGTCGTGCCACGTTATGCAAAACCGCAATACCGGTACTTCATCACAGCCGTGGAGAGAGTGGAACATGATCGGGCTGAGGACAGGCGGCTTAGATTGAACCAGGCGGAAGCCCACTTCATATCAGCCCTTTTTTTTGTTTTTATCTGTGCCAATCATTTTGTTTCCTAGATTGTCAGGGTGCTGTGTTGTGGTTGAACCATTGTTGGTTTGCAGCAAGTTGTGCAAATTTCATCACTCCTATAACAGAACAATACTGGTGTGAATGCACTTATTTTAATATGGACTTTTAGAAACGTTCTGTCGAGCGGCATGTTCCCAGTCATGCTAGATGTTGACCATACACAGATGTTGTCAGTGTTTATGGAAGAAATGTCGGATTTCCACATACATTGTTTTTAAATGAACACAGGAAATCCAACTGGCCCTGCGGCAGTGCTGTAGAGGAAAGGTGTGACATAGCTGATCCTGGACCAGCTGAGTGGAGGAGCTGTGGTGTTGAGGCAGCCATCTCAGAGCCCCTTTACTCCCTGCCTGGTCAAGGACTGGGATCCTGTTTCAGCTGGGGGGGGGGGGCTGTGTGTCTGCAGCAGGCTGCTTGACCCATTCTCCTTTTATGTAAGCAGAGAAGATGGGATTTACATTTTTTATGTTTCTGCTCAAACTGGATATTCCTCCAGATATTACGCCTTTTTATCTTTATTTGTACTCTGGTGTGTTCATCCTTTAATTTTCTACTGATGAAATGAAGGCCCCTAGACACAGAGGCTGCATTACACTCCAGGCTTTTGTTGCACAATCTGACATGCCTCAACACTGATATCATCCTGTCTGGCACAGATGAGACCAGCATTTTAATTGACTAATCCCACGGTTTGACATGCAATGAACCTGCAAGACCGTCGTTGTCACACGCTGCTTCTTACGTGTCTGTTAGAGTAACAGAGGCTCTAGTACCAAATTACAAATACTTAAAACTTGTCTGTATTCAAAACAGACTGGAAACATGAAAAACATCATTACTTGCACTTTAAAAGGAACATCTCAACACCAAATGTTTGAAATAGCAAATGATTAACTGACTGTATTATAAATCATCTTCACTCAGTTGATTGTTTACTCCATCCACCTCGCTAAACAGTGTGATCCATATGTGGTCTACTCTTATTGATAAATGGTGTAAACTCAATATAAGGAATTACAATTGGTAACACGTTATTTGAAGGAGTGTGTGCATAAGACTGACATGTATGGCATCAGATTTATGTCATATGCCATTAAAACATGCTCACAGGTAAATGATATTATTTCACACACGCAGGGATTAACAGCCACCCACGCGATATATCCAAATCAACAACAGAGAGTTGAGCATGTTTATTCGCGCTTGTTACATATAACATATGATATAAATCTGACACCATAGACACGATACTGTCATGACTATAAAGGAGTATATGTTTCATGACTATAAAGGAGTATATGTTTATGACTGTTTCTCATCAGGTGTAATTTGGTCACTTATGACACTTTTAATGCAAAGTTGACATTGAGATGTCTGTGTTATGACAACTTGACATTGCCATGCTAGAGCAGGCCTAATTATACTTATACTATAACTTATATACTTATAACTTCAAGAAACAATTTAGCTTTATGTGTTAACATTACTTTTAATATTGGTTTGTTTTTTTAACCACCATTATAATGGGTTCATTAATGTTTTCCTTGTCATAAAGATGTCATTAAGTTGCATTAAATGCTTTTATAACTGTGTCTTGAATAATTCATGTGACCTAACTACAGTGGTACCATTTGGACCTTTCATAAATATGTCATCAAATGTTTTTAAGGCCAGTTTGACAGCAGGGAATACAGTATTGACGTGATTTGCGGAGTGAGGGACAAATAGCTTTAGCCATGCAGATATTGGTCCTATTTGTCGGCTCTGGTCCGTTGGTCTCGGATGCTTTGTTCACTGAGAGCTCCCAGGCCGGGCAGAGTCGGGTAATAGGCCGCTAGTTGCATGGCACAACATTCACATTCAGATCTATTGGCTACTGTAAACGTCAATAAATAATAACAACATGTCCCTTCCTGGTCTTACAGGAAACATGGAAATATGCAGAATCAAATAGCACTCTGATAGTGGCCCCCCAGGGCTGAGTCAGCACATACGGCCGTCAGCTAGTCTTTGGCAAAGACTAAAATGTGTATCTTAAAAATCATTAAATGGTCATTTTTGACAGCTGAATAAAAATATACTAGATGTTTAATTCCAAAAGCCCTCATTCAGGATCACATTCCGATACAATAAAGAACTTGCTGGTCTCTAATACCTGCTGGACAGCCTCTATATTTACCTGGTATTGTTTTGATATCCAGCACACCAGATATGGGCTTCAAAGGGAAATGACCACATAAGAGTCTGGTATGCCGACCGAGCCTTTGAAACCCAACACTGTTATGTGATGTTGTTGGGGCGACTGTCCATCATCCTGACTCATAAACAAAAACCCCAAATAGGGCAATGCATGTGACGACGAGGAACTTTCTCACTTTCTCAACTTTTCTCACTTACACTGTATTGTAAAAGTGTAGAATCAGAGAAGTTTGAGAAGTGTGTTATTAATATGTCAGACTTGTACCCTTGTAACTTTGTAGCCACCTGCTGTTGGATAAATACTCTGCATCTGGTTTTGATCGAACTGTGAGTAGCCTAGTTCATGTAAAATTAGTTCATCATCTTATTTGTAAATTGATTGTTCATTCATTTTGAAAGCTTTCAGAATTGTTATTTATAGGTTATTATGCAATGGTTCTACTGGACCGGCCCTCTTGACATCAAATTGGGCTGAATGTGGCCCATAAAATAAAATGAGTTTGACACTTGATTTAGATACTTAACATCTGAGATCATCTGAAGAAATAGGTTTACACAGAACAGTGTGTGTGTGTGTGTGTGTGTGTGTGTGTGTGTGTGTGTGTGTGTGTTCATGCTTTATCTATTAACCAGTATATTCATATTTAGAGTCCAGTCAGTATTCAAACTGCATTGATATATAGAATGAATCTGTAAGATGTGTTGTTTGTATTGTTTTGCTGGGGTCTCATCTAGTTCTCTGACAAGACTCTTGTATCTGCTGGGAAAATATGTGAGCCAGTTTGGAAGTTCCTAATGTATATTCTGAAATTGAAAATTCATATTCAATGCTTGCTGTAGACTGAAAACAAGTTTAAAGGTGTGAAGAAAGGGGACTTTAAAGTTATAGATCTTTGGCTGTTGTTGATTCTATATGCTTCAAATTTCACTCACAAATGTCATTGCTGAGATGACAGATGACAGACCTGATTATCTGATCTACTTATTAGAACTGAGATTTCTTTGGAAGATATTTTAAAACTAAATGTACCCTAGTTGAACTGGGATGTGTAGGCCATCATGTTGGTGATCTGCTGAATTATTATGGTGAATTATGCTTATCAGATGGCAAAATACTGCACAACAGTTTGTAAAACTCACAGACAGAACTTTACAACTGTATCTGTTATCACGCCAGTAATTATTCTTTCTTCGTTATCAAGATCGCAACATAAAGAGTAGAAATATGTGCTACTTTGTAACATGAAAGGCAAGTATATTTGATTGTCCACTGCAGTGCCTCGCTGGATGACTGTGCGTTGCAATGCGGCAAACATTGAGCCCGGTTCTACCTTTTCGCCGGACGACCCCCCAGTATGCTTATGGACGGCCTTCAGAGGATTGAGAGGGCTCTGCCTATTGATGCATGGCACAGGGTTTGAATATTGGACTTACATCCATCAGGTGGACACGACTTTTATTATAGGATCAGTTGTACATATTAGCAACTCTGATTATGTTTATAACTTAATATAATCAATCATCTACTGATTTTGTGTCTTATTATATTATATTATACATATATTATATATATTATATTATTAATTGATTTTTTTTGTCTTGTTTTTTGTTGTTTGTTTTTGTCACATTTGTATCATCTAATCACTTTTTTGTTATTAATATTATTTGTTTAGTGTTAAATGTTTTGTTTAATTGTACTGATATTGTATTGTTGTGGACACCCTTGAAAATGAGATGGTGCATCTCAAGGGGTTATTCCTAATAAAGACTTTAAGTGGTACAAAAAACATAAACAGGTTACATTATTAATGGAGCTTTAAATGTACTTTTAGCGATTTGAATAACTTAACTGGTTAAACTGGTTTTGGTTTAAATCCAAACTTTTAATGTCCTTTTAAACAAGAGTTGCCATGTCCCCAGATCTGAATAATAAACCTGGTAAGTAATGTTATCATAGTTAATAAGTGTGTGTAAGATGTGATTGCTAAAATTATGAAAATAAGCTCCAGGTTGTAAAATACTTCTGTTGCCTCCACATGGTTTTCATGGCTGCCTCTGGCTTATTGAGGGATGATGTCAAATGCCTCAGATTGATTTTGATGGTGTGAGAAAGTGTTTCAGGACTTCCAAAGTAGATTGGTGGGTCATATAACGTCCTGCTGTGTGTACCCAGGATAGCATGACAGTCAGTGACACACGATCTGGACTGTGGTTAATACTGACAGCAGACGCTCCCAGTCTGAGAGAATACACATCTGCAACACTTCTCATCTTCCCTCGCATCTTTTCATCCTTGAAAGAAAACCCCGGTGCTCACTGCAGTGTGTGGTTCAGAGAGTCACGTCCCAGTGTACCAGGCCTGACTCCTCCTGGGCACTTTATATGGTTTCTTCATTATCTGCTCATTAAGATTGACTTTCTGTACATGGCAATCTTTTTTACACACACACACACACACACACACACACACACACACACACAAACAAACAAACAAACAAACAAACAAACAAACAAACAAACAAACACACACACAGACACACACACACAGTATTGTTCTGAGAGTGTTCTTTGACTGAGTGCAGTTGCTCTGCATACCAGTAGTTAAACTTGTTTTATCAAAGTTTTTGAAAAGTCTGTGTGAGAATCTGAAACCATTTCTTGACACGATACTCCACATGTAGATTAATCTGTTGATGAAAGCACTGATCATGATCCAAAAGCACTTTGTCCTCCTGTGTGAGTGACACTTGCTAAAATCTATAGTTTTAGAAAAATGATTGAAGCCTTTTTTTTTTTTTACTTCTGTAGATAAGAGCAACACCACCAGGTCTGTGCATCAAGTCCGGAGGTACAGCCGGGAAGCTGTGAACCTACATTAACATAAAGACTGGTAATTGTTTACTTTACGGTACATTGGCTGTTTGGGAGATAAACAGATTGTGTAGTTGATAGAATAATCCAGCAGTTAAATTCATGCAAATAACCCAAGGCAGAAGTTTGCTTTGTTTTCTGTCTGAGAAGAACTTAATAGTTCAAGCAGCCAACTCCCTCTAAAACCACAAATTGTCATTTTAACATTTCTTCTAGGTGTTGGACGGTGCGTTTCTGAACCTTGGACCTAAGCTCTCTTGGCTGACATGAGAACGGTATCGATCTTTTCATCTTATTCTTGAAAAAAAAAAAGAAGAAAAGAAAATTGGGCCAACGTATTCCTCAAAATGTATCACTACATAAATCATTGCCCTTAATCATGTGAAGCCATGCAGTGGGGACGGCCAAGAACTCGACAGGCGGTGTGAAACATGAATTGTCCTTCAATTCTATTTTTCATTTGCATGTTCTCCAGTTTGCAGGTCAATGTCCTACACAGCAGTAGCTTAATTAGGTAGCACAGGGTAAGTGCTTTCACAGGCTGCCTCCTTGTTCACTGCTGCTGGGAACATGGAGCTCTGGCTCCTCAACAAACATCTGTATTTGTATGAGGGCAATTCTGTATGTCGCAGAAGTAAATTCTCTCTTTTCAGACACACATTTACAGTGGTCATAATGCTTTGCCAACTCACAGTGCTGCACGTAATGATTTATGAGCATGACTTCTTTTCCAGATGGATGCTTGACTGCTGCAGGATCTTACCTGCTGCAGCTCTGGCCACAACTCAGATTGTTGGAGCCGGGACAAAACCAGTCCATGTGTGTGTGTGTGTGTGTGTGTTCACATGTGTATTTTGCCCTCACGTACCAAGGAGCAGCAGGTTGGTAGATAACTTAACATTGCTTCCTTGTGAGCCTCTACCTTGTGGAGGATGGAGGGAGGTGTTTGATGTACTGGATTTTTTCATAAGAAGCAGATGGTTGCGCGGACAGAGATATTTCAATACTTGAGGATAAAAGACAGGTAAATCATGTGGGCTGCAAAATGTAACAGTATTGTGTTTTGAAATAGCACAGCTGCTTTATATTGTAACTCACAATTCACCTTCTGTTTTAATCAGCTGCAGTAGTAAATTTAAAAAATTGCAACTTCAGACAGTTTGAAAACAGCTTTATGGAGCATTTAAATAAAGTCAGAAATGTGCTTTAAAGTCGATTTTACTCTATTGTATGTTAAAAATGCACATTTGTTAAATCCACTTGTACAGCACAGTGGTGGCAGTGCTGGCAGGAAAGCAGCTCAGCTCATAAAGTCAAAGTGGGGCCATGCCAGCACACTGTTGAGCCCATCGTCACTAATTAGCCGACTCAGTGTCATGGAAAATCAGATGTCTTTAGGAAACATGCTGTCGACACCTCAGATGCCAGAAAACCAGGGTCTTAATGAAAAATCTGTGACACTGTTCACACCACTCATCATTAACTCATTTTAGATGCTGGATGGGCAGTTTGCCTTTCCAAGCAGCTCTGAACTCTGCTGCAGTAATGAATGTGCATGTCGCAGGAAGTTGTTGGTGTGAAGAGAGCATATCCTTTGTTTTGGGATGTGTGGAATGGAAACAACAATCCCTCTACTCCCAAATGGAACTCAGCACAGAGCTGTTAAGGGAGCAGGGTGGAAACTCCACGACATCATCCTCTGAGCTGGATTTCAATTCATGTGACTGAAAGGGATTAACAGAGTGTTGCCATGAACATCATAGAAAATATGGTTGCTGTATAGCTCTCTGACCGTGATGAGTCAGGGAAGGTCAACAGGAATATTCAACAACATGAATATGGAACTTCCAAACATTTGATGCTATACAGGGTCATAGAAAACTTTCCGATGAAGTCAGACACATCAGCCATGTTGTCGGTGGTGTGGGTAATATGAAACTTCTTAACAAAATCAAATAGACCTGCTAAATAATTGTGCTGGTTTTGGGAACTAATGTTTTCTGAGTTCAGTTTGTGTTCAGATAATAACAAAATGAAGATTAATTTGAAGTTATCCATGCTAATATAAGCCATCCAGTCCCATTGATTCGTAACATTTTAGATGAAGTTACCCAACAGTACACTCTTGTTTTAAAATAAGTGACCTACTTGGAAACTTAAATTGGTTAGGTGTACAAATGTTACTTTCAGTATTAATTATTTGTATTGTGAGAATAAAAATCCATTGTGGAAAATATAATTGTGATGATTATGCCAAAAAGAAAAATCATGATTTCTTCACAACTATAATAATAGTTTGTTCTCATCTAAAAAATAAATATATATCAATAATTTAACAGAAAATTTGTATGTACATTGAAATTGAACAATTAGTCTTTCCAAATAATCCTTTTATCAGACCATTTCTTTTATAACTTTGAAATCCTGTTACTGGACTACAAACCAATAGGCTAAAAATCTTATGCTAGATGACAGTGCTGTAGCTAAATTAAAAGGAAGTGATTACAGTCGGAATTTAATTCAATACCATGTCTCAATATAACGGAGGACTCCTGTGATAACTTTAGTCCCAAATTGATCATCTTGTTGATAGTGTTGCAGCCTCACTGCGGATGACACGACTGTTGCTCCTCTAAAAGATAAACAAAGAAAGCAAGTTCCTTTGCGTGACGCCCCCAACCAAAAAATGCCGTTCTACCAAACTGGAAGAATCTGGTTTAGTCTGACTAGATAATCTTAAAACATATAAGAAGGCTCTCCGTAAGGCCAGAGCAGCTTATTACTCTTCATTAATAGAAGAAAATAAGAACAACCCCAAGTTTCTTTTCAGCTCTGTAGCCAGGCTGACAGAGAGCCACAGCTCTACTGAGCCTTCAATTCCTATATCGCTCAGTAGTGACCACTTCATGAGCTTCCTTAAAAAATAAAATGGTGAAAGTTACAAATTACCTTTTAAATGCAGACAAAGGACTTGTCTGTTATTTTCTTGTTAGACCTTGGTACTGCATTTGACACCCTTGACCATCACATTATATTACCGAGACTGTGTCACGGGTTGTGTTTGAACCCAAATACAGCACACATGATACCAGGAACACTTGGTAATGACATTTAATGACAAAACTCACCAGGTACAGGGCAGGACATATAATCAACACAGGTAAGTACAAAAGTCCAAGCAGACGAACCTGTAGGGGACAGGCAGAAGGTAGGTTGCGGCCAGACAGAGGATCAGGAATCAGACGGATCAGAGGCAGGCAGGGAAATCAGTCCAGACCGAAGTACTGGAGAGTCTCGCATGAGTCCAAGAACAATCTGGCAATAAGTGAGTGAGCAGGAGATACTTCAATACTGTCTTCATTGGAGATGAGATGCATCTCCAATGAGCTGGTTTAAGTCCTATTTATCTGAGCGATCTCAGTTTGTACGTATTAACGATGAATCCTCCATGCAAACCAAAGTCAGTCATGGTGTCCCACAAGGTTCTGTGTTTGGACCTATTCTATTCATCTTATATATGCTTCCTTGAGGCAATATTATTACAAAACACTCCATAAACTTTCATTGTTATGGAGTGGATACCCAATGATATCTATCGATCAAGCCAGATAAAACCTGAGCAAGTAATAACTTGCTCAGTTTATTGGCTGGTTTTACAACTTGGCCACAAACACCTACGAAACGCATAACCTTAAAATATAGTAACTCTGGATGGCATTAACTTGGCTTCCAGCACCACTTTAAGGAATCTCAGTGTTATCTTTGATCAGGATATGTCCTTTAACTCCCACATAAAACACATTTCAAGGACTGTCTTCTTTCATCTACATAACATTGCAAAAATAAGGCACATCCTGTCTCAAAACGATGCAGAAAAACTAGTCCATGCATTTGTTACTTCAAGGCTGAATATTATTTTTTTATTGTAATTCCTTATTATCAAAAAAATCCTTCTCTATTTCTACCAGTTTAGCTGCTCTGCACTGGCTCCCGGTAAAATCCAGAATGTAATTTAAAATCTATCCCCTCACCTACAAACCCTTAAGGATCAGGCGTTCTTCTCAGGCATCTTATCTTAAAGATCTCTTAGTACCTTATAACCCCACTAGAGCATTGCGCTCCCAGAGTGCAGGGTTACTTGTGGTTCCTAGAGTCTCTAAAAGTACAATGGGAGCCAGAGCCTTCAGCTATCAAGCTCCTCTACTGTGGAACCAGCTCCCAGTGTGTGTTCAGGAGGCAGACACACTCTCCACATTTAAGAGCAGGCTAAAGACTTTCCTCTTTGATAAAGCTTATAGTTAGGGCTGGCTCAGGCTTGTCTTGGACCAGCCCCTAGTTATGCTACTATAGGCTTAGACTGTCGGGGGACTTACACCTCCTTCCTCCTCCTCTCCTTCTCTATCTTTATGCATTCATTTCCCTTAAATGCATGTTACTAACTTAGCATCAGGGGCATCATCCCCAGAGTTGTGTGTCTCTCGCCTGGCAGGTTTTATCTGGATCATGAATCATGGGTGTGCGTGTTGCCCTGACGCCCACGTAATCATTTTTTGGAGGCACCTGGAAGCTTTTTGACATCCTCCTGGATCCATCTTTTTCATATATGTTCACATTATCATTTTAGTCATATGGGTTGTCTGTGTTGTATTTTTACTATGTTGTTTATTCAGTACACACAGAATCTACTGCACATCTGTTTGTCCTGGGAGAGGGATCCTCCTCAGTCTCTCCCTGAGGTTTCTTCCATTTCTATTTTTTTTGGGGAGTTTTTACTTGTTCACTGCGAGGGTCTAAGGACAGAGGGTGTCTTATGCTGTACAGTCTGTAAAGCCCACTGAGACAAATGGGTCATTTGTGATATTGGGCAAAACAAATAAAATTTGATTGATTAATGTATAAAGTTCAACTTGTGCTCAAAATCAACTGTGAATAAAGTGCACTTTTGCTGGTTACTCTGACAACAACTCTAGAAGAACTGAAAAATCCAGGTTTGTGTCAGATTATCAACGACTGATACAAAGGAAAAACCTTAATTATTTTTAGTTATTATTTCAGTATTATGAACAGAGCGGGGCTCTGGCATGATAGTCATGTCATTAACTTGTTGCTCGCTTTCACATATTAAAGAGAGACTGATTGTGTTATTGTAAAATTAACCAACTAGATTGTTTGCTTGTGGGCTAATTTACCCACAAACACCATTTTTAAAAAAAAGCCTTCTTTTCACAGAATGTAACATTTTGACATGAGACAGCGAAGCAACGTAAATAATACAATGAACGATGGCTGAATTCCATTTAGCTGCTTCAGTATCATGGTTTTTTCAGCATGTTGGCTCACAGTCTCACAGTCTCACTGGCTTTTCTCGTGAAAACCATACAGTGTAGATTGATTTAGCAGGAAAGTGGTGTAACAGGTGTAACTAATAACATTAATGATGGCTGTGCTTCATTTAGATGTGCCAGAGAGCCAGCATGTACAATGAAACTCTAAATGGAATGGAGCTATTATTGATGAGTTATGTACACCTGTGTTTGACTAGTCAAAATGTCTGAAGCCCTCCTTGTATCACTCAGATATATGGCAACATACTGCATTCATCAGGAGGACTCAACACAGTGTGGTCGCTAAAGTAGATGACTATCTCACAGGGCCGCTGACCAGAGACCAGCTGCTGTTTGTATATGAGAATATCTTCTAGACACACTGGGATCTCTACTATAAGCTGATCACTTTGATCTGGACCTCAGTGTGACTCCAGAAGATCGTGTGCTACGTAATTTGCAAGTAGGAATTAAGGTGCGAGTGACAGCTAAAACAAAAACGCGATGGACATGTTATAACTTCATCATGGTCTGGACAGTAAAGACAGTAAATAGCTGCACAGTGTAAAGCTGCCTTCACATGATCAGCGGTAAAACCGCTCTGCGCGGGCTGTGCCATTATTTTCAATATTGCCACCGAGCGCTGCGCTCAATTCAAAGTTGCCACTGGCTTTCAAAGAGCAACCAACTGGATTGCAGATGAATTCAATGTAACCACTTTTTGATTACGTATATCTGCAACGAGCTCAGGCTGTGCTCAGATCTGCTCTGCACCCTACCTCACAGTGAGCGAAGAGCAAATCTCTTATCATATAAAGGCAGTTTAAGCCTAATGAAGAGCCATCAGAGAGCAATATGTTGACTGAAGCTGAATCTTTCCTTTGAGGTTCTGCAACATGAATTCTGTGAAGACTTCAAAGGCAATGAGACGCTCAGGAGATCTTATGATATCTTTGTCATTAAAATGTAATCATGAAAACAACTCACTTGCCCTCCTGGAACAATGCAGACGGATGAAGCGAGACGCGCTCAGAGTGCAGGTCGAGCTGTCTATCCAGGACACATGGCTCCGAGCTGCCTGACAGAAGATGAGGGCAGTTCTGGATTTATACGTCCCAGATGTGACAACTCCTGGATGATTTTGTGAAATACTATTAGTCCAACTTTGTTGCTGAGGTAAGATACATGCTCTGGAGTTTAAATGTATGTAAAGCCATTTAAAACTTCCATGCGTATGTGTTGTGCATTATAAATATTGTTGCCTTGCCTAGCTCTCCGAAAAAGATTCTGGATACATTTATTTTACTTAATTTTTTAATTTATGATCTGGGAGGGCACACATTCAACAAAATCAATGTGATGCACCAGATTAGCCAAAAGGCTCAACATGATCTGCTGTCCCTGCAGTATGCAGTAAAAGAAGCCAGAAAGACAAAAAGCAGACAACCAACATCAAAAGAAAGGCAAGGCTGTGTGTTTATCGAGCACACATCAATACAGGTAAACTCAATGTCCTTTACAGTACTGTGCAGCATCAAGGGACATGATGTGACAATAAATAAAGAACACAAGAAATGACAATATGACCACAATAACTTTACAACAGTCGGGACAAAACATCACAAATAACTACAGAAATGCAGCAGTACAAGATCCTTCTAAGAATGTATGACACACACACACACACACACAGTTATAAACAATCTGACTGCATTCAGACTTGAATGAACAGAATGCACTAACTGCACTATTGTTTCTCCACTTTTTCAAGTTTCTAGTAAAAATACTGCTGTAGATTGTGTTGTAAACAGTGGATATCGTGTTCCAGTCATGTGATGCTGATGAAAAGACTGATTGGATACATGAGCGTTTCCTCACTGGTATGATGCAGTGACCGCTAACAGCAGCTCTACTGTACCTGCCTCTACATTTATTTTACAAGTTCACTCAAAATGGAAGGGGTGCGACCATTAAGCATGTTGTATTGGACCTGAATATTTCAACAACATTTTCTTTCTTTCAACTTTTTATCTTCAACTCTTGTTTATATCATACTTCAATAGGATAAAGCTTGAGATATTTTATTATTTTTGTTTTTGGTAAACAATCCCATGAAAGGAACAAAAACAATTTTAAGTGTATGTGGGATTGAGTCAAAATAAACTACATGCTGTTGCTTATTGATGTGTTTTTAATAGTTGTTGGAGAACAATGGAGCTCTATGGAAGGAAGAAGATCACATACATTGTTGCTTTGTGTCTGCACATGGGATTTGTTGACAAGAAAAAAAAAAATACAATATCTCCATCCTTTGAGGGCGGCTTTACATGTCTGAGACCAGCTCGCCAAACAATGCCAGATAACCCAAAATGCAATAATTCAGCATCATTTTACACAGAGGAAACTGTACAGGAAGAGAACTTAGCCGCCGCCTGAAAAAGTCAGCCGCTTGTCCGCCATGGTCAGCAATGACGGTGCCCTCTACAGCTATTTCCGGACAATGTGGGATTTGGCAGTGATCAGCTGTCACAACCACCACAAAGACTTAATTTGGCTTTTGCATTGCTCGCTTTGAGCCAGGAAAGAATCACACAGATGATAATGGACTAAAGAAACATTCTTTCTTTCTGCACTATATGATTTGTGGTTTAAAATGTATAGAAAAGAAAAAGCTAAATCCTTTAGTGGTTTGTATCATAGACTGTTTACAAAGAGTTGTTAACATCAGTGTATTTTACCCATCAGAGTCCTGTCTTGCTTTCTCTCCACCTATCTCTTTTGCTATTTTGCACTCATAAAACTAGTGGTGCATCACATAAACATAGACTTTCCTCTCTGCTGAAGTGCTGCAGCAGGCTGAGGGCTGGGAGTTGGTCGGATCAGTTTCCTGAGTTCTGAGTGCTGGGACATTAGTGGTCTCCTTCCCAGGGGAGCGGGACAGCCTGGTCTCCTCAGAGTCTCACAGCAAGACTTGGATTACATTTGTGAGATTGCTGACATATCATGATGGGTGTCACTGCATTCCATTTTCATGTTGCAGGAGCATAAATAACAGCTACCGTCAAACCACCGGCCAAAGCAGCGGTGAGGATCGCACACACATCATTTAGAAGTGAAAAGAGGGTGGAAGTAGTAAATTGTATTTCTTCCTCAAATTAAGGAGCTGTTTTGTATTCTTACAGTTTTAGGAGATGATAACTTTACTTTTTGTTCCATACTTTCTCTATCAAGTGAAACATTGTATAGACGTTAACCTAAGGCTCGGAATGATGAATTGCCATTTAAAGCTACTGTAAAATAGTGTAAAATATATCCTGTGGAATTTTATTTAATCTAGTAGCGTTATGGAACACTTCTTAGATGAGTGGGTTCCCCGTTTTGTTTGCCTCGTGTACGTGCAAAAGGCATGACACAATCCTGCCAATGGTGTCACACTATTCCACTGATCCTTCACCAGCGCATTGTGGCATTTCTTGGCAGATTACCGCCACAGAAATGCAGCAATTTCGCTGGTAAAAGCAGGAGAAGACAACTGCGTGTTAGTAAACATGGATGTGACCAGTGCAGGTTCCTAACTATTTTTTAAATTTGGCTTTGTAAGTGTTTTGTAAGAGAGAGAAGAAGAGAGACAAGAAGAGAGAGAAGAAGAGAGAGAAGCAGAGAGAGAGAAGAAGAGAGAGAAGAAAAGAGAGAGAAGAAGAGAGAGAAGAGAGAGAAGAAGAGAGAGAAGCAGAGAGACAAGAAGAGAGAGAAGCAGAGAGAGAAGAAGAGAGAGAAGCAGAGAGAGAGAAGAAGAGGGAGAAGAAAAGAGAGAGAAGAAGAGAGAGGAGAAGAGAGAGAAGAAG
>CALSCE010010643.1:389208-440360 GCA_943593645.1 Bovichtus variegatus
TGTGGGAAAAAAGTAGCGGCTTGTAGTCCGGAAATTACGGTACTCAGTTTGCCACTGAGTGCTAATAACCTAGTTCTGTGGATTTCAAATTCACTATTTGAGTGTTTAGCACATCAGAGGTTAAAACAATAATATTCCTACTCAAGTGGGAAAAAAAGTAAAACTCTGGGCCTCTGTGGAAGTGCACCACTGCTTTGAAGGACACTTAGCTGTCGGCTCCCGAGCTAAATTAGATCAAAAACACTACAGACCTTTTGAGCCCAGGCTGAAAAACTGCTCTGAGGTAACCCAAAATAAGGTTTGATCATTACCTAACATGTGTCTTGAATGCATGGGAATAGTTGGCCAAACAGACAGAAAGTAAACAGTAAGATAGCTTTTCCAGCTGCCTCTTAACAGTGCCACCTGAGTGCGGTTTGGAAGACAACTTTTCAAGGGGCTCCTCTGCTGGGAAACAGCTCTGAACCCATCCCACATGCTGCTGCTGCTGGGTTTGTCACACAGGCTGGATTACTAAATGGCCTCCATCTGACTTTAATTATGGCGATCATCACAAACCCACAGGATGTTAGGAAGATCAAACAGGCTGAATTGGCTTATGGGACTGCTGACACACTTTAATACATGTAGGCACATGTAGTCATTGAAAAGAAGAATAATTGGATTCGTCAGGGAATTCATCTAAGTGGATGTATTTTGCATCTGAAATTACATTTCAGACACACAGTAGGCTAGAGCTGGCCAGTGATGTTCTAATTTCCACATCATCTTTGTTCCAGAAGCGACTTGGCTCTTCATTTGTCTTCACAGATATTATGTAGTGGAGGTTCCAGAAGATGTCATTAGTTTTGCAGATATTTAGTCATAAAACAAAGTATTGGACCACTTGAAAAGTTAAACTGATAACGGCGCTGCGTAAAAAGTTAAGGGATCACCAAATAGAGGACAAATTTTATTAAACCGATTCAATTGTTGTGGTGACCTTTCACCCTGAAACAAAATATTTAAATCTTTTGGGACTACATGGACGTCTGATGATCACAATAGTCTGTAGGATTCATCCTCTGGGGAACATGAATGGCATTATAATCAATCTAATAGATGTCAAGATGTATCAGCGTGAAACAAAGTCATAGACCGACTGACTGACATTACCGACCTGAGCCTTGAGCTAGTGTGGCTAAAACATTTTTTTTAATTGTTTACCGAAAATCACTCCCTGGCCCTTTTGTTGCTCGTCTTATCTCTATCTCCATGTTTGCTCTCTGTCTCAAGACGTTATCTATATGAAGCCAAAGCCAAAATGACGCGAAATATATCTTCATGCAGCATATTGTCAGTTTTTATACTTCCTTTTACATAGTGTGTCAACACACCAGTTTTTTTTTTGATTGAATTTATGTGGTCTGAATGCACTCAGGCTGTTATCAGTTCTTATCTCTTTGAAACAAAGCTGGGGAGAAGGGAGAAAGTTGCAACACCCTATTTGGGACACTTTTTAATAGGGTTTGGGAAGGAAAGTCTTCATTCTAAGAAACACAAGATGTTGCTCTTAGCACTTGTAAATCAAGTCCTGGCTGGATTATACTGTGTGGTGTGTAATTGCAACTGGTATGGAATTTGGGGTGCACAAATCCACCAAGATAAACATGGAAAAGGAATCCATCCATGAAGAGATAACACAATAACTGAACTCAAGAGCTGAAGGTTAGCAACGAATAAGCTTCAACCTCAACAGGAAATAACAACTGTCAGGCTGTCATACGTCATTGTTCGTCACTCTAATCTAGGGTGAGCGGTCTTTGTTGTACAATGTGCCGAAATCCTCCAATTACTAAACCTCAGAGATAGGACCTGACTAACACGCCATTACATTAACCCTGAACTGCAACTTACAGGTCACAACGTAAAGAACAATGGCACTGAAATAAACACAGTAACCCGTGATCTGTTATGATATTTGCCCATAAACAGACAGGAGAGGAAAGGCAGAGTTTCCCTCTGATGTCAGATGTGTGTAGACGAGCTAGGGAAAAGGATGGTAGGAAGTCCCACCCGGCTGGCCAACAGGTCACTTTCCCAGGGTGAGACAGACAAGGGAGTGCATGAAATGTACAGGATATTAAATTAAAGTTCCTTAACGTTTTTACAAAGGAATACAGCAATTAATTAAAGTAAGGTGAACAAATGAACTGATGCTTATTTTACTCTTTTTTTTCAAACGTTTTTATAAAAACATAAGAAAGACTAACATTCTTAAACCATGGTAGCAGCCTCCAGAGGATTTAATGGTTCAATGTGTATTTCTGAGCTGCCTGCTCCAAAGAAATAGAGGGTATTTCACCTCGACCACTGGGTCATACAATCTAAATTCATCAATCATCAAAACCATGAGTTATTAAAAAAGCAAACTATAGTATGTTCACCTGTTTATATTTTAATTGTTGTAGTTTGTCGTATTTATTTTATTCTAAGTTTTAGAGAGTATTAAAGTGTATTCTTTATTCGAATGGTTCAACTCCGGTACAAATTCATGACAATCTACCTATAGACTATGAGGTGTCTTGTGTGTAAAAATATTGTTTTTGAGAATGGCACTAGAGGAAAAACAGTGAAGTGTCAAAATGGTAAAAAGGTTAATCCACTGGGGAGCATATGCGCAAGTATGATAACAATATACCCAATCAATTGACATACATGTAGTCCTTGAGTACCAGTCGACGTTGTGGCCTGATGGTGGTGCCAGATGTTAAGATATAGTATCATTTTCAGGCCACCAAACTTGCCAACGTCTTTAGTCCCAGCCGCTAACAGACCAAATTCAACAGCGCCGGATTGGAATATATAAAGCCACGTATGTCAGTGACTTACAACAAGTCATATCATCCAATCACAAAACAGGTTTCTTTCTCAAGAGAAGAGGTTTCAGCTGTGTTGCAAAGATCTGTCTTCCCTCAGCCTATAAAGGTTTCAGTAGCATCCCTCTCTTGCCTCTCACAAGCCTCAACTTGCAGGTGTATCTGGTTGGTTATTATCTCCTGTTGCCACTCTACTAGTAGTAGTAGTTTTAGAAATCCCTGTAACTCCGAGGTAGGTCATTAGAGTTAGCAACACAATGTACCACCTACAGAGGGTGTTTGAAGCATTCTGAGGCCTTTGGAACCATCTATGTCAAACATTATTCTTAGATGATTCCTTCCCCGGTGCTTTGAAGGGATTTTTGTTTCTACTTTCTTCTGTTCTTTGTGTTACCACAATGCTAAATGATATATGTTGTAAGGGGTCTACAACAGTCATTATTATATCATCTGCTTCTAGAGGTCAGGCAGACGTTAGCTGGAGATAGACACCATGCATTTGGAGTAAACAATCAAAAAGCTGAGCCTGACAGTAGATCAACCTGTAAACACATACTGAAGCTTTCTTGTTCTGTTTTATCTGTATCATAATACATGGATACAATGTGGTCAAAAGTATGTGGACACTAGAACATTATCAGCAAGAACAACAAGAACTTAAAGTAAGCTGAACAAATGAATTGATGCTTATTTACTCATAAAGTAATTGTTTTTTTTTGCAGAAGCAAGACGAACAATCTTAAAACATGGTAGCAGCCTCGAGACGCGTTTGTCCTGAGGGTGGCCAAAGGAAAAGGTCATAAAATCTGAATGATTCAACTCCTCTACAAATTCCTCTATGAGGACGATCTGAACATTTTTTCTAGTCTGCCAAACCCTGCCAGCAGAGAATAACTGTCTCGTCTCTGGCCCCGCTGATATTCACAATGAGTCTATGAGATCACATCGTGTCTGGTAATCTACAACTTGTAAGGCCAGCTTCTGTCACCTGACTCACTGTATCATTTTTATTGCTGTGTTTAAATTCAAAGCAAATGAAATAGCCACGAGCACTTACACTCCACAACACACACAACGTCCTCCTCCTGCAGCAGTCTTTTCAGAACTAGGCACAGGGTTTGTTTGGACTGCCTTTGTATCCAGGTGTTTTCTCCATCCACAGTGGAGCTGACTAAGAGTGTCCATGCCCCTTTAGCTGAGGGGCTCTTGGGCCTCCTCCCTCCCTGAAGCAGCGGTGAGGCTGGGGAAGCCATCTGAAGGAGGATGCTGAGGCATGCAGCATCTGCTACAATAGTAAGTCCAGCAGTCTGACTGACCGCACTCATCACATCCTGTAGGTTAAGGTCATTAAAGTGGATCCAGCATCCTGCAGAATCCCCCTCAGTGACTAACCTGCACGTTTAAACTTACAAGTGCCAGCTCATCGTGACACAACAGACATAGCTGTGCATCCTCTGTATTTACAGCTCTGTGTTTCACAGTCTGGATGATATTTTAATGTCTAAATCAGAAGGAACAGTTGTGCTGATTGAGCTGTTTTACTTACTTTACAGTAAAATTGACATCATTTCTATGAGTCATTATAATTCCTTTATTTGTGTCCTCAATGATTTTATCATACTTTTGTGAAGCATTTTGTGACTTCCATTTAGAGAAGAGCCAATGGAAATAAAATGTTTGGTTTCTTTCACAGTCCACAGGAACAGCTGCATCCAAACTGTAAAGCTGTTGAGCAATCCGACCTGCGCGGTCTGGAGTTCTGAAACTTAAGTCTACTGGCCGCTGCTGCTGCTTAGAGACTACGAGACGAGTGTCTCACACTCAGGTGGCATCTCAACATTACATTTTGCATTTAACAAAGCACTTGTTTGTATGTTAGACCTTATATGCCATAACGACACACTTCATTGACACTAAACTTAAATTATGCTTTTTAGGCAACGTTATACAATATATTTCGTTTTGCAGGCCTGACATCTTGGCAGTGTACCTGTCTCATCATCACCATCACCTTCTGGTGTTCTGCGCCTTCACTCTTGAGCTGCAAGCTTGTTGTAATCATAAAAAGGTTGTGAGTTATTCCTGACACCGTACAATATGTCTTCCTACACTTAACTTGGTTTTGGAATTTTGTCCAAAACTGAACAGGGCTGAACAGTAGAGCTAATAGATTGATGGGGAGATGAAGTTTCCAGTAGAGTCTTTGTACATGCTTTACACTAACATTATCATGTTTGTATTAAATACATTCAATCTCATCGGGAATCTTGTTGGCAGGGCTATAAACACTCCCTTATATTAAAAATGACATGAAATCATTATTTTCTCTGGGCTTCAGCGGATTGAACCCAGGCAAAGTCATACACAACACAGATCAGTCAGTCCTGGACTGACCTCTACTGGGGGAAATGAAATATAGCAACAGTGAAGCTCATAACCAATACTGCAACAGCACTGATCACAGTACACTCATCTTAATGATATCTTAAATGTATGAACTATTAAATGATATCTTAACTGTATTTTCTTTAGTCTGTCGAGTCCTCTATGATTATCTACATGTAGGTGTGAGAAACTGGACGTCTACAGATTTCCTTTTATTTCATCTTTAGTAAAAACAGAAATCCTATTCATGGCTTTAAAATCAAAGTCTGTATTGTTTATTTATTTTTAATGTTGGGCTTATTGGTAATTAATTGTCAAAGGGTCATCTGCACAGAAAATGTGACTGACAGTGTTTATGGTCATTTATAATAAGAAGATATTTTACAAAAAGGTCCTCACATTTGTGAAGTTGCTTTTAAATGTTTTCAGGAAGGTTTCTCATGTTTTATGTCTTATAGAGTACATAGTATGTTTAAGTATGCGTTGTTGTTTGGCTGACTGTTGAAGTAGCAGTGCTTCCAGTAGAGATCTAACAAAGAATATGTCTGGAACATCGTGGAAAAAACTGTACTGATTCCATTCTGTTGCAGAAGCAGATTTGAGCATGTGAAAGTAAACATTTTACTAAGATCATAAGTCTGTGTGCTATGTATATGCACATGTTGCTATTTGGGCACGATGAACACAATACAGCCAAATGTGACAGGTAACAACAAGAATGGAAGTGAAAGAAAGAAAACACAAAGCAGGCAGTTTCCCTCCCCAGGCCTGAAAGCCAAACTCAAACTACACTGATAAGATTAGTTTGATAAATAGCAAACAAAACCAAGATATAGCCATTCCACATGAAGTCAAGACTACCATGGACATATCCATCCAACAATAAATCTATATTTACACATATACATACAAATATACAAACAGGCTTTCTTCAGCTAGACTTAGAAGTGACCAATAGTTAAGTTTGTTTATTTCTGTTAAACTGAGAGGTACAGTGAAGCAAGATAAAATAACACATTAAAATACAGTAAAATAAACATTTACCAAATCATGATATCCCAAAGCAAGTAGTGGGTGGTAATCTTCAAATATGTGACATATGCCCCCTGCATTATACTCATGTAATATTCTTACATGAAAGGTATTATATGAAAGGTTGCCAAATCCTCATCATCCTGTTTGGCAGTTTGGTCTTATCTAAAAAAAAAAAAGGTATTCTTTCAAAAAGAAAAAATTAAATATAAATAAAATAATAAAGCAAAAACAAGATATATATATATATGTATATATATATATACATATATATACAGCATATGTGTGTGTGTGTGTGTGTGTGTGTAAGCATGGTATTATGTACTTCAGGCTACAAACAATTGAAAGAAGGATATGTAGAAACATTTTGTTAAAGCTGCTTCCTACAACTTTCCAACAGATTTGTCGAAAAAATGGAATTTGAATCGATCATTTCTGAAAAAAACCTGCAGAATCTTGAGAAAAGACAAACCTATATCTGAGGGTTCTAAGGTGAGTCTTACTCACGCTGCAACACTTTACTGTTTAACTTGAGACACGTGAGGAAGCTAACAAGAATCTTCATGTTCCTCTGAGGAGCTGGTACTGATGAGACAAAAATACACCTTTCACGCCCCACGCTTCTGATTATTATGATTTAGAAATGCCACTGTTTTGCATTTGTGTTGTAAGACTAATAATATGTATAAAAAGCAAAGCTTGTCTGAGAAGGTCTGCATTATGATTTGGGTTCTTGTTGATTATAGGTTACTGGCAGGCATCACGGCCATTAGAGACTGCAGCACAGGGACAACATGCTGCACTTTAAGAAACAGAAGCACACATAATAATCTGAATTAGAATCTACTTTGTCGACAAGTATGGTGACACATACAGGGTAGTCGTCTCCGCTTCTCACCAGCTCTCAATCTACCTCCACACACAGATTTAAAGAAGGATATAAAACAGAAATACAGCCAAACAAATAAAAGCAAGCTTAAACATAGAGCCTCATATACAAGTAGGAGCTGCATATTGCAATACTACAAAAACATGGATAATGGACTGCACTTATGTAGCGCTTTTTTACCTTGATGGACAAAGCTCTTTACAATTTGTCCCTCACATACACACACACACACACACACACACACACTCACCATTCAAGGCCCTGTCCTGCCCATTGGGAGCAGATTGACATCTTGCGCAATGCAAATGTATTTATTTATTCCAATGCTGGAATACATATTGTGAGGATAATACATGACTCTGTAGGCTACACAGAGGTGGTATATGCTTATATTGAGACAGTACGTGAATTCTACTTAGACTTACCTATGGCAATGAACGGATATACTGCACATGCTATTGCAAATTGATGAGTGCATTATCTCACAGGATATATTTCTGATGTCACATATCTGATTCAGCTGTTCAGGAGATTGATGTCCTTGTGTCAGATTGTTGTGGCACACAGTGTTAAGTAGTGCCTAACAGAGGGGAGAAGTTTAAAAGCAGCACTTAATTAAGTCTTTATAAGCTATTACTTAGTAATTGAGTTTATTCTTATTAATTAATTAATTATCATTAATTCTTTATTATTAGCCTACACATTATCTACGTGTAAGCTTCAACATGTACATCATTGAAGTGAACTGTGCTGTAAAATGATGATAGCATGCTATCTTGACACTCAATATCTCCAGCATATCTTTCTCCCTGAAAGCAGACTCTTCCTGACTGCTTTCCATTCATTTCAATACACATTGAAACTCAATTTGCAGAGAGCAGAAACTAACTTTTAGTCAAGTAATCTATCAAATCATATCTGTGTTTATTATTGGCAAAGTTCCATTATGATTACATGGCAATGCAGCAGTACATATTGATTTGGCAAGTCACGATATTGCACATTAGTACGTTGGAATAACAACGTAGCTAACAGCAAACGCAGACAGTTCATAGCGGTAGATGACCTCGTCAGCTTCTCGCCCGCCCCACGGCAGCAGCCAAGGCCGCTGGCTGCAGACACACAAGTGAGCCGAGTCGTCTGCAATAGACAGACACCCTGTGATTTCCTCGGAGCAGTCTTTGTTGCTGTCAACTAGTCTGCTGTAGTTGACCTTGCTGTCAGCTTTTGATTTTGTATGTGTTGAACTGTTAACTTGTAGAGGCACGCGTTTCATGGTTTTGGGATCCACATGTAGTCACAGGTTGCACAGCTCACTAAGTAAACCTGCCACGTTTGTATGTTCTTAAACCGTACGATTAAAGAAGACATTTTGTGTTTTATTTTGTGGAAATTGTCACCTGTGAACTTAAGTTAATAGAACGTTTAGTCTGTTTTATGTGCTTATTAATGTTGTGCCATCTGCAGCCCTTTTCCTTTACTCCCTCACGTCAGTTGTTTCATTTGTAACCTTTTGTACCTGTTTTGAAGTTTGTATACAGTATTTATTTGACCACTAAATGAAGTGGAGTGTCTGTCTTCCCCTTCATGGATCTATTGGCTTTGACAGATGAAAGATGGAGTCAGGTGATCTGATTGGCTGCTGAGACCCTCTCAGCCACTTGGGATTTCTCTTCTGATGCATCAAACAGGCTGCCAGGATTATCTGCCTGATCCACTTCCCACAGTCTGCATGTTCAAGGAGGAGAGATGCACTGTTTCACTACCTGTTAGACCTGGAATTATGCAGGTTTCATTTTACATTTAGCCTACTGCCTGGGCAGCTGGAAAATATCCAGTGAAATATCCAGTACAGCCTCCTCTAAGGCCTAATGAGAGGTACATTTAGGGTCCCAATTAGGATCTATTTGACGTCCTAGGATAATTTATTTTTATTTATATAGGTTATATTTAGATGTGCTTCACAAAACCATGCCAAGCACATCACGTTCCTCTCAACGAACATTGTCCCTCTTGAAGCCATGTTAGGGGGGCGTTTTCACTGAATTTTCCCTCTACTGAATTTTTCCCCTTTGCAGCATCAGTAGCACAGAGCCAGCCTCCAACCAGACTACGCTGTTCCTGTTTGCTCTGTGGGGTTTTTCTAAGGTAGGGAAGCTAAATTACGCACAAGGACAGCAAATAAACAGAACCAAAACAAACCGTCTTTCTCCGGAGGGCTTCGTCTGTCTCCCGTGCAGGAGTATCTCTCGCTCGCTGATTCGCCTGGAAGGAGGACAAACAGGTAGAAACTTAGAAGGTTTTTTTATTTTCCCTTCCTCGGCGCATATCCGGATTGACGGGGACGTTACTTTCCATGTCTGATGTGATTACACACATGCACAGGACTGGAGGCTAAATGAAAAAGAAGGGGCGGGCGGGGGCTTGTTCTAAGAAATGGGTCGTTATGTCTCTATTGTAGACTGCACGCGAAAGTGCCTCGCGGAATGTGTACTGAATATTTGTATTTAGCCAAACGAAGCCGACCTGGCGGATCTAACATCACCAATAACCGTTAGCTTTGTGTTTTTGTTTTTCTTCCCCCGGATGAATGAGTACTAATACACAAATACTCATCTCCGTTTAAGCTAGTGTCGCCGTGACAGGCTCTTCTACAATATAAATAACCCAAAAGTCAACCGTAACGTCTGCGTAGCTACGTCGAAGGGGTGTTGCTTGCTTCACTGTAACGTTATGCTCGGTACAGTAACGTTAGCCTACATGGCCCCGGTCACATTCCCGTCTTTTTCCATCGAACACGGCTCGCACACATCATATCCTTCCACCTCCTGTATTAATTAGTGCTTACGTGCAGATGAAGTGTGAGCTCCAGCGGCGCTGCTGCAGGCCGCAGCATATCGCACCGCTCATGACTGGAACTTGTTTACATGGAGCCCTCGGGGGTAACGGTCACCTTTCCTCCGTAACGTCCACGGTCAACATACGGTTAGGAGAAAAAAAACAGCTGGCAATCATGATAGCGTCCTCGATACAGATCTCTTTTATTTCCTCCTACAACACTGACATATTTAATCACCCCAATGCAGATTCCCCTGTGCTTTCTCTGGATGTCTGCTCACCTTGGGCTGAGAGCTGACTGTCCATCATGTGTTACACTGAATATTGAATAATTATCTAGGATCTGATATGGTAGATAAAGGTTGAAAAACTACAGTGAAAAACCATGAAAAAAAGACATGTAATTCAACCCTCATAAATCATTTGTAAAGGCAAGAGTATGTGTGCTCCTGTGCAATTTAATTATTATCAATTAATTAATTATTAATTGCCTTATTTTTTGGCAAAGTAGCTCTTTCAGTTCCAGTGGTGTATAACACTGGTTTCATTCACTAAGATATTACTATTATAAAAGTGTCAGTTCACTTTAATTACAAAAAGGTGGCTGGAAAATTAGCAAAAAGGTTGATTTTATTTGTTGTTATTTGTTGGGTTTTGCAATTAACAACCTAGTATTTCATTTTTAAAGGTGTCAGTCAGGGTACAGTTTGCAGTCAAACTACTTTTAAACAAAGAAATATTGCTGATGTAAACTGTATCCTGTGTTTACCGTGGATTGTCTGTTACTCACCCGCTGTGTACTGGGTCTGCAGAGCAGGATGTCAGCCAGAGGAGGCAAGAAGAAGGCCACCAAGCTGTCCCGCTCGGCGCGCGCCGGAGTCATCTTCCCTGTGGGAAGGATGATGAGGTACCTGCGCATCGGCACGCACAAATACCGCATTGGTATGGGGGCGCCGGTCTACATGGCAGCAGTCATCGAGTACCTGGCAGGTAGAGTGATCACATGCTTCTGTAACGCCATACAGCGTATGTGTATAATTCTAGCTGAACATTATCTACACATGTTCACTCTACTGTTGCATGTGTAAATTATGTATTATATGTAAATATTCTTTGGTTCAACTAAAATTGTGCAAGAAAAATCCAACATACATGTGGTGAAGTTGCTTATTAAAAGCATTAAAGTAGTGTAACATATGATGTGTCAGATTATCATATATCACAAATATTTTACTACTTTAATTACTATGTTTATGATGAATATGTTCTGATGTAATAATCCCTGATTGTATTGTGTTTGATATAATTCACTTGCAATATTATTATGTTCATAATGTTTATATACATAAATCATATAACACCTATCAAAAAGACAAAATATCAACAATCACTGAAGAAAAAATACCAGACAATACATCTGCATCTGACAACCTTATTAATAAGTTCCATCACCTTCCTGCACTACCTAGACCATAGACAAAGCATGATAGTAAGTTATATCAATTATAACACAAACATTGTTTATCATATCACTGGTCTATATTTTTGGAAATAGGATTGGGATCAAGTTTCCTGGGCCATGAAGCCAGGAACATAAAGAGGATCAGGAAAAAATAAGAGAATAAGACAACGTTTGTTTGTCTAAACTTGTTGACCGTCATGTTCTTGTTCCTGGCGGGCTGGGAGTCCCACAGGGGAACGTGAACAAGTGTAAATAGCAGAACACACACTGTATGTTTGATGGGTTTCACACTGTGTTTTCTCTCTCAGCTGAGATCTTGGAGTTGGCAGGAAACGCAGCACGGGACAACAAGAAAGGCAGAATAACTCCCAGGCACATTAAGCTTGCTGTGGCCAATGACGAGGAGCTCAACCAGGTAACAGTGATGACAGACAGAGCCGACTGATATTTGGGTGTAGACCTTTACATTTCAGCTAGTAAATTAGGCAAAAGTGGGATATCAAATGATAAAGCTGCTCAAAACAACATTATCATGTACAAACAAATGCAGCTTCTCAGACTCCCTCACAATGTGTTGCAGAGGAGTAGATCATCCTCTGCTTGCTTACCAACACACTGTAGGTTCACGTTATTACCAAGATTTATTTCAAAACAGACTTGTTAAAATGATTTTAACTATGCGCCCTGGGCCATTCAGAAGTGGTGTGACACAGAGAGCGTTCAGAATATGTTCTCACTACTCACAAGTGAAGAGGAAAGTAGCCTTTAATTGTGACAAAAATAACGTATAAATACAATTGATAATTAAACTGCTATGTACAACTGCTATTTTACAATATCAAATTTTCACGCAAATTTTTTATCCAATTTTTATTAAAACATTTTTTTTCAAATGACCACCAATAAACTAGAATACTTTACTTTTAGAAAATAGAAAATGAAACTAATGAGACCTTTAAAAAAAAGTTTAAGATGCATAAACAGATTTCTGGGAAATTTGGGGGAAGAGTAACAAGCTGAAACACAACATCTGATTTACAGTATTATCACATCAGCAAATTATTGACACATCACATTAGTGTCATGTTGAATGTATTTCAAATATTGTCTCTTTTAGCTCTGTTTTGGTCTACACCAACTCCTGAAATAACATCTTTAGCTCCACTATGTCTCTCTGTATGTCTGCTGCTCAGCAGGTCGTGTACACTGGCTTTATCACAACCGCAGAACCAAACAATGAGCTAAAACAGGTAGAGCTGAGGAGGACTGCAGAGTTGGTGATAATTGTCTGTGGGTTCATCACTATGGACGATACTTTTCACATAACACGCCGTTATTTGATCCCTGGTTAATATTAACATTCTGATTTGCTCACCGGTGGGAACGTGTCGCATTTGTTCCATTTTCGTCTGAAGAAAAACTTGATGTTCGAAACGTCACTAGTGGAAATTAATTAAATGTTCATGGGAACCTTTCATAGTGAGCAGACTTAGGAAGTGTCTCCACACGGGAGGTGACATTGAAATTAGTGACGGCAGCCATCATGATCTCTCAGTAAAGAAGACGTCAACATCCAAAGACATAGCTCTCTCTGCCCTCTGGGGCTGCCAGTGGATCCGGTTTCCTGATGTACCTTTAACCTCAAATCCTCTGTCACTGGCTCCATCGCTACAAACACATCTTGTTCAGACTCAGAAACTGTAGCGTAGATGGGACACTTCCCAGGGATATCACATATGTCAGGATATGTTTTGACAATATGTATAAAAAGCACAAGAATGGAACAACTTTCTCCTGAATGCAGTAGTGCAGCCATAACAAATGGGTTTGAATAGTTATGTAATTGTTATTATATGAGTAACAAGGTATTGTCCTTTCATGGTCCTGTGAGTTAAAGTGTGAGGCACATGCGTGGAGATTGTGAAGGTTTCAGAGCAGATGGTGTGTGTAGCAGATAATATTTCAGTATCACAACACTGTGGTTAACCTCAGCTGGGAACAACCACAGTCAAGTCCCCGTTTCTACATACAACAACACTCTAGTGTTGTACATATGAGTACATAGTCAAACTCTTTGTTTCGGAAATGTTTTCTCCATCAGCTTCTACGGGGGGTGACCATATCAAATGGAGGGGTTCTGCCTCGAATCCATCCGGAGCTGCTCTCAAAGAAGAGGGGAGGCCGGGTGAAAGTGGACAGCCCGGCGTCCGTCCCTGAGAAGCAGGAAGAACGCTCAAAGAGCAAGAAAGCCATCAAATCCTTCAAAAAGGTTAAAGGCAAACGAGGCCGCAAGCCAAAGGTCAGTCAGGAGAACAGAATGGAGAGAATACTCAGGGAGATGTGGGCCATTAAGGCCTCAGTGTGCTTAGAAGGAAATGCTTGTCAGATTCTCAAACACTGTCTGGGACCAGCTCTAACAGGCTGCATCTGATTATTCATCTAACTCTCCCAAACAGATAATCAAACGTCTTGGTAGCTAAAGGTTACAGCACATGCCACATGTAGCAGCCGGGCCTCATCCTCTCTCCTGTCTGCCTCTTCACTGTCAACTGTCCAATAAAGGCAAAAATGCTAAAAAATAATCTAAAAAAACCCAGACAATCCGTCAATCCTCCCACTGTATGCCGTGATTGGCCAGGTATGTGGAGGGGAAAGAGTAGGCACACTGAATGTGTAATGAGAAGAGGTAGAAACAGCTTGCTTCAGGGAGGTTGGGCGACATGTCGGAGTAATACATGTGTTTGTAGAATACTGAGACCTTTAGTGGACTGTGCAACACATCTGACGTGTCTATAACTAACTAGTATCAACAGCAGGAAAACAAGCATGACAACGTAATACTTTTTCAGTAACTGAGATTTGGAAGTGTAAACAAAAAAAAAAAGAAAGAAGAAATCCTCTTTAGTCAAGGTTCACTTATTAGCTAGCTTAGTTAGTTTCTGGAGCTTTCAACCACTTCACATGGAAGAGCTGTAGTCAAGATCACTTAAACCCAACACAAGCTCAAGTCTGAGCAGCGCCCACATCCAGTTAAGTTGAAGTCTGTCGGTCTCTGAATACAGTTGCTTCAGAAAACCATGAGCACCTGTATGAGGCTCAGTAGGAGCTCGTAGGTAGAGCTTGAGTTAAGATTATTTTAACAACTATGTCCAGGGTCAAAAATGAACTTGCACGCTCAACATGCTTTAACCTTTATTACATTTCACAAAATATGGCAAACTGCTCAAGAACTTTGCCAAAATAAAATGAGCAAGAGCTAGAAACATTTAGACTCAAGAAATCATGACGTATCAGATCAAAGAAGAAGAGTAAATATAAAGGCAAGAATGTGACAAAGCAGTGGAAGCCATCTTTTAAACCTGGACACTTATTGACACTCAGAGTCGAGTGCTGAGGTTTGAAACATATTATCTGTTTCAGCTGTACACTCTGTTATGATTGAAATATGGTTTAAATGTGACTTCTTTCCATCTGGCAAAGAGCACAGACAACGAGTCTGTACCAAACTCCACAGTGGAAGACGGCCCCGGAGATGGATTCACCATCCTGTCAGCAAAGAGCCTGTTCCTTGGACAAAAGGTAATAGACGTGTGTTCGACTCACTGAGGACCAGTGCTGATAACTGAAGCTGCTCAGAGGGGATTCATTAGAAGACATTGATGTGACAACCAGTGCAAATATGTAATCAGGGACAACAGTGTCTGCTCACAGTGTAATCTACCACGTTTACCATATAGACTAAGTCAGAAAACTACAGCAGCTGTTTTCTCATGTTGCTGACTTTGTGAATCCACAGCTTTCACTCACAGAGAGTGAAATCAGTAAAATTGGAACAATCAAAGTGGAGGGGATAATTAATCCCACAAACGCAGAGATGGACCTGAAAGACGGAGTGGGTGAGGAGGACATGTTCATGTGTACTTTATTTCTTATTGACAAGTTTCCAGACTCCATCCAGTGGCGTGTTCACCTGCTGCTGTACTCTTTTCAGGCACCGCCCTGGAGAAAGCTGGAGGCCGAGAGTTCCTGGAGGGAGTCAAAGAGCTGCGGAAAGGACAGGGGCCTTTGGAGGTGGCAGCAGGTATCTTCATACATGAGAAACGATATCAGCTGTGCTCTTTGACGTGCTGTTTAAGGTTGTTTTTTAATGGAGCTATATACGGCTATACCTGTTTAAGCAACCTGGTTGATGATTGAAGGCAGAGAAATCCCCGTGCTTCTGTACACAGGCATCGTAGATATCAGGTCATGTAATATTTACCCATCTTTCTTTAACCTTGAATGACCAACAGGTTTCAATAGAACGCTTTGAACTTTTGAAGACTTAAAAGTCATGAGTCCAGCGCTGTTCATGCTACAGCATTCCAATAGTGTCCACCTAAGTTTGGGCCTCATGCAAGAACATTTTTCACTTGAAGTCCTGCTGCCAGAAATCAGAAAAAAACAGATGAGTTTCCAAAATAATTTATTAATAATTTACCGCTCAGTCAATTGGCCATGATGCACATCACACTGATTTGGTGAACACAATATTAATTCTACATACTTTTTTATTTAAATTTTTTTCTTCTTTAAATTGATATTATAACATTTAAACTCCAAGTAGATTGAGATGAATGTATTCTACTCTAAAGAAAGGCAGACTCTCTGATAGTTCATGACTTGCATAATGCCTCCTTTCCCAAAGCATCTTAAGGCTACGATCACTGTACCAACCTTCTTAAGCCTAAAAGATGTTTCCCAACAGCTTAGAATGAATAGATTATAATTCATTTTGTTCTATGCCTTTGAGAAACTGACTCAGCAGTGCTGCATCATCACGTTCTTATGTCACGGCTCCTTTATAGCATCACAACATACAGTACCATGAAATAAAACGAAAACATCTTTCATACCTTGGGTCTCTGAAGAGAATATACATCATTTAACAATTCCGACACCACTGAGTTGTTTAAACAAATAGTTTGAAGAATACAAAGGACCTGAGGGCTTCGGTAAGTCGATGAATGAATGAATTAACCAGGGTGGAATAGTGTTTAGGGTTAATCTGTGAGACTCAGTGTTTGTGTCTTTTCATCGTGCAGTGGCAGTGAGCCAGGCCAGTGGGATGGCAGCCCGCTTCATCATCCACTGTAACGTCCCTCAGTGGGGTTCAGAGAAGTGTGAGGACCAGCTGGAGAAGACGGTGAAGAACTGCCTCTCAGCAGCAGAGGAGAAGAAGCTCAAGTCTGTGGCTTTCCCTTCACTTCCAGCTGGACGGTGAGCTCCACTCTCACACACTGCTCACGCCACACACTGCTCACGCCACACACTGCTCACTGTGTGCTAATCATGTCTTATTTACAAAGAAGATCAAATCAGTTGTTGAGGAGATTCTTCTCAGATCAGGTCAGTGAGCCCCTGAGCATGGGGAAAACCATGATGTTTATTCCTATATTTTGATGAATAAATGAATATACAGCAAAACCCAGCATGTAGGGAAATAGGAACAAATAAGAGTCCCAACTTAACGTCTTCATGATGATATCTTTGACTCAGAGTCTGGGCCAGGATTTCCTCCACACAGCTCTCAGCATGTAGACGACTGAGCCAGTGGCTAGCAGCTAACAGTGCTAACAGTGTTAACCTGAGGGGGAACTGGAGGTTGGGAGTTATGCGTTAGCTAGCCGTTGAGGCACACACACAGGGACTCACATGCACTAACATGCACGCAAAGCACAGAGGAGCTGGGATACAACCCACACAGAGGGAGAGAGACGTCATTCTCTGCTCAGGAAGACATTACCACACTATATCTTTACATAGCACATAGTTTGCTGCTATAATATTTCTCTGAATGACTTATATAGAACTTTAAAACTTTGCACCTCAACACTGTCCTCCAGCAGTGACACCTTAGTGGACATTTACATACAACAGTCACATTGACCTGTGTCTTTATGGTGAGATGAAGGCACCGTGTTTCATACTCTACTACTACTGTTGGTCTGTTTTTCTGCCAGCAGAACTGACCACTGACCACAAGTCATGCCAAACCAGCAGCTGTGCTCGCTTATTTTCATGTCTGTCTGTCAGGTTAAGGCTGTGTCATGCCGACACAGCGGGGGTGCTGATGCAGCGTCACCCGGCAAAAAAGTTGAATAAGGCTGAACTTTTGCAGCAAAACAACGTGATGTCATCTCTCAAGGCGCTGTGGTGTTTATGATAAGTGATCAATACTGCCATGGCAACGCTCCAGAGTTGTAAAATCCTGTGTTTATTACAGTAGAGTATTATAGACTGCTCATGGATCTGTCACTCCACCTGCACTGCCATGATATATTTCATGTTTAAAGTACCTAAAACATGTGTGCCTGAGTCTCATAAACCTCTGATCGAACACATTTCTTTGCACAGAGCTGACAGGTTTCAGTATGTTGGTGACATTTTATCTTTAACAGCAGTAATGATCATTCATATAAAGCTGTTAAATTTGCATTTACAATGACATTTCACAGCGTTATGGTTGTGTTACTTTTAGCTACACTTGATATACATTAGTCTTCACTAGTCAGTGTATTGTATTAACTGCGGTCGCGACCCATAATACAACCTGAATCTCTCTCACAGGAACGGATTCCCAAAACAAACGGCCGCCCAGCTCATCCTCAAGGCCATCTCCAACCATTTTGTGTCGTCCACCAGCTCCTCACTGAAAAACATTTACTTTGTTCTGTTTGACAGTGAGAGCATTGGAATATACCTTCAGGAAATGGCCAAGCTGGACGCCAAGTGAGGATCGTTGTGGTCGGGGTTTGTTTTTCTAACTGTTGTTTGTTGCAGGTGGTGTAGATAGGTGATATGACAGCAGGGAATTTGATGTGGAATCTCTCTTGGTTAAAGAGGAAAAAAACATATGTGTGAGTGGAGTGTTTGTCACAATTCTGTTCCACTGTTCCTTCAAGAGATTGCATTCTTTATAGATTAGATCATTTAAATCCGTACAGTTTGTTTGTTTCAATAATGTTTTTACATTCTATGTACAAATATAACAGTTTTCCTGGCCTCTGTAGTTTCTGATACAGTTAGTTTACTAAAAAACTGTGGTTCTCATTCTGCTTTGAAATAAAACTCAGATGTTTTACACCAGAGATCCGCTCAGACCTTCAACACTTATATTTCTTTCTTGCCTAATATTTGAGAATTATGTTTTAAAAATGTTACATTTTTATGAAGTAAGTCTATCTAAAGTCTTATAATACAGTAGGAAATTGCACATATACACTCAAGTCAAGTGGACGTGCTGGCAGCCAGAGGCACAAAACATCCTTCAGCTAAAAGCAGCTGCTCACCCAACAATGTGCACATGTGATGGGTTGACAGGAGAGAGATATATCAATACATCTATGTCTTTGCATCTATGTGAGAGAGATTTCTTTTTTTCATTTTTAAAAAAAAAATCATTCTTTTGCAATTTAGACAGCTAAATAACAATTTAATAAAAAAATAATAAATTAATTCAAAGCTCATCCAAACAGAGTTAAAGAGCAGTTCTACCTCCAGTACAGGGGACACAGTTATAGTTAAACACCTCTGGGTTAAAAACTCATCAATGTTGTTCATCAGAGTCTAAAGTCCACTCTCTACACTCTACAACTCTATGCTACATTGTTCATTGTGTTTGTTTCTATAGCCAGCACCAAAAATAAAAGCAGTTGCTTTAAAAACCTGTAAAATGTAAAATGTTAAACAAGGTTTCAATCTGTGACAGTCCAGGTAGCGAAGCGTGACAGTCTCAGTGTGTGGACAGAAAGGACACTCGGAGGACACGTGGGATTTAACTTGGAGACGAAGCAGTTCCCGCCCAGAGCCCCGTAGAGGATCCTCTGCAGGTCTCCTGACCTCTTGTTCAGTGGAGCCTTGTAGAAGAGCCTCCACACCGTGTCCTTCCTCTCGCTTAGTTTCTCTTTGTGTATGGCCAGAATACAGGGTTTATAAAATGCTTTTCCGTTTTGCATGTGGATGTCAGCAGCAGTCTGTGATTTAACCCGTACAGAAAGTCCAGTGAAGTCTTTCAGGAATCCAAGGTCAGGAAAAGGATCCCCTGCATCAGGTAAAATAGTCCCGCAGCATCTCTAACTCCTCAGCGTCCAGTCTTTTAATCCTTTCATCCAGAATGCCTCTGTGTTATGGAGTCCAGGCCCTGCAGCATCCACGATCCCCCTCAGTTTAACGACTCCAGCTGTTCGTAGCCTCTCTGTGAGTCCAGGTCTGCTGCCGTCCTGAACGTCCAACAGAGCCCCCCCATACCAAAGGCTCCTCCAGGAGCCAGAACAGAGATGCTGTGGGTTCCAGTCTGGTCCATTTAAAAAGTGTCCATGTTTAAAAAAGTCCTTGGGAAAACGGAAGCAAGTCACACAAACTAATAAAACCACAGTTCATTAGAGACAATGAGGCATCTAAACTCAGACCTGCTATCCCCATTAAAATGGTGCTGTCTACCGGCCTCCAGACGACATCATCATTTCCTGCCAGGTTCTTCTGTAAAAACAAATCTAAAAGCAAATCAAATCAAGTTTATTTATATAGCCCAATATCACAAATTATACATTTGTCTCAGTGGGCTTTACAGACTGTACAGGATACGACCCCGTCTGTCCTTAGACCCTTGCAGCGCACAAGGAAAAACTCCCTAAAAGAAACCCCACAATTAAAGAGGAAACATGTTGTAAACCTCAGGGAGAGACAGAAGAGGATCCCTCTCCCATGACGGACAGACGTGCAATAGGTGACGTGTGTACAGAACAAACAACATAGTTAAAAATACAGCATAGACAATCTATGCGACAGAAAACATGTTACGATCGTATATTAAAAAGATGGATCCAGGGGGATGTCAATAAAGGCTCCTGGTGTCAGGCAGGACCAGGGCAACAGGTGCAGCCACGATTCATGATCCAGAAGTAATCTTTAATCGTGGCAACCTGCCAGATGAGAGACACAGAGACTCCGGGGATGATGCCCCGGATGGTGAGTTAGTAACATGCATTTAAGGGACATGAATGCATATCAACAGAGAGGGAGAGGAGGAGAGAAAGAAAGATAGGGAAAGGAGGAGTGAGTCCCCCGACAGTCTAAGCCTATAGCAGCATAAGCTGGTCCAAGGCAATCCTGAGCCAGCCCTAACTATAAGCTTTATCAAAGAGGAAAGTCTTTAGCCTGCTATTAAATGTGGAGAGGGTGTCTGCCTACTGAACACACACTGGGAGCTGGTTCCACAGTAGAGGAGCTTGATAGCTGAAGGCTCTGGCTCCCATTGTACTTTTAGAGACTCTAGGAACCACAAGTAACCCTGCACTCTGGGAGCGCAATGCTCTAGTTGGGTTATAAGGTACTATGAGATCCTTAAAATAAACTGGAGCCTGACCATTAATCACTTTGTAGGTCAGGAGAAGGATTTAAAATTATATTTTGTATTTTACCAGGAGCCAGTGCAGAGCAGCTAATACAGGAGTAATATGATCTTGTTTCCTAGTTCTTGTCAATACTCGTGCCGCAGCATTTTGAATCAACTGAAGAGTCTTAAGGGATTTTTTGGGACAACCTGATAATAAGGAGTTGCAGTAATCCAGCCTTGAAGTAACAAATGCATGGACTAGTTTTTCTGCATCTTTTTTAGACAGGATGTGCCTGATTTTTGCAATGTTACGTAGATGAAAGAAGGTAGTCCTTGAAATGTGTTTTATGTGGGAGTTAAAAGACATATCCTGATCAAAGATAACGCCAAGATTCCTTACGGTGGTGCTGGGGGCCAAGTTAATGCCATCCAGAGTTACTATGTTATTAGACAATATGTTTCAGAGGCGTTTGTGGCCAAGTACAATAACTTCTGTTTTGTCTGTGTTCAACATCAAAAAGTTGCAGGACATCCAATTTTTTATGTCTTTAAGACATGCTTGAAGTTTAGATAATTGGTTGGTTTCATCTAGCTTGATTGATAGATATAATTGGCTATCATCCGCATAACAATGAAAGTTTATGGAGTAGTTCCTTATAATATTGCCTAAAGGAAGCATATATAAGTATTCATCGTTAACACGTACAAATTGAGATCGCTCAGATAAATAGGATTTAAACCAGTTCAGTGCGGTTCCTGGTATTCCAATGAAATGTTCCAGTCTCTGCAGCAGAAGGTCCTGGTCAACAGTGTCAAAAGCAGCACTGAGGTCTAACAAGACAAGAACAGAGACAAGTCCTTTGTCTGATGCCAATAGAAGGTCATTGGTAACTTTCACCAGAGCTGTCTCTGTGCTATGATGAACTCTAAATCCAGATTGAAAAACCTCAAATAAACTATTGTTATGTAGAAAATCACACAACTGTTTTGCGACTGCTTTCTCAAGGATCTTAGAGAGAAATGGAAGGTTAGATATCGGCCTATAGTTGGCTAAAACCTCTGGATCAAGACTGGGCTTTTTAAGAAAAGGTTTTGTTACAACTACTTTAAAGGATTGTGGTACATAGCCAGATAATAGAGACAGGTAGATCATATTTAATAACGAGGTGTTAATTAAGGGTAAAACTTCTTTAAGCAGCTTCGTTAGAATCGGGTCTAAGAGACAGGCTGATGGTTTAGACGAAGAAATTGTTGAAGTTAGTTGGTTAAGATCAATCAAGAGAAAAGCAGTCTAGATATATTTCAGGTGTTACAGCTGTTTTTAAGTTTCCTGTTTTAGAAGCTAAATCATTACCAGTTGAGGAGAGGAGATTTATTTGATTAATTTGGTCTCTAATATTTAGAATTGTATCGTTAAAGAAGCTCATGAAGTCGTCACTACTGAGCGATATAGGAATTGAAGGCTCAGTGGAGCTGTGGCTCTCTGTCAGCCTGGCTACAGAGCTGAAAAGAAACCTGGGGTTGTTCTTATTTTCTTCTATTAATGAAGAGTAATAAGCTGCTCTGGCCTTACAGAGAGCCTTCTTATATGTTTTAAGATTATCTAGCCAGACTAAACCAGATTCTTCCAGTTTGATAGAACGCCATTTCCTCTCAAGTTTTCTTGACTTTAGTTTTAGTTAGCAGGTTTGAGGGTTAAGCCACGGAGCTTTCTCTGTTTTATTATCTTCTGTTTTAATGAGCGACAGAGTCGAGTGTCAGTCGCAGTGAGGCAGCAGCTCTATCAACAAGATGATTCATTTGGGACTAAAGTTATCACAGGAGTCCTCCGTTACATTGATATTGAGACATGGTAATGAACCAAGTGCCAATGGAATAACTTCCTTAAATTTAGTACAGCACTATCAGATAGACATCGAGCGGAGGACATTTTGTCTAGTGGCTTGTAACAGGACTTCATAAATTTTTTTAAATGGTTTGATAAAAGAGGATTATGTGGACAGATTAATAAATGTTCAATTTCAACACCATATGCCAGAACAAGGTCCAGGGTTTAAACAGTGAGTTAGTTCATGTACATTCTGACTGAACACAATGGAATCTAATAATGAGATAAACGCAGTATTAAGGCTGTTATTATCAACGTCCACATGAATATTAAAGTCACCTACAATAATTACTTTATCTGTTTTAAGATTTTTTGATAAAAATTCTGAGAATTCAGATAGAAATTCAGAATACGGAGCAGGAAGGCGGTACACTATAACAAATAAGATTGGCTTTATTGTTTTCCATGTTGGGTTTGAAAGCGTAAGAACAAGGCTTTCAAAATAGTTATAGTTTAGTTTAGGTTTAGGATTGATTAATAGGCTTGAGTAGAATATGGCTGCAGCTCCACCACCTCGGCCTCGAGGAACGTGAGTATTAATATGACTAGGTGGAGTGGATTCATTTAGACTGACATCTTCTTCATGTCTCAGCCAGGTTTCAGTGAGACAAAATAAATCTGTCTGATTATCTGATATTAAATCATTTACTAATCCAGCTTTAGATGACAAAGACCTGATGTAAAATGTATTAAATTCATTACGTTTTTCTATTCTGTTGCACTTTTGCAGTGGTGGTGTTAATTTTCATTAGGTTTTTATGTATAATTCCTCTTCTGTTTACTATTGATTTTATTGATTTCAGTGGTCGTGGGGCAGACAGTCACTGTGGGGATTTGAGTGGATGACTGCCCAGATGGAAGCAGCATGAGGTTCTCCATGTTTCTGTCCAGTACATCATTCTGTGGGCAGTTTCTAAAAATAAAAACTCTTCTGAGGACAGCACTGAGCTCAGTAATAAACTGAACTCTGGCAGGTCCTGAGTTTAATGAAAACAGGTAAAAATGCCATCATTCTTTCCTGTGTGGGACTTGGGTATAAAGGTTTTAGCAAAGTCTCCTCCAGTCTGTCCCGTTTAAAGTGTCGCTGTGCGCTTCCTGTACCATTGCTACATTTATTCTTTTCAGTTTTCAAGCTCTCTTCTCCACATCTGTAGCTCCATTAATATTTAGAGTAGATCTTTTAAAATGAGGAGTGAGAGAGGCACACAGATTAAACAAATGACAGCCAGCAGACAGGCTGTCTTCCATGTTCTCCTTTTCTTCTTCATTTGAAAGTTCTATCCTGATTTTCAGGACGATTTTCTTTCATCTATAATACTCCTGGTCCCTGAACCCTGTTTCCCCTCTCATGTTCATTTGCGCTCTTAATGAGTTTAAAAGCCACTTTTTCTTTTCAAAATGGTCTTCAAATTTCACATTTTTATAGTTTTTGGTGTTCTGCAGGAATTTTTTATTTGCTGCACTTTGAACAGCTGTTCCTGCATCGGACCAACACAGCCTGTGAGTCGGTAGGGGGGTGTTTTCAGTACAGTCCTCCTCTGGCTCCTCTTTTTCTTCCCCCTCCACCTCCCCTTGTTCTTCCACCTCCTCCTGCTGCTGCTCCTCCCCTTCCTCCCTCTCCGCTACTTTTTTGTCCTGAGAGCCACTTTTGTCTTTTTGTTTTGTTTTGTTTGCAGAAACTTTAGGTCCATTTTCATCTTCCATGAACACATCTTTCCTTTCACTTACTGTGTCCACTGCTGTGACTGCAGGGACAGCAGTTTGCTCAGTATCAGCTGACTTGTCATTTTTCTTTTTCTCCTCTTTACTCATCTTATTGACGGCTTCACTCCGACCCCCAGCCTCAGTGATTCCCTCAGTCTGAGTCTGAGGACTCTCAGATGATTTCTCAGCCTCAGATCCATCCTTACACCCTCTGTCCTTACACCCTCTGTCTTTAGCCACTTGCTTTGAATGGAAAAACTCTCCAAAAAAACTGGAAAAAAATATAAGAAACTTCAGGAAGAGCCACAGAGGAGGGATCGCGGGACGGACAGAGGTGCAATAGATGTTGTGTGAGTCTAACCAAAATAATAAAATGACAGTATGGACAATCCATAGGAGAAAAATACATAGAATGTAAACATATATGAAGAAAATGGATTAGGGCGGATGTCAAGCAACTTCAGGTGTCAGACAGCAGGAGCCTGAGCCCCCGACCTCCTCTCACAATGTGACCTGGAAAGAGGACAGAATACACAAACACAAGAAGCAAAACTGAAGCACATCATTCACACAGATAGGAGAAAGAAAAAACAGAGAGGAAGAAAGAGAGACGAGGAGAGGCTGAATGTCCTGGAGGAGGACGGAGATCCAGATCCAGTATGTGGACTGAGGCACCAACAGCCAGGAGAGAGGTACCAGGCTGCCAGGCTCCAGCACAGAGGAGAGACAGAGACACACAGCTGTGTATGTGGGACACTAACAGACAGAGGGTTACTGACAAAGCAGTGGCTTTCAGAAATTTAATATTATTCTCGTCGGCAGGACTATTATGGCTTAAATTATACATTCAATCCGAGCAGCCAGTCGGATCATGAAGAATAAGCAATTCATTAAACGTCAAGGCAAAAAGATGAGTTATATGTTTGGATATAAAGGCCTCAACAGAATCCGACTGTCCGCTGTCCACAGGCAGGTTAGCCCATAAGAACAGGTGTGATGGGAAGAAGCCCTTTGACCAGCTGACTTGTCTTGTAGTAAATTTGATTTCCAATTGGTCGAGGACTACACCAGCATCAATGGCAGGTTTTGAAAGCTGACATCAGCTTAGACGATGTTTTGAGAGAGAAGGTCTCAAAATGTGTACGAACAGAGACTAATATGAATATTGCACTACAGAGATGTAGCTGGAGATGAAGAACTCATTTTATATCTAATCATTTATTTTTCTGCCCCAAAGGATGAGCGGCAGGCTGTACGTTAGGAGGATAGTGACAACGAGAAATCTAGGACTGTTTAGTAGTTTTTCTTAATTGTTTACACACATTTTCTAAAAGCACACATGTTGTCAGAACTCAACAAATCTCTTGCAAAATAAAACTGTAATTAAAAGAATGTTATGTCTTCATTAACTGGTATGTTGTGTTCCAATGACACACACCATCATATGAATATGATATATGAATATATAAATCATATGAACCAGTTGACTCACTAGAAAACACGATGAACTCCAGATCAGGAGACTTCATGGTACACAATGTACACTTTGTACAGTGTTATTATACTCAAATATATAAACACAAATATACTGTAATATAAACTAAAATAATGTATTTATGTTTTTCCAAATTACTGTATACATCCCAACCATAGACTGTATTTTTCTTTGCTTTATTAAAAACATTTCAGACATAATAGTACAGAGAACCAAGGCTAATAACTTAATAAATAAAGATAAATAATTGGGATAAATACATTTCATAGAAATGAAATCACAAAGAAAAAACTATGCATGCTACTTCTTTAAGAGTTCATCATATAATTTGACAGGTTGTATCACTTTTTAGTATTCATAAGTTTAATAGTCTTAATATACAAAAAGTTTAAACTTGCATACAAATTCAATGAAATTACTTTTGTTATTTTACATTTATGTATGTAAAGTTGACCGTATATAATCAACAAGTTTACCATGAATTCAATGTTACATGTGTCAAGTTCAAAATATGTAATGACACTTTTACAATCAATGTAGATATTATGATTAGTTATACACAATAAATTAACTTTCAGTCAGTGAATATATCCAGTGGTGAAATGAATGTGTTGGATATTGTGGTTCATCAACATGATTAATACAGAATGGATATATCTGTAAACATGTTGTCCCAAAAAGCTTTTTTGGACTAGATTTCTTTCATAGAATGTATTACATATATGCTTATTGCTTATAATTCATTATGTCGATACCATTTATCACCAGAATGGCTTCTACCCTCAGTGCTTCTTGAAAATGCTTATGACTTTTCATTAGATGTGATAGAACATTAAGAATAGTTTTCATTAGTGAAATTCTCTACTTGATACAGCAAAGGATTTAAGAAGGAATTGTTGCGTAACAATGAACCGTTGGCATCAAAGAGTTCACTTACATAAATAATAACCTTAATCACCCCGATTTTGCTAAAATATTTTTTTTGTTATATCAATACCTAAATATTTAAGTTTTTTTCATCAGAATGTTGCATATGCTTTCATCATCTGTATCAATTAGGTTTTGAATTCACATGTTCCTATGTGAATCAATTGTATAGTTGGTACAATTTGGTGTTTATCTTTTAGAAATAAAAGTGTATCATCTGCTAGCTGTGTAGGTCTAATTTCCCTCTGAAATATAGACGGAACAATTATGTGGACTGTTCAAAACCTTTAGCGAAAGCAACAATTTGAAATATAATAATATAATATAATATAATAGACAGAACATGGAATCTTTTGGAGGTATTAGAATAAACCGTTACATTACTATTAATGTCCTTGTATAATATTTTCACTAATGAAATAAAGTTTTCTCCAAAACCAAACAAACGTAAAGCCTTAAATATAAACGCTGTTCCACTGTATCAAATGCTTTACAAAAGGTCAGACATACAATGAGACTCCACATACTCTCAATAATTAAGTAAATTAAAAAAACAGTCTTATATATAAATAATTCTTTGTAAAAGAATCTTACATGTTCTGTTATTTCTTTTGGATTAGTACTAATGTTGTTTATTTTCAATGCTGAAATATAATTTTGTTCCAGTGCAAATTAAACAGCTCCTCATCAACATAGCTGGCCAATGCTGTAAATACTGTGCAAGGAGGGAACCGGTTCCCCCTCCTCTCGCTATGCCTCTCTCATGATGTCATCCACAGCTCCAAAACAAGAGCCACCTGGCCCTTTTCTTGCTAAAGCTCGGATTGGTAATTGAACAATTTGGAGCATATATGAGTGGAGAGCAGGAAATGTAAGTCCAGTATTTTTGAATGGCAGTGTGTTCCATGCAAACAAGAGGTTTTATTTATGAAGAGTGGGTCAAATTTAGAGAATTGTGTCGTATTTCAAAAAGAAAAACAAGTTTAGAGCCGCAATCGGAGTGTAAAGCAGGAAATGTGCATGTCCAGAATTGGTTCATCGCTCACCAAGAACATGACAGGCTGGTGTGTGTGAGTGATCGGACATCACAGAGGGAAAGGAGCGCAGAGGATAGCACTACCACCGGGCTGGCGAGGGTGGGAAGCCTGTGTGCGGTCGGTCGAGGTGACTGCAGACCGGGCAACACTCAGCATGCTCATGTGACCCTCCCTGTATTAAATACCTGAAACATTTCTCCATCTGAATTGGTTCCTCGTTGTAATCCTGCGTATTGCACTGTGGAGTGAGCAAGTTCATTCATAAAACATGATCTTTATGATCTGAAACATGATGCACTCTCTTCTCTCTCAGCAGCGTTTATGAAAAAGTTTTAAGAGGAAACTCATAGCTGGAACTTTTATCGTCATTTTCAATGACTACACTTTAGGAAGACGTCTTGTGGTAAGAGAAGATCCTTTGTGAATACCGTCTGTATGCAATGTAATAAAGAAAAAACACCAACACCAGAATGAGCACTTTCTTTACATTATATTTATTACCTAGTAAAAAGTACATTACCTTTCATTTGTATATACACATTATATTCATGTAATTTCCTGTAAGACTCCTGATAAGAGTCCCTACAACAAATAAACACACAGCTTAGAAAATGTCTCATGTTGGTGGCTCTATAAGGCTGGAGTATTACCTGACTGCCAACTGTACTGCAGTGGGAACGTTCATCTCTTCTATCCCAACTCAATAAATAACATAATCATCACTGAGAGGATCCCAGGGCCACATATACACCTTGCTGTAGGTCACATATTTGGCATTAAAATGAGTGTCTATCACTTTATCAGGGTCCATGTCATTGTACACAAGGCACAATCAGCATGCAAGCATGTCAACGGATCTCTATGGAAGCAAACGGGAGCAGCTCAACACCTGCTTGTGAAATGTAACCATGACTGAATACGTAATGTGGAAATGTAAATACCACTGTTATTACATACCACAAACAGATCTCAGCAGATGGATTTAAGAGTATTATGTGTTTTGAATTTAAGTCAAAATGACATATCTAATGTCACACAGTCCTGCGCTTTGTCTGTTTTACATTAAAGGGCCAGTTCATCCCAACATCAAAAATACATATTTTTCCTCTTATCTGTGGTGCTATTTATCAATCTAGATGCTTTTTGTGTGAGTTGCAGAGTGTTGGAGAAATTGACCGTCGTCTCTCTAATACAATGGGACAAGATGGCCCTCTGCTTGTGGAGAGCAACTTCTCAACTCTGTTACTAGTCAATTGATACATTTTAGTATTTTTTTTAATGTTTATTGTATTATTTCACCCGATGGGCTCTATTGTGTGTGTGTGCTCTGCTGTGTATACTTTTTAATGGCCCCACTGCAGATGAATAGTTAAAAAAAGTTATTGACTTGAAATCAAGTTTTTGAAATGATACCACTTCAAATAACCTGCAGAACCACGAAAACTAGAGTATGGAGATGGATGCTTTTCAAAGTCAAATATTTCAATCCTATACATTCAGTGGTAAGTGTTCAGTAATGATTACAATTAACAATAAGGTGTTAAGTAGACTTCCATAGATGTCCGTGTGATATGAAGAGTAACCCGGTTACATAAAGAGCTCCTCAGGCCCTGGGGATTAGTCATGTGTGGACTGTTGCAGCAAGCTACACAAACATGATAACATGACTTCAATACTCTACTCTTATTATTTGTTAGACCAATTTAAACAATAAAAGTCATAAAATTATTTGGATTTCCTCTGTACAGTGGACCGAGCTCACTGCACATGGAAGAATCTACATTATGGAATGTTGTAGATGTGACCTGTACATCTGAGAAGGCTTCATGTGCACAGTCCCACTTTGGTTAGTGGATGAGGACTTCATAAGTTGCCTAAATTCAAAGCTTGTTGTTTTTGTTCGGGGCAAAGAGCTCATGGAGAATTGAAAAGAAATAAAGAGCAGAGGCCAGTGTCTGACTTTGGCCATGACAGGTGAACAGAAAAGAATTGGCCTCTCTGAAACAAAAAGTGACCGGTATATAAATAAAGTAGTTTTTCTGTACAGTTTTTAATCAGACACTCATCCCTCGGTGGCGTGATTACAGACAGCTCTGTTAACACCTCTGGAACATCCGACTGAAGTCAAAGCTCTGGAAATCCTATTTAAATCAACAACATGCAGTACCTAAAATCCCAATAACTTACTTGTGGATCTTCACTGTCACTGCCTGCAATCTCTAGATTAATATGAAGCACAGGTGTGCGAGCGAAGCCATGAGGCCATCCTGGACTTATCAAGTCAAAAGCTATGGAAACTTTAACAAGTTCATGAGACCACATGGGAGTGACCGTGCTAACTCTAAGCTAACCCCTGTTTTAAAATTCCAATCTTTTATACCACATTTTTAATCATATGCAACATCAGGCTAATGTGTTTTGGACAGAAAACAAGTGATCATCCTAAAAACATTAACCTGATGGTGGAATAATCCCACACTCACATGAAAACTCTTCTTAAGAGAAAGTGATGAAATCAGGGCTGAGACCATGCTGGAGGGTTTTATATGTTTCTTACCACCAACAAATCCCATGGCAACAGTTAATGAATCCTACTAACAAGTATTGTGTGTAGAAGCCTGATGTATCCACTCCCTCTGATGTATCCTCTCCCTCTGTGCACAGAGCTCCACCGTGTTGAAAACACATCAGTGAGGCTCACATGTTTCTTCATTACCATGAACACACGCACTGTAGCTTATTTGTGAGTTTTTTTTAAAAGAGTTAAGTCTTCAGTAGGAAGCATTGGGCTGAGAGCCACAGACGGGCCGAGAAGGCAGATGGAGAGACGGACCAACACATTGTTAACTTTGGGTCTTTTTTACGAGATTTTAAGACAACTAACACCTGTCGTACACTCCTAAGAATAAAAGTGTGGTGGGGAAATACTGAATGAGAATTTGTATTTTATTGTATTATTTTTAAATAAATATCATGCAATGAGTTTAAAAATACTGGATTTAGCCAATAAAAACTCTTTCCAGGTTACCAAAACATCCAAATTCTCACCTAAAAGGTGAGGACAGATGCCCGTCTGGTCAGTGGAGCTTCAGCCCTGCGTGTCATCTGCATTTTTGGTGAACCCACTTCAATCTGATTTTTTGCCTTTAATATTTTCCGTAGTTTGACTTTCATCCTGCATTTTCTGTTCCTGAATATCTGGACATGATGTCGAGTTGTCTCCATTTAGTCATCTCTCCAGAGGAATAAGAATATACTAAACACAAAAATGGCACAAAGAATGCAATGTTCACAGCAATTGGTGCTTTTTAACAATGTCAGATGTTTAGGAAGATTTCTCCTTTAAATAAAATGTGGTGTAAATGATGTGTCACATCTTTTTTGTTGTCTCGTACATATCACATCCTTTTAAAACGTTGTAGTTGAAGAGTGTTGGATCCAGTTGTTAAAGGTGGTGGTCTAGAAAGATGGGTGGAGGGTAGCTTGAATTCTCTTACTTGACTTCATCAGAAGCACTCGTAGGTCTGGGAGCGGGAAGCAGCGGTACAGGGGAAGTGGCCTCGATGAGAGCAGGGTTCAGGATGATTGGCAGGGACATGGGTGGGACTCCCACCTGCAGAGGGGAGGCGAGGGGCTGAAGGATGAGGGGGGACTGGCTCAAGGGTGAGGGAGCCTGGGCAGGGGACGTTGTTAACGGCACCGGCATGGAGGCAATGGAGGGTGGGACCGGAGACGACCGGTCTAATCCTAAAAACAGAAGAGAAATTTCAGTGATGAAGGGACATGGCAGTACCCACCTGGAGAGCAGGGTTCCTATTAAATGTAGGCTATATATTTATCAAACTGCTCAATCAAAAAAGAAGACTTAAGTGAAAGATAAAAGTAAAAGTATTCCACTTTTACAAATTTTTCAATCAAAGTTATTTATCATATTTATTTTTGACGTATAGAGGCCATATTCTCTGGCAGTGTTTGCTTTCGTCTGTGTTTCCATTTTTGCCAATTCGTTAAATATTTTCTACTTCTCCTACCACTTGATCAAATTCTCTAACGAAACGCCACATACGTGGCTACTACACAGAACTTGAACACTCTCAATCATTTAGCTCTGAAACCCAAACATGAAGGCGCACATGATAGCACTGATGTGCAAAACCAAAGCTCAGGCACCTGGTGCGTTAATGTTTATATGGGCTGACTCGGAAAATTGAAAAAGCAAGCGGTTTTCTGTGTCAGCGCTTACTCAACTTACTATCTGAATAATGCACACTTTAATTAGCAGGAAAATACTGCAACATTGACTTCAGACCAGGTTTTTGTTGGTCATTGCCAAAATTGCTTTCTGCTGCCTCACCGCCGGGTGTAAGAAAGCCCAGAGAGGGTGTCTTGTGGTCATTATACCTTTCCATCCTGACCAGGATCACATCTCGGAGGGGAAACACTAAAACTAATCTTTGGCTATGAAAATGCTCAAATTTACAGATACTGAATATTGACACAGTATCAGCTATGTGCAGCATGAGTCCCAAAACATTATGTCATTGTCATGTACGTGCACAAATGCTGCTGATCACAGACTGTGCTGAGACCTTCAGTGTTTTACCGTTGGCACTGGCTGGTTGGGGCTCCTGGGGTGATGCTGGCCTGCTGGCCGTCTTTGTCTCTGCAGGGGGAACTGGGACTGGGGAGGGCGGTTGAGAAACATGAGGGGATGAAGGCTGGCCCGCTGAGGGTGCCGGCTCTGCTGGAGGACTGAGGACTGGATCTAAAAACGATTCATGAGAAACACAAGTGTCAAGCTCTGTGTACCGCAACAAACTAATATTAGTTTTCTTTTACAAACTGAAGAGAATGAACAAACAGATACAAATACAGAAAAGAATAAGAAACATAATATGCACATGTTGTCAAGGCATTACATCAAGCTGTTCACCTTCTCAGACCAACAACATGTTGTCTAAACGTACAGGGTGAAAGCTTGTCTGCTGTGTACCTGGTATGACGGTCTGTTTGAAGAGCTCCTCCCTCAGGTGAGGCAGGAAGCAGACGATTCGTTCCCAGGTGATTTCCCACAGGTCTGAGTATCCTGTCCTGGAGTCAGCGCTGTGGAAGATTCCTGCTGTGTCCATCACCAGCAGCATGTTCTTCAGAGACTCAGGGATTGCCTCCAACTACACATTCAAATGCATAGACAGCCCATCAGCAAGGTCAGAGAGTCAATCATCATCATTAACACCTGCCCTTACAATACTGGCAAATATATTCCTTTAAGTTCCACGTTTTGCTCATTTATAAGATTTAGATTACTGGAAGGATTACATGTTCCTTCATTTCTTGAGAAGGTTCTCCTAATTCACAAGCTGACGAAACGCTGAAGTGAACACACAGAAGTAAGAGAACAATGCATCTTCACTGATTACAGATTATATACTGAGTTCACGAGGAGTTTGAGAGGCTGATACCAACAATTTCGGACCAAAGTTGCCAGAAATGACAAAAGATTTGTAACATTTGGGCATTCCCATGAACAACTGCTGCATTATTTACATATACTGTACACATTTGTCCGCCACACCTGAAGCTATATTAATGCAGCCATTTACACTAATCTGTCAAATCCTTGTGGAATCAGCTTTGATTCAGATCCTGCAGAGAGGCTCCTGATGGCCTTTACAAAGCATCATAAAGAGGTGGAGAAGAATAAGCAGTTAGCTGTAATCACATCACAATACTCTGTTAGTAGTATCAATATCTTTACCAGTAAGTCACTGGATCCTGCGTGCATGTATTTGTCCATGAAATCCAGAATGGTGAGCCAGAGGGCAGCAAAGGTAGGCAGGGACAGCAGAGGAGAGAGGTGTTGGAGGAAAACCTGGACAAATGGAAAACAATAACACAAAACACAACAGAGCAAAGCAGGGAATGTTAAAAGAAAATTATCCTTTTTTTGTTCCAGGTTTATCCCTTTGTGCCTCCCCATGTACTCCACGGTAAAGCTATGATGAGCAATGTCCCCGGGGCCAAAAAATAAGATCCACGTTGAAAATAAATAAATAAATGATTGCTATGGTATCTCTGCACTTGCTAACTCTGCTTATTCAAGTCATCGGCCTCTTGGTTTCATCCTTTTCCTTTCTTTTAAATCTATTTTCTCATGGCCAAACGGAAATGTTTATGTATCTCGCATTTTGCAACCGCACTGTAAATTGAGCTCAACAATACAAGTCTTGTCCAAAAAAATTAAGGAAACACAAAAACTCCCCAGCATAGAGATCCAAATCCTCTGGTGGTGAGGAAACATATTATGGTTGTTGTTGTGTGTGCTGCAGTGTGTATTGGTCTGAACCTTTGACAGGAGTGTGCAGGCTCTCATTCTGGTCTCCTCCATACCGCCCACATCTGCTGGGCTGATGTTGTCAAGCAGCTTAGTCAGCAGGGGGAACAGCACCTACACACACGCACACACACACAGGCACACACATGCACACACACACACGCACGCACAAGTACAAATGAACAGTGTAAGGAAAGGGACTGCAGAAGATGAAATGATTTGCTTTATAATCCCATCGACCCTGATCTGTATGATATATGTCCTTCTGACCTTGTTGAAGCAGGACTCCCATTCAGTTGCGTCGAGTGTCTGCAGATCATGGACCAGCAGCGCCCTCTGAAGGTAGGTGAGGGCCTGCATACGAACCTGTCGTCTGGCATCACAGCACAGCCAAGCAATGCCTGCAGTGGGCAACAATAGAAGAGACATGAGCCGTAGTGCCGTTTCAAACTGACTTCAGGCCGGTTTCATAAAAGGTAATAAAGGCTAAAGCCTGGTATAGCGTGTAAGTAACAACACATTGAAGTTGAAATGTTTAAAGTACAGTAAGTAAGAAGTAACTACAAAGCTTTTTAAATGATCAAATATCTTGCTCAGTACATATATTTGCTCACACTTCTAAAAAAACGATTTAAATGAAAAACTTTTTATGTTGTGTTTATGCTAAGAAATTAATATCAGCCGATCTAATTATTATAATGTTTTTTAAATTAATTAATGCCTGTATCTAATCATGGCCTTTTCACACCTGAAAGTAAAACCCATATTTAACATCCCTTTAGGCCAATCAGTGCATTGTTGCCGTGGATAAATAAAGGTATGTGCTATGCTAACCGCTCATCTTTTATACCATGGTAAACCGCTGCAACCCAACTGGAAATGCTGTATTACTACTGACTCTGCACTATTCTGTTATTATCAATTAGAAATTATTATTAGATTTTTGCAATTTTATCCAATATAATGCACTCTAGTAAAACCCCACAATAAAGTGCAGCTTCAAAAGTTACCATGTCTGAAGAAAAATAAAGCTCATAAGCTCCATTAAGGTACTACTGTAGCTGTAGTATTAGACCGCACCAGATCGTCGCCTGTGTAAGGCCTACCTTGCAGCAGCGGGCACCAGCAGCTGGTCCATAGAGTCTGCGAGTCGGCCTCGATCTTCCTCCCTGCAGCCTCCAGGTGGCGCTGCTCCTCTGCCCAGGAGCTGTAGATGCTGGCAGCCCTCGTGTGCAGAGTGTGCATCAGGTCTAACAACTGTCACACACATCAACACCAATGTTTAAATAACAGGATGAATGCTTCACATCTACAGTATAGGTCTAAATGTCAAGACAAGAGAAGCCGAGTGCATCACATATTTGGATTTTCAGGTTTAATCATTCACTACTGTCAACATGCATGAAGTCAATTACTAATTAATTATGAAGTCCTTCATACATCAGTGTCTTTAAACTATTTAGATCTATCTATTATACAATCAGATAACTTTTGACTCCTTTGAGGTGTTAGCTACAACTCAATGAAGATTAAAAACTATTTATCGAAGTAAAAATATACAGGATTCCAGATCACTCTTTACTGCGCATTATCATGCAGTCCTTCAGGAGAGTCACAATAACTAAAGTGTTTATTTAGTTGGAAACTCTGGATAATAATAATGGCAAAGGGATAAATTGACTGGTATTATCCTTTAACCTTACACACAAGCCAACACCACAGCAGAAACAATTTGAAAACTATCATGGAGGGTGTATGACATGATTGTAAATGCTACTTTGTTCCATTGACAGTTGTACGGAAAGCTTCAATATGCAACATATTCATTTTAGTCATCATAGAAAGTTACACCTGCCCTAAATGTCAATTTGGGATCCAAAGCTTTTTGGTTTCCTAAAAACATCTTGATGCCACAACCACCTTATCCTAAATCAGTGTTTACACGGCCTCTGAGAAGACGGGGGACTTTAAATCAATCATTTTAGATCTGCATGATCGAAAATGCGTAACTTCACTGAATACGTAACATCTGTGGGGGAAACAAGATGCACATGTAGAAGGGTAAAGAGTGCCGCTGTACTTACGTCCTGACTAACCTGTAATGAAACCGTGTGGTAGCTGGCCGGGACTCCCTCGTCCTCCTCCTCGTCGCTGTGGGAACGTGATGGATGCTGGCTGGAGGCCCGGCTGCCACCTCGCCTCGTGCCACCTCCACCCTCCTTGTCCCTCCCCCCTGCCTTCTTCCTCATCCGGGACTTGGAGGAGTCATACTTGTGGCTCTTCTTCTTGTCGTGGTTGCGGTAACCTGAGGAAGCAAATTATAAAAAAAAAAAGAAAAGATATAAATCTATTTTATTTAGGATTTAAAACTAGAGGCAGAGTTAGTCTTGATTTGTTGAGGGCTTTGACTGACCCATGAATGCCCATTGATTGCTAGAACTACTGCGATTGACTACATCTTTCTTGCATTCCAAAGATACATGTACATGTAGGTGCATCTTTTCTGATCTCAATTCTTCCCAAAGATGTTAAGGTCAGTTGAGGTCTGTTGATTGAAGAGGAAAAGCACTTTAATGGCATTAATGCATATTTAAGCACATTTTTCTGCTGGCAGCAGGATTCTCTTCACCATTTGATGAAGATGTGTGTTTGTCACCGTTATCTTTCATCTAGCAGAAAATCTGAAGTCAGAAAATAAGGAAGACAAAAATGCTTACCACAGAGTAAAGCCCTTTTATTGAGGTAACAACATTACTTTTCCTCTGGTGCTACCCTGGAATCTACAAATAGCCGAGTTGGTCATTTTTCATCCATGCATCAATTGGATTATCTGTGTGTGATGTGCATTACAGCCTCACAGAAAATCTTTTAGTCCTGTGTTTCTCTTTTTCAGTTCTTCAACAGAGCAGCCTACATTTCATGTCTAGGAAAACACACTGTGGTTCTATGTGTGCTGGTGTAAAGTTTCTTTCCATGGAGTTTTCATGGTGCTGTAAAAACTGAAGAGTGTAAGACTGAGCTCACCTACAGCACTTGTTTGTTCAAATGCATAAAAATGACTGAATTATGACAGTTCTTTCTCAGAAGCAAAGGTGGAAGTAGTGGGAGGTTGTTATAACATTACAAAATCCCCTGAGGAGGCGGTAGAGGTGTATGGTTGAGGACACAGCGTGTGACAGCGTGAGACTCAGTAATGGTTCAACACAAACATCAAACAACATACGTTTACTCCACCCCATTTTTAAATGCTTGCAGCCGTTGCCCACACCCCTGTGTTACGTGCTATTTTCATTCCAAAAAAAACCTGATCCTCAAAACAACCACGGAGCTATGGGCCATTTCCAAAACTTTCCATTTATAATGAAACAACCTTTCACAAAAAGATATGAAGTCAGACCACAAAAACTCAATAGAGTAATAGCAGGTGTTGCACTTTCTATTAGTATCTCATACAGATTAGCGCCATGCCTCCGCCCGGTGCTTTGATCGACCCATCGCTTTTGTCCGTCTGTGTAAAGCTCTGTTGACAGCATGTATCTAATGGCCTCAAGCACCAGGAGAAAATGAATAGGCCATCAGCTATGCCAAAGCTCAAGTGCACCACTGCCATTTCTCAACCTTAATCCCTGCCATACTGTAGATCACAAACAGCACAACGAGCGATGAATGGAAAAAAGCGGCGGAAGGGGTTTTAGGGGCAGATGACGAGGAGGTTAAAGGGCGGAGAGAGGAATAGGGAGAAGGAGTAGAATGTGGGGCAAGACACTGAGGTGAAAGGGGGGGGGGGGGGGACTGAAGACACATGGTTGCTTCTATAAACCTGTCAGGTTGTATGAGTTATCAGTCAACAGTTAGTTTAAAGGTTAAGTAGATATTACATGACTGTAGTTTGAATAAGGTTTCCACACACTGCTACAACAACATTTGATTCATAGAACAGTGTTTCTCAAATACTTGTCTGGCCTGGAATAAGTAGGGCAAATCATGGCAAATACAGACAATCTAATATATTTTAGGAATAAGGGAGAGAGTGACTGATTTCTGTAATATGTGGTCGGCATACTTTAGTCAAAACAGTTAAATATCTCATCCCACGCGAGCTATTACGGCAGTGTAAAAAGCAAGCAACTGTTGAACAGAGTTTTAAGGATAAGTTCATGGAGAAGTTGCATAACAAACTAAAATAAAGTGATCCATTGCATAAAAACAGGAATTACAGATAGGCTATTTGTAACATTATGGTTAGCAACATTAGAATTTACAAAATAAGCTGAAGATATAAAGATCTGAATATGACACAGAGGCTCTGCAATGTAAACCTTTGTACCTAAGAGGTGTCACATTTTGTGTAAATGCAAGAATGCAAGTCTAGTGAATAAGAGCAGAAGTACCTGCCATCAAATCTCTCTCTAAATAACTAATGTTGAAGTTTAATCTTCCTGGGGGGAAATACAATATTGTTACTGTCCAAACCACGTTATCATATCCAGGCAATAAAGTCTGAATTTGAACCCAATAAACCTACCGTAATTTCTGGACTATTCAGCGCATCTGAATATAAGCCGCACCCACTGAATTTTTAAAAAATATGTATTTTGTACATAAATAAGCCGCAGGTGCCTACCGGTACATTAAAACAAATTAACTTTACACAGGCTTTAACGAAACACGGCTTGGAACAAAAATAAATAGGCCTTTAAACGCCTTCAACTTGAAAGCTGCATCATATGCCTTTCTCCGTGTCTTTGCCATGATGAGGGTGACAAAATGACCGTAATCAGAATCGTGACCATTCATAATGTCCGCTGTTTAAAATGTCCGCTGTTCATAATGTCCGCTGTTTAAAATGTCCACTGCTGAAGACATTCCAAGAACTAATAATGCAATTGAAGGTTGGCATAATGTTTTTAGAGGTTCATTTGGTACACTGAATGAAACACCGAGAAATTTCGTAAAAAAGTTAATTATCGTAATGAATGGGAAGTTTGAGCGCGCTCGATTTACGTCACATTATGTGACGGTGCTCAGTTTTTTGGCGACATGAAGCTTGTGAAAGCGGGAAAAATCCATAAATTAGCAGCGTCATTGTATAAACCGCGAGGTTCAAAGTGTGGGAAAAAAGTAGCGGCTTATAGTCCGGAAATTACGGTAATAAAAGAGGCACTCAGGACGGATCAGGATGAGTTTACTTATCGCTTGTGACATACTCAGCTCGTGAAAACAATTGTAGAATGTCTTCGGTTTGCTCTGACAAATAACCCTACACACCTGCAATACAAGGTGGGGACATTGGAATCTCTGCTGACTTGGATCAATATCATTATGAGTCTGTCTCATAAATCCCTAAACTTTATGGACGTGCAATACTAAATCACTGGTGTATCCCTATATTTAGTGAAGCAGAATTGCGCATTCAATGGAGGACCTATTCAAAATTTTGATCACAGTCTGAGGGAACACTGCCCAGGTACCACGGAGCTGCCAGACTAGTGGCTACACATCTATTTGTAATCCTCTGGGAAAATTTGTGTAATCATTTCATGGTCAATATCTTTTCGCTTCATCCTAGTCCCTTCTTTGAACTAGCTCCTATGATATTTAGAATGTATTTTAATGTCTCACCTCCGTTAAGACTGGCCTCCACAAACACTCGTATAGCTCGAACACACAGCTCAAAGTTATCAGGGGTGACGTGGGCGGCATCACGGACGATGAACGAGAGCGTTTCTACACACTTGATGAGAGACTTGGTGTCGTGCTGGCCAAGGTCCTGACCCAGCGTCAGACTGTACTGGTTGACCAGTGGGTGATTGAGCTGAGCTTTAGAGTTTACTGCAGGGCTCTTACTCGTCTCCAGGTCATCTTTCCCAACCTGGAAACAAATACAAATCACAGCAATACAAATATGCATCAGAATTTGATCAAAAGACTATACGAATCAATTTATTTTCTTATGTTAGAGCACCAAATTGCTTTATATGTGATCTTGAACACATGTGTGCATGTACAATAAGCAGTATGTCTTGCATGTGTGCGTACTGACCACGAGCCATCCGCTGCTTGCTACATCCACATCTGTTGCAGAGCGAGGGATCCTGGTCTTGCTGTGCTCAGTGTAGACCTCCGAGTCAGACATGGAGACTCGGTCTGTACTCACTTCACTAACATGAGATGGCAGCTCGCTATCTGATTGGCCTCCTGGAGACACAAAGCAGACAAATATATGGTAGTATTTTGTTTTGAACTGCTTTGAGGGATGACACGCAAATAATTGTAAACTCAAACAGTCAAAAGGAAATGTCAGAATGCAAAAAAAAACAACTTTGTAAAATATTAACAGCATTACATTAAAGGTTCAATGTGCAATTCCGAGCCACCTGCTCCAAATAAATAGGGCTCAGTATTTCACCTCTAAACTTGTCCATACAATCGCTAATGTTTATATTTTAGTTGTAGTAGTTTGGCATATTTATTGTATTATAATGTTTTCTTTATATTGTGTATTGCATTTACTCCTTTGTAATGCCTGTCAGTCAGTCAGCAGGGCAACAATACCAACATTTGACCAGTCAGCGGCCTGAGAGACTTGAGCTCAGCCAGAACCAGACTGGAGCTACACTGACTCACTATCACCTCTAGAGGAACAAGTGGTATTACACACTGGACAGAGCACCTAGCTGTTAGCTGCTAACTTCAGTAGATATCTCTGCAACACAACACACAGATGTGTTTGACATAACGTCACCACTGTTACCTCTTCACACTCTGTTCATAATGTTAGTTCATTGTTTTAACGTGTTCAGTTTATATTCTGCCATATCTTACACATTGAACCTTTAACAAACCTGTGAGGAACTGTAAGGACCACACACGTTAAGGTAAAAATGTGTGTCCATGTGTCAATAAGAATAATTCATTACCACCATTACACATGATATTGTTTGTATTTAGTTACTAAAACCAAGCCACAACCTTCCTCTTCAGAAAGACACAGTCTCTTGGAATTATATGGGTATTCATAATATCTATTCAACTGTTGCATATTATGTGTTGTTGACTTGTTGTTTTCCACATTGCTAGGAATACAATTCTGGTGGGGAAATTGTGAATCTTTTATTTACGTTTTTAATTTTGTTGGCTTGAAGGTAGTCGCATATAAACTGTACAATGTAAACTTTACACACATTACTAAAAGAAAGAAAAATACAGAGCTCTGTGTCCTCACTGGTAACAGAGAAATGTCCCAGTTACTATGGATTATCCACTTCTAGAGTTTAAGACATAACATTATATAAGCAACTCTACTAAAGACTATTGGCTTTGAAGTTAGAGAACAAATGTATTCTTTGTAACACTGGTGTGGAATCATGTGTAATGGAGGATATGTGCTCATCAGTGTAAAATGTTGTATTGTATTTGTTTATTTAACATATTTATTTGTTTAGGAGACAAAATCATGGTGTGGAGAGACTTATTGAACCTGTGTCGTTGTCAGTAGTGGTGGAGGTGAGCTGGAAAGAGGCCGGAGGTTTAACTCCAGCTCCGATGCACTCCAGCAAGGAGAAGAGCGTGAACCAGTCGTTTGTACAGTGGATGTTGGCTGCATTAGTCTTCAGCAGCTCATGAAGACCATAGGCCACCTCCCTACTGACCCGGGACAGGACGTGAGGCTTCATCATCAGCAGGAGACGCAGGGAGAGCAGAACCTGCGGGTACACATGGAGAGAGACGATCAGGAGTGTAATATAAGTGTGGGGATGTTGCTGTACTTTATCTTCAGTACATTTGAACTAAATCACTTACTCAAGGTTATTTACTTTAGTTATTGTGTCATGACATAATCAGGAGGATATACCATTTCAGTTTCCTTCGACCTTCTTTTGGATGATTAATCTAAAAGTTCTAATTTGCGGAGCTAACATGTTCTCTTTTCCTGGTTTGGTCATATTTTTCTGAAGTAGTGGTAGTAGTATCTGGTTTCAACATCCGCTCGGCCTGAAAAGCAGCTGCTGCAGTGAAACAATCACTCAACACTCTTATACAGAGGCCCAATTGTCAATTTCACTGATATTCTATGACTAGAGCGAAACTTTGTCAGAAATTCTTTAAAATTCAAAAACATTTTAATCATATTTTCTACTTCTTTCTCCTTCACAGGTTTTTCTTCATTAGAGTTTATTTCAACGCCTATGGTCATGGTGACAAGTCTAAATGTATTTTAGTAAACCAATCGAAAATATGTATGCAAAAAAGTAAAAAGGACGTTTATATAATGATGTGGAGGACTTTTAATTTATTTCCAGCATTCAGTGAACTTGATTTTATGTTGTATTAAGAGTTCAAACTTAATACATACAAACAAAGCAAACATAAAAACAATGTTGAGATGCAAAGCTGATTTCTCAGTATTAGATGATGGGGTTTAAATGTAGGTCACCCTCTTAATATGAGGTCAGGTCAGCATTAAATTACCTGCTTATCAGTACACATCTCACAAAGGCTTTGTTTCGACACAATGGGGGACTGCCCAGGATATTAGTGTTTAGACAGTGTTCTAATTGGTAAAGTAGTTTGGACAGAAAACATCAACACCTGCAACATCCAGTGCAATAGCCATTATCTTTGAAAGCCTTACTATATTATACTGTAGGTCATCAACGTTAACATGATAACATGACTCAGGCGTATTGTCAGTGACCCCCTGACTTACATGACTAAATGTAAGATTAGCTTAGTGACCCTGGTGAAAAAGGTTTTCAGATCAAAGCAGAACACCACCTGAACATTTTGACTGTGTCCCATTTACATTTGTTGTGCCATTAAAGGTGTCCTTTGACACCAAAAAGATAGTATCTTCTTCCATCTCTCTTTGGTGCTCTGGTGGGTATTTGGGGCAGCAGGATGGTGTATGTGGGAATGAGTCAAAATAAACTACGTTGCGTGTGTTCATGGTAATGGCTCATGTAGACTTGAAAGATGGCTTTCTAAAGTTTGTAGTGTAGCTGGTACTTCACAGAGGGCAGCAGCCACTCCTCCTGCATAACTTACTTTTCCACTGTCCATCTGAATGCGTTGCATTCTTCAGACATCCTCTCAAGCTTGCAAGTAAATGCATGCTTTGGTTTGTCTGTGTACATTGGGCCGCACATGTCCCAGTCTTCCATTACTCAGAGCTGCTCTATACTCACTCGTTGGATAGCATATCGAACATCATGCTCAACTTTATTGACAGAAGAGCAATGTCAGGATCGCCAATGGGTGATAGCCCTATGACACAGCAGTTCTCCTGACCATTAGAAGAGCAGGGCGTGGGCACCATCAACGTATATGCTTGTCAAGAAGTATGGGCATTGAAATGGAAGCAGTGTATTCAGGAGCATTTTCACATTGACATAAATTTACATTATTGGAAAAAAGAGCTGCAACGACTAGTCAATCGAAAGTAAAATAATCCCCAACTATTTTGATAATTGATTTATCATTCCTCATCTCAGCCTCTCAAACATGGAGATCATATTCAATTGAATATCTTTTGGTTTTGGACTGACAGAAGTACAGCTGCCTGACTCGGGCAGACTCAGAGCTTGTCAACATCACATCCATGATCAGTGCACTTTGATGTTTGTTTTGATTAAATCCAAAGTAGCAGAAAGGAGAAAACAACTCGCACCGTCGGAGGGCGGCTGGTAATAGAGCGTGCAGCGGCTGGGAGATGGACAGATCTTCCGTTAGCAGTGAGCAGATAGCTCTGATTCAGCCGGCTCCCCGCTGGATCGTCAAACCATTACACAGGTTGGACCCAGCAGTGCATCAGCCCGCTGTGACTCCCGGTGATGGGACATTCACCAGTTCGCTTGTATTGACCCAGTAGTAGAGGTGAAATGCTGTTTCGAGCAGGTGGCTTGGAACTACACTTTACACCATTAAAGCTGACCAGTCTGCTGACCTGACATGATTATCTCAGCCTGTAACCTCACACCAACTCTGCTGCTGCAGTGTTTGTGTCCAGCTAAGAGTGTGCTTCGTGTACCTGAGAGCTGATGTCCTCTCGTCGTAGCAGGCGGATTGCGAGTCGAAGGAGTCCCACCACAGCCCTCTCCACCAGGAAGCAGCTCTCGTTGGGGTGGACGCAAAGATGGCAGAGATGGTCTCGCACCGTCTGCCACACACATGCCACACGGTCTCTACACACACAGACAGAGAAAGAGATGTTCATTGTGTTCAGAATGATGGAGACAACACATGTGACTGTCCTGTACTGTTGACAGATTCTCCTTCCTACCTGTTCTCCAGAATGATTCGCAGCAACATCTCCAAGCAGAAGGCAGCATCCTCTTCATCATAAGTCTCTTCATCTGGGGTGACTGATATCAGAGCCTGAATAGGAGAATCTGGTTTGTTTTTGTTGTCTTTATGACGGAACTTACAATCACCTTGAGCAAATACTTCTACCCCTTCAGTTAAAATCAATACACAGCAAGACAATTATGAGCTACATATATGTTGAAAAGAAAACGTTGGTAAGAAATAATAATAACCTTCATTAAATCCTGCAGAGACTCCAGCTGTAGAAATTTACTCTCTGTGATCAGCTTTTCTGGGTCACATTGCTAGAAAGAGAGAAAAAGAAAACTGTGATGTTGGCACATTTTATACAATGAAAACTATCTGAGTGAGTTATGTCATTGCAAAAATAATGCAGTTCTGAAAACAAACCACAAAGGCCGTAGCAATCAATGCTTATGTGCATGAAGGAAAAACAAATAGAAAAATATAAGGTATGTTAGGTCAAGTTTCCTGGAAAGAACACACTTTCTTAGTTTCAGTCTCATGGAGAAAGTCATACGGTCTATCATAAAGATATGGTAAATGATGTCTTTCCAATCAGTCGACGGCATTTTGGGCTTCAGCCAGAAGCTTTTAAACTATTTATGGAAAGACTGAGGAATACAGAACAAGAGATGAATAGTGAACAAAAACCTTTCTAGTTGTGTTCATTAAAGCTAATAGGATCCTGGCTGTACCACTAACATTATTCTGTATTAATCGAAGAGTGATCATGCAACAAGAAACCTTGCCGTATCAAAGTGAAAACATGAGACCTGGAATAACTATCTATGGCATTTAAATACTTTATTTATTTGAAATGTACTTCCTTACCCTGGTATAACACATAATGTTTCATTATAAGTGTTTACTGAACAGTACCTTTATGCAGAGGATGGCAGCCTGCTTGGCCTCCTGGTTTTCTGTGGACGGTCCTCTGAGACCGGACTGCTCGGCTCCACTCAACGTCAACCAGTTGACAAAACTCAACACCGCCGACTCACCGCTGACATGCAACAAAGGAGACTTTTAAGTTTTACTTTTGGGTCTCTTCTTCTATGAATTAAAGAGTACATGATGAAAACATTTGAAAGGCTGGAGTGATGACACAGACACACATGACTGCAGCTATATCTGGGGAAATATCATGCTGTGATACCTTGACAACATTTTCCTAAGAGCTTCTTATGTAAATATATCAACAGGTGGCAGATGAGATGTGTGCATACCGATTTGAAGGCGTTTCCTCTCTTTGAAGAGAAATTTTCCCATTGGGCTCCACAAAATCCTCCACCTAAGGCAACAAGCATAGTGTTTGAGCACTGAACAGTAGATGGCAGCAGAACATGTAGGATGCCCTGTCTTTGTTTACAACCTACAGATTGAATGTGCAGTGTTGCCACAAAGCAGACATTATCAATCACTGACAGAATGGAAAAAAAGTGTTTATAGAATTTGGGAGTCCTGACCTCGACCATGGCTTTAGGAAGGAGCTCGGCTCTGAACAGCTGTAGCATGGAGTCCATGATGTTCTTCCAGCCCTCCCTCAGGATGTTGCCATGCCGATGGGCGAGATCAAACACAGTCTTGGCTGCTGTCTGTGCCTTATTATTACTGCCAAACACTGTAGGAAGGTTTTCCACAGACTGCACCGAGAGAGGACACATCGACACTCATATACACACTGTATATATTTGCTCATATTGCACAATTGGAAAAAAATGTATGACAATTAATTGTCAATCAGAATATACATATATGGTGTGAACAGTGTCTGGTTTGTGCATTGCTTTTTTGTTGGTAATAATGAATGTGGATCTGTGTATATGTTTCCTTTTGGTTGTTGTTGTGTGATGGAGTAGGTATAATGATGAATTGTCTTTTTGTAAATACAAATAAATACATATATATACATTAAAAGGAATCATATTTCTTATTATATATTGCTATAGTCTCATTTGTGCTTTTGAGCAGCATTGATATATAATAATAAATCAAGTTAAAGACAACATATCCAGCATGTCAGAGGGTGGTGTCATCATTGTCAGATTGTCAAACAATTAAGCTTAAATTATAAACAAAGCAATTCATTATCCTAACCTCAGACACCAAACAATGTTTACTAATGTGTCTTTTTGTAGTTAATGATAGGATCCTGGATTATGTGAAAAATAACATTTGACTGCATTATGTTCACATGTGAATAACGTCAGCTTTAACTGCAAACTGAAGTTTGGTGTCCACACACTAGCTTGGTAAAACAACCTGGAGCACATTAGCACAACATGATGCTCAGAAAGGGCCTCACCTCACTGCTCAGAGTGGTGAACTTGCAGAGGGAGATGATCAAATTGTCGAAAACATCACTGAAGCCATAGTGAGCTGATATCATTGCGCATTTCCTACAACGACAGAAACACATATGACTCTCTAAAACTATAACCTCACAAAACACCTCAGAAGAACTCTATAACATATTGCATTCCCAGGGGGTTTGGTGATGTATACTGAATTTCATTCCAGTTCACACAACCTAAATCTGAGATCTTACTTCTCAGACCAATCAGGGAGACTGGTTTCAATTAGTTGCCCCTTTAAAAAAGTCCTGAACTAATCAAACCAACCATTGTGGATACAAAAGTACGTAGGTTTTAACAACTGCATACATTTCTGAGGATACTTGAGTAGAAGTGTGACAATGCTTGTGACAGGAGGAGCCGGGGATGGAATTGCTCTACCTCCTGAGCCACAGCGAAGAATCTCCCTGTTCGCCTGTTCTAATGTGAACTTGTATACCTGAAGCCAGTGATGGCCTTCTGGATGATGTTGTCGTCCAGGCTCTTGTCAAAGACGTAGGAGAGGGCAGCAATGGTGGGACCCCAGGTCATGGTGAACAAGTCATGGTCGTAGCTGCCGGGTGGCAGGTGGAGGAAAACACCCTCAGATGTTGCGCCGCGGTGTAGCAACACACTCCATACATAGTTATCCTTCACTAACCCTGTCTGCTCATCTGGCATCACAATCTCCTCATTCCTACAGAGAAAAAAACACCTCAGCTGTTAACACCAACTCAGCTTGAGAATTAAGGCTCTGGAAAAAGCAGGTGGGGGAACCTTTGTCAAATATTAGGAATGGATTATTGGGCCTTACATTGAGTAATACAAACATGTCTTCCAAACAGAAGCAGTCATACAAGGTGTGTGTGTGTGTGTGTGTGTGTGTGTGTGTGTGTATAGTATAAATATATATATATATATACATATGGTGTGATGTCATCTTACTTGATAGCATTGTAGATATCCTCCAACATGTCCTGGTCAAAGTCTTTGTTACCATTTACTCCCTTAAGATTTTTCTTAAATTGCTGTTTAAAGAAAACATCATTGCAGTTAGATGTGTAATAATCAGCCTTTAATCAGAAACTTTATTCAAACACCTCACATGTTTCTGGGAGAAAAATGGTAATTTCTCCACCATCAACGTGTCAGTCAATGCATCTCAATGCAGGAGCTTAGCTCAGACACCCAAGCCTCTGGCATTCAGTGCTTCGTTAACTGAGCATCCAGCAACCAACAATTAAAAAGGCTTTGTGTGGGAGCACACTTGCTATGTGTTACTTAATATGCTTTAGTTGCAGTGTTAAGAAAACAGGGATTAAAGCCAAAAGCCTCCTGTAAATAAACATAACCACCCTGCGATGACTGACGACCTCAAGGCTTGGTGTTATGCTTCGACTAGACAGGGTTTGTCATACTGGCAGGTAAGAAGAGGGGAAACTAAACAGCAAGCTTCTCTGCAGGGACAGGCAGGAAAATAAACAGCGGCAGAGAGATCCAGAGGGGCTACCGAGGATCAGACCTCTATTATCTATTTCTATCTGTCATGCTCATATCAGGGACTCGCACATACAGTCAGTCACTATCAGAGAGCAGCTCTCGGAGCAGCCGCTGCTAAAGATACACACAGATAGCACGTAGGCTGCAAAACAAAGCAGCAAGCTGTATTTTATAGACAAAATGACGATAATACAACTGTCCTTACCTGTACCTTACTGAACACATGTCATCTCATTGTCAGATCCTCAGGAATAGGATCTGATTTACACACAGTGATGCTGAGCATAGTTTTCCCATTCAAAAATAACCCCACTGCCAACACATGCTGTGGTGAATGCTACACATTGCAAGCTGGTAAGTAACTGAAGAGCTAGGCGCCACTTTTATTGGCCCTCTACAAACTATTGTGTGGAAGCCTCTGCCTGTTGTCTGAGCCTGGAGGTCAACGAGCCTTATTCATCAAACCACAACTGACCTTTTGGGAATGTGTAGCGATCATTTAAACAAGATACAACACCAGCTGTATGACGAAGTATGACTCAACACAAGCAAGATCATTTCTACAAAGTATGTGTTCATAAAAGAGAGTGAGACAGAGAGCAAAGTAAGTACTTGCTATTGTTTGTCAGTGAGGGTGGCCCACCCACAAACGGTTTACAAGCCGCCCCAGAGACTCTGTTTAGTCTTCAGCCACTGTCAATCAAAGACAGAAAAAACAGAGACAGAGACGGCAGATGAAGGGAGAGTCAGAGAGAGACCCCCCCGCCACACCCACCCCCTTTCTGAGCCACCACTGCAAATGCTAACCCTCCGAGAGGAACGTCATACCATCACACACAGAGGCATGCCCCAGTGAGAAAAAATAAATATATATATATATATATATATATATATATATATATATGAATAGAGCTTTTTTTTCTTTTCTGAATTAAATCTTCAAACTAACATTTGTTAAACACAAAAGTATATTCTTTATACCATGTTGTGTATCTTAGTTAGCTTTGACAGGAACAAAAAGTCTTGCTAAACAGAATTACATCAAGCAGGAGTGACAAATTCATTGTGACAGAAGACGGCTCTTAACTAGCCTCTATCTCACATCAGAGAATTATTTCTCAAAGTTCAGACTATATTTCTCATTTCATAAAGCATGTTGGTAGTGACTTTTCCTTGGCCCTCACGACTACCAATTTCTAAAATATTTGTGCCTTCATCCTGGTTTGAGCAAGACAAAGGCAAACAGAAATGTCCAACTTTTATTGGCTAAATATGAAAGGATCAATTACCCAAATCACACACACAAGCATTTTCTACCTCCATAAAATTGAGACAAGAAGCACCTCTGAAAATTGGGCTGCAACAAAATACAATGGAGGAGACCGAAACCTGATGCTCACAGCACAAAAAACTGACGCAATGTAATTTTTACTGTACATAACATACAGACCTAGGTTTAAAGCTTTCATTGGGACTACATATTCAGTAGAAAGGATTTCCACAGAAGTGTGTTTGTGTGTGAGAGAGATAAAGATCACTCACCTCTATAGTCATGGGGATATTCTGCTTTCGGACATTATGGTTATGCTGGTCAGTGTTCAGCATTATGACAGCGTAGGCCAAGGCAAAGCCTGCATCGTTGGTCATGAAAGGAGAGCCGTTCACTTTCTACAAACACACGCATACAGTACACACAATAAATAGAACATCATCTGAAGCAACATGTTTTTAACACACCAACAGAGGGACTGTTTCACTGTATGTAAGTTAAGAACGGATAACTTTGTTTCCCAGAGTGGAAAAATCATTTACACAGTCAATGCCTACAATTACTCATCAACTCTTTCAAGGCCACTATTTGTGTGTATGTGGTCGGCCTAAGAAAAGAGCCTTACTAGAAATAGTTTCCAGGACACATGGCTCCTTCTGCTATTTTGAGAAGTCAAATGTTCCCCCAGTGGAGTTTGCCCATCATTGTGTATATGTGTGTCTGTGTTAACACTTATGTCATCCTACTAACATAACCCAGAGGGTCAATCATGTGACAGTGTTTGATTCATATTTTCACCACCTTTACAACAGCTTGAATTATCTGACGAAGGAAACTTCCATTTCTATCTGGTGTGTGTGTATGTGTGTAATGGAGGCTCCAGTAGATCCATTTACTGATGTGAATTAGAAAAATGGTTGTGTTTAAAGAAATGGTGAATCTATCAGGTGGGTTCAAGTCATTGCTTTACAAATCACAAGTTTGCAGAGGTGGAACAAAGAAGTCATTGTTTTGAAAGCTTAAACGTTGTGTTCGGAGTCCTGGCAAACAGGTGATAATGGAATGAGCAAAATTTTTTATTTTTTTTAAAAGCCTCAAATGTTGAACAAAGTTTCGAGTTGTGGCTGCTGAAGTGTTTATTCAAATGATACCATTGTCAGAAAAACTGTACAATTTTGGGTTTGGTCATTCCAAGTCAAAAGTTCAAGTGAAGTCACTGGTGTAAAAGTCTTTTTGATTTTGGCACTGGAGTCTGACCCTAAGCCACGTCCTGGCTTGAGTCCACATCTCTGTGTGTATGTCACAGGTCACAGTCCCACAGGCATATCTGTTTCAAATCCCAAACAGGTTATAATGTAGTCTTCACCAAAAGTAATTCATTTCAAAATAATGGATACTCATACAGAGGCTTCATACAAGGTGCAAACATACTAACATACTAACATACTCACACACACACACACACACACACACACACACACACACACACACACAC
>CALSCE010010643.1:440370-454130 GCA_943593645.1 Bovichtus variegatus
ACACACACACACACACACACACACACACACACACACACACACACACAAAATCAGGAGCAATTTGGGGTTCAGTCTCTTGCCCACAAACCCTCTACAGGTCGCTTTGGTGTCATAACTTCATAGTCCATAATGCTCAAGTTTTCTATATAATTCTAAATCTAGTAAAACAATCCATTATTAAAGTCTGACTTAAGGTCCACAGCTCTGAAATGTTGTGCTCCTAACCCTGTTCTCTGTTAATCTGAGTCAAAATGCTGCTGATACATTGTCATGAAGACTTATTCAGACATGTTTTAGAAGTTGAGCAAATGTGCCTTACATGCCAGTTGTCTGTAAAGGTTTCGAGGAGTCTCTGGATGACAGGAGCCTCTCCAGGTAGTCTAAAGGCCTCCAGGTAGAGCCGCAGGGCCTCATCAATACGAAGCCCCTGGAAGGTGAATGTGCTGCAAAAAAGAGGATTCACAGTATTTGAACAAAACCTCTACAAGCTTTCAAAACCGGTTTGTTAAATCACATTTAAATGATCAACAAATGCACAACATGCCCTGAAATTTCGCCCTACTTTACAAAGCTGTCCAGGAGCTCCATGTTCTTGCGATCGCTGACAAACTCGCCAATCATCTTTTTGTCCAGTCGAGGGTTTTCTCTGAGCCACTGCGCCACCTGGTTGTTGTCTATGGGGTTACTGAGAAGAACTTCCTCCTGAAGAAACTGGATTCCCTTTTTGGGCTTCTGGTTAAACTGCTCTGTGCCTGTGATCAGCAGCTGGAAACATGACAAAGAAATGGCAGTTTGAAGTTGTAGTAGTAGCTTTTATAATTACTTGTGGATGTGTAATGTTGCAACAAATCTCGATCAATTAATACTACTGACCTTTTTCTTTTTTCTAATTGCCATCAACTCTTGGGAATCGGGTACACATGACGAGAAACGTTGAGGCTTTTTCAGGGCACTCTTCTCAGCTGGATGGAAGTATTGAAATTGACATCAGCTTCCAGCCCAATGCTTAGTAAGACTTTGAAAGTAAAACTGTGTATGAAGTCTCACCAGTGTCATTGTCCCCTTGATCCTGTCTACCCAGTCTCATCTTCTCTGCCATCAGATGTCCACTGGTTGGTGGGCACACTGGTGCATCCTCAGCTTGTGGAAGACCATTGGTACTGCACAGTCTGGTAAAATCTGAAGACAAAAGGAAAATATGGTCTGCTAAAATATATATTTTTTTAAACTATCAAGGCCAACACTGGCATTTGTGCATTGAAGCTATTGATATCTGACATTTGTGTTGCTATTTATTATCTTAACAGTTAAAAAATTGCGATGGCCTAAAGGGAAAACAAGTTAGAAATGTATTATTAGAATTAGATGAAAGAGAGAAAGATTACCAGTAAATACTAGCAAAAACATCACAGCTAAAGCACTCATTATTTAAAGATTCTAACAGTATATAAAATATATAACATATGAATGAATATAGTCACCAGTTGTAGCATTTGTTCCGTTCTTGCTTGAACCTTCTCCCTCTGTCAGCAGTATTTCTGACTGGTCTTGCTGAGCAGTGCTGTTGAGCACCTTGGCCTGGCAATGGGCTTCAGTGCTGTCAATCACAGTGAGCAGAGCCTCCAGTGAAAGGAGGTGGGTGGTGTAGAGCTGCCCTGACACTGGGAACGCATTCTGTAGAGAGATACGAAAAAGCAATTGTTCAACTAAATGTTGGAACTCATGTGACATCAGGGCTGTCATCATATCAATCTTTCACTACACGATTATCGGCCAAAATAATTCAAGAAAACAAAATTATCACAATATATATAGAAATTTTGAAATAACTAATAATGCTATCAGTTAATGTCATGACCATTTAGTGGAAGTCATCACAGTGTTTCATGACAGAAGAAGACTGTTGGAACTTGGATTTTGAATTTGTTTTCCAGTCCAGAAAAGTGAAAATGACCCTCGATCATTATTGAAGCACAACGGCGCAACGTGGCTCTAAATATTGAGTTAGTGGTTTTCTTTGGGCTTTCTGCAGTCTACTCAGTCTACTTAGATTGAAGAGGTTCACATTGTGATTTGTCAATCCATTGTATACATAGTTCAGCTGATATTCCTGATCCAGTTCCAACAGTTTGTCCTAGACAAACCTTCTATTTCTATGTGAAGTCTTAGGAAGAACTTTGTTAAAGTATCACATTGCCGGTTAGTTCCAGCTTGTTAAAGGAAGGAACCTGTTCCTATTTAAATCTGCACACATTTTCATGTTAAGCTTCCAGTTTTTTCTACCAATGACTGCTGATTTCTTCTTCTCTTATTCAACTTTCTACTGAGGGATATGTGTCCGTCTGCCCTTTACATCCTCAGTCAGCTTGAACCACTGTACGGCGTTTTGTTCTCCATATACAAAACAAACCATTCGTAAGAAAATAACATTCATTTGTTAAGGGGACTTTGTACAAGCTGAAAACATGAAAGACCATTCACACATATAGAGTAGTCCTCTCAGACATCTGACTGGACCCAATCAAGCTTAGTGGCAGGAGATTCCAAACGTCTGAATAGCTGTGCATAACTAAAGATGCAGTCCACGGCAGGACAGATAATAATGATCAAGACCTTTTGGTAAAGAACACTATCTTTAAAAAGAAGGAAAAGAAAGTGGATGGCAAAAATGTATTACAATAATATTTGAAATACAAAATTGTGGTAGAAAAAATGTTATTTGAAGATAATTTATTAAATATTCATGAAAAAAAGCGTTCAAAAAATAAATAGAAAACTAAGCACTTCAATTGAAGTTCCAACAAGGACTTTCACAGTCCACAGTACAACATTAAAGTGATCCCCATAGGGATGTTACCTTGGACAGCAGCTTAGTGAGGTCCTCAAACAGATTTGAGAAGTAGAAGTCACAGTCATAGTTGATGTACAGCTCAGTGACAAAGCTGGGAATCCTCCACAGCTGGACAAGAGCCTCCAGAGCCATCTCCTTCATCTCATAGGGCATCTTAATGTTCTCTGACGTGATGATGTCCATCAGTTTCTTTAGGTACATCTGCCAGTACACAGGGAGAGGATTATTAGATCCTCAGGTTCAGTTGTACAATACATTTAGATTGCATGGGTCACTTCTGATGGCTGACAGGGCATAAAGATCATTGAGTGAATATAAAACTAGACAATGAACAAACTAGTTACCTCAAGCTGAAACTTAAGATGTACTCTCATGCTTTCAAAAAGCAAGAAGCAAACTCGTATGGAGGAAGCGTATAGGTTCATACGGTCCACACTCAGCAGCTACAACACAGACAAAATGATCAGAAAAGATACATTCAAATATCATTATAGACAATCGGTCCAGCCTTTTCCAAATACAATTTTTGATTTTGTTGATGCCAGTTAACTCATTCACAGTCACTGAATTGTTGGTCCTACTTTGACTTGGAATGAAAGACTGAAGGTAAAATTATTATAATCTATCTATATCTTTATTATAAGATCTAATGAAGCTCTTTCAGCTCATACATATTGCTTGACAAACAAACTAATGCAAGTGGGGGAGATTGTTGGTCCTCCTGGTACTGTATTTAACCAGTGCCAAATATTCTAGCTTGCAAGTAGCAAGCCAACATACCTCATATCATGGTTAAAAAAAAGTAAAGCATCACTTCAAGGTTAACAATATTAATCAAGGCAAGAATTTGAAACGTATATCTGCTTTGGATTCCATCAAAGCAGATTCCACAAGTATCAGTTTAGAGCCAACCAGCCAAACTTGCTGCAAGTTTATTAGTCTCAAGTGTTAACAATTTCTGAATTAGATTAGATTTTCAAAAAGCTTTTACAAGAAAAAAAAAGATTCCATATAGCAACTGTCACTAATGCAGAGAAAATATCTATTACGAGCATTCATATCCATATTCTACTTTACCTGGAAGAGATGTCTGCAGAGCTCATCTTTGACCAGTCCGAGTAAAGACTGGTAGTTAGTAATGTGTGCCGACTCAAGAGCAACAGTCAGCAGCTGCAGGCCCATGTGCATCATGGCATCAGTGTTGTGGCGGTCATGGGGATTGGTCAGTGAGATCAGGAAGCGAAAAAGCTCCCTTAGACATGGCAAGCCATATGGGATGAGGGACGCTCCTACAGAGGAGACGAGAGCAACAAAACAATTTTCATGCAAGGGAACAGAAGCATGGAGCAATACAACAAAACAGAACTAAGGTCAAGAAGTCGAGAGAAATCAGAGGTTTAAAATCCTGCAATATTCTTACCGTCTCTTTGTGTGGACTGTGTGAAACGTACTCCTCGGGGGTTGACATAGTCCATGTCATGGATAGACGTGCTATCCGACTGCTCTGTAATTGTGTCTTTGTCCTCCAGAACTTCAGGGATGGACTCCACTGAGGCCGACTGAGCTGGTTCAACTTGCCTGCCCTCAGACTAGACACAAATGGAAACAGAACACAAACCCGTCATTTAAGTTACAGTCGCATACCAGCTCCAAAAAAAATAAGGGATCACATTAGAGTTACTTGAGTATATACAAAGTCACCAACAAAAGATACATTTCACTAAATAAATATGGAAATGGGGAAAGTTGATGTTTGTAGCACAAGAACTGATCATGATGTTGCTCGTCCAATTGATACTCCTAACAGCCCTACCTGTGCATCCGGAGTGCCAGGCTCAGTCCCAGGAAGTGTGGTGGCAGACGAGTTGTATTGTTCAAGGTCAGAAAGGTCTTCCCTGGAGGTGGCTTTGGAACAGATGTCCACGCCACTGTCTGTGGTGGTAGGGCTGGAAACAGACGAACCAGCACTGTCTGAAGCTTGCAGGCTACAGGTGGACAAACCTTGCTCAATGAACGGGACACCACCTAACAGGAAAGAGATGCAATCATACAATGAAGTTACATGATGTGGTTTCACCATTCACCTGCATGCATACATGTGTACTACCACTTAATCAATCATGTAAAAATCAGCAGCGGTATGTAAGGTCCACCACAGTCCTTATGCAGTGCTAGAAAATGGGGTCAATATTACAACATTCTTAATGAAAAAGGGCATGTTATCCCTGTCTACTTTAACCTACTAGGATTTTTTTTTTTTTTTTTTTTTTAAAGAAAAGGCAACTGCAGAGTTTGATGTGATTTCAGCTTCTCCAAAGTCTGAGAGCTGAGGATGGTTCATTGATGATGGATGAGTATTTTCACGATAGTGTTTCTCTTACCTAAGAGGTTGTTGTTGCTGAGGGTGCTTGACTGGGTTGAGTCCATCTGACCGGAGGGACTTCGGACCATGTGGTGAGGCGGCCTTGGCAAGCGTTTCTGCTTCTTCCATTTGGATGAATCACTCATCCCACCGGCGCGCATCTTCAACTAGAGGACACAGAGTGGATCACTAAGGTTTCTAAAAAAACACAATGTACTGCTGGACCATCATTACTGATTAAGGCCATGATCAGATAGGAAGCTTCATTTCTCTTTAAATTCCTAATCTTTTCTCAAAAAATAAGAGACATAGCTGTGAGCATTTCCAGTAAGAGACTCCCAGCTTTAAAAGGGACAGTTCACCCCAAAATCTAAAATATAAATGTTTCCTCTTACCTGAAGGGCTATTTATCCATCTAGATTGTTTTGGTGCGAGTTGTTGAGTGTTGGAGATATCGGCCGTAGAGATGACTCCAATCTCTCCAATATAATGGAACTAGATAGTGCTTCCCATGTGGTCCTCAAAGCGCAGCAATGTCTCTTTGCAGAAATGATGACCCCGGTTACTCAAAATAATCCACAGGCCTTGTTGTGAGCGGTTTCATGTGGGAACTTTTTTGTTTCTACTGTATCCCCGCACAGTAGGAAGCATGCATCTACTCATGGACGAGAGGCTCTCCTGAGCTCACCTGAGCTAGCTAACCTAACAGCTCAGCTGAGGACGACGCCATCAATGTTTGCATATCGCTGTCACAAGCTTCTTGTCCATGAGTACATGCATGCTTTCTTCGGCACGGTGATACAGTAGAAAGAAATCGTAACTAAATTAAACAGCTCACAACAAGGTTGAGTTGTTGAGAATGTATTTTTGTGGCACTTTGAGCACTATAAGAGAAGCACGATCTAGTTCCATTATATTGGAGAGAAGGCAGACATCTCATTGGCTGATATCTCCAACACTTGGCAAGACACAGCAAAACTACGCATCTAGATGGATAAATAGCACTACAGGTAAGAGGAAAAATATGTATGACATCTGAAGCAAACAGACCTGCAATAATCATCTTATCTGTGACAAAAAGGGTACATGCACATAAAAACAACAACATTAAGACAAACCAGTCTGGTTACAAAGGTATCCCTGGTTCTCTGAGAAATGAGTGGTATATGTCACTTTAGGAAGATACTGAGAGGTTCAAAAGAGAACATCCTATTAGATCATGGCCTAAAATGAGCACAGCTTCAGCTGTGGATTAACCAGCAGCTAATTGCATCAGAAAATGCACAAAAAAAAAAACAGCACTGTATGTACATGCACACACATACTGAGGACTAAGAGCCTCTGCCACTTTCTCATGTTGATGTGGGGTGCTGTTATTTTAAAAGGCTCTGTAAAGGTACTGTTTCAGTGAGTGTTTGTGTTTATTTATTGAAACCATTTAGGGTTTCAGACACTCAGCTGAGAAAGTATATGGGTAGCATGATATACAGCAACTGAGACATATGCATGAGGGAGTAAACCCAAAAGGAGATTAAACTAAAAACAAATTTTAATAACAATATAAACGTAATGTGAGCATTCACAAGCACAGACATGTCATAGTGAACTATGTTTAACTTGATAAAGACTGTCCAGAATCATCAGTTGACTTGTTCTTCAACAACAGATGATCAATTTATTAAATACAGCACGTCACATTTCAAGTCCTTCGAGCCAAGTTTAGTGGGATGTTAGTGAGGTCTTTAAAAGAGGGTTACAGGGAGAGATTCTCCAGCCTAGATACTGAAAGTCATCTTCCTTACCTGCACTCGTTTGTTTTTCCACAAGATATTGTAAGCCTCAGAAGAGAAGGGGAGCGGGCAGGTGCCCGTGATTAGTGATGGGTAACATGTCAGCAGTGGGACTAACACAAAACACACTCGAACATACATGTTTGTGCATGGTGGCAGGGGTGTGGGATCCAAACAGAGTACCGGGTTTGGAGACACAGACACAGCCACAGCCACTGCAGGCTCTAACCACTAAAGAATGCGCAGCCAGCTAATGAGCAGGCAGTGTGAGTGGACGGGCAGACAGACCATGCAAAAAGCAAAAACTGCTGGAACAACTGATTCCAGTTCAATATTCAGGTCTCGCATAAATACTACATGTATAACAGCAATACAACAGCCATTCAAACAAAACAGGGAAAGTTGACTTAGGGTGTGTTTATATTGTATGTCGCTTGTTTTCAAACCATAGTACAAAAAGTTGAAATAAATACATTGAAAACCCAATTTCAACCCATCCCTGCTTTGGACTAAACCAACTAGCCAGCCCTCATCCATGAAGTCTTCGGTCTTGTTTTCCAGTGTGGAATGGGCTCATTGTTGCCCTCACATTACTACTATACTGGCAGGCAACAAAGTAGTTTATTTTCTGAGCGATGTGTTACCATTTCATGCATGAAGTTGAACCTGTTTCAACTGCCCCACATTGCACCACTAGAAGACGTTTTAGTCACAGTGGACAGAGGTCCAATTTGGAATGAATTGCATCTCGTCACATCTCCAGTGTCTGTGTCCATATGTGTGAATAGATAGGGTATAATCTTTTCAATGTATCCCATGCAGTGGACAAGTCCCCCAAATATGACTGACTTGTCTTCTTTGCTATACACAACCTTTTAGGCAGTACTGTATATTGTATTCATTTGAATATCTTGTATTTATATATATATATATATATATATATATATATATATTATTTATTATTGCATAATGTTTATTGGTTGTGTTGGCTACTGTTTGCAAACCAAATTTACCATCGAGAACATTAAAGACTATCAAACCAATCCACACTGGTTGCATTCCAAGATGTATTTTTTGAGTAAGTGTTTGATACAGTGTGCTAGTACGGATTTAGTTAAGCTATTTTCTGTCAACCTGCCTGGTCTTCTTCTATCTCTCTTACTCATTCCATGTGTTTCACAGATATTTTAGAAAAATGATGTTGACTTAGAAACAATGGGTGTAATGGTGTAGATGTCTAAGGTCACGGAGGCAGTCCTTAAACTATTAGCATTACTTCAACTTTTGGTGGAGACATTGGTAATGAGTTGCCTTTAAGAATGCATTAAAATGGTGGCATTTGATAATGGCAGTATTTTCAATGTGCAAACTACGGTTCTACTCCTCAATGTTTTTATTTTCATTAGTTAAAAGAAACTAGAATGTGTAATGGTGGAATAAAAGAAAAGCTGTTTTATCTCGAAAAGGAATTATTTCAGTGATGATTTTTAATAACCTGAAAAGTTATGAAGAAAAAACATTTTAAAAACCCTGAAAACCAAAAAGTTTAATAGCAACCCAATGCACCCCATGCACTCCCACCAAGAAGCCATGTTAACCCTGTCTGTGCCAGAGCACTATGCCAATCTGTCTTGTGTTTCTACGCTGCTCTGCACAAATAAGATCCTGAGTGTCCAGGACACAGGACGGGGTCTGTGGGAAGGAAAACAGGCAGACACAGAGAACTGGGCTACTAAAACCAAAAACTACAAGTTCCTAAAACCAAAATTGGAGTGAAAGGACAGAGATAATATTAGAGGGGGCTGCATTGTTAGGAACAGGTGACAGAAGCAGGATAATTATAAATGGGCGTGTTAAAGGTGCATCCAGATTTTAAGTCCTTAATTATATTGTTACATGAATCGTGGTCATTTTACCTACTGATTACAATATGCAGGAATAATGTGGCTGATCTTGGTATTTCGGACATGTTCTCATTTCTCAGTCAGTTAAGTGATGCTATTACATCAATAACTGGCTTTCACAGCCAAAGATAGAACATTAAGACAGACACCTTAAAAAAAGTCACAATGACAATGATAGTGAGAAAAACCAAGGCCGTAAAAATTGGGAAAAGAGCACAATAGCAGCGGGCAGATCAAATACACATTCAACATTTCAGTCCTTTTACCTTCTTCATGTTGGCCCCCACGTAACTCTTGGCCTCCTCTTTGAACTGTGGTAGTCTGGTAGAAAAAAAAAGATCCGTAGAATTTAGTTAAGACAGTCTTTGGAAGAAAAAAAAACCTTCCAGGCATCCTTTTTATAGATACAGGAAAATGAAAATAATGAAAAAATATTCATTAGGTTGTTGAAAAAATCATAAGCTGTTAACTGCTTCTATTTTGTTTCTTCTTTCACATTTCATAATGATAGGTTTAGAAAGAAACTCAAACTTGAACCTTCCAAGGACCAAATTCTATGTTAGAGAGGAAAAGGATGTGCAGTGCAAATTTCAGCCTGAACTAGATACAAAAACAAACTGAGCTGGTAAACTGTTCAGTGTATGAGGTGGTGAAGACGGTCAGTTTTTGAAGTTTTGTGAGGCTCAACTCAACTGGTGACTTTTCCAAATTGAATGTGAAATTATTGTTACCCAATTGTTTTACTATATTACTATTAATGTTTAAGCTATTAATATGTATTTATTTACCCACCACAACAGCGACTTTGATATTTTTTTCAATCTGTGTGTCTATCTCTGTCCGTGTATCCGTCGTTCTGTCCGTGTCTCTGTCGGTCTGTCCGTGTGTCCATGTCTATCTGTTGGGCTGTCCGTGTGTCTGGCTGATGGTCTGTCTGTCTGTCTGAGACTAAGATCTTCACATTTGAAATGTGAACCGGTGGATTTATGCTATTTACTCAAAAAGTTACTCAAATGTTTAACACATTATCATAATTGTTGCAGACGATCGACTCATTGATTAACCGACCAATCCTTTCAGTTCTAAAAGTCTACTACTGCTTTGATTTTGTTTTTTTTAAACGTGACTATCAAAAGACATACTGAGTTTTCCGACTCAATAGAAGTGCAATACTAAATGGCCAGAGTAACTACTTCATGTATTTTTAACAACCTAAAACAGAAGACACAATTAATACAAAAGGAATGTAGAAGCTGAGGCTGCTGCTTAAAAGGCAATATCAGGGTGGGAATCTGAACATTTAAACCCGAGCCATAAATAAACTTTTCCAGCGCGCAAGTGTGTGTGTGTGTGTGTGTTCGTGTGCGTGCCTGTGTGTGTGCCTGCCACTAGGTTCTGTGGACTCTAAAGCTTTGCTGGAAAATGAGATGTCACCACCAGTCACGCACACATACACACAGACGAAAAAAATAAATAAAAGGAGCCGCAGCCCCCCTTCTGACATTAACTCAGCGTTAATAGAGTGTTGTCTTGCAAGCATGATTATTGGATGATCTGTGGGTCCAACAGATTAACATGCCTAATACTTTCAGCAGGCAATCTAAGACTCCTGAGGAGCTGAAGAGAGCTGCTGTTCATCACTCTCTGATGGGAGTGGGGCAGCCCAGACCCTCTCACATCTCTATTATCCCGGGTCTGTGGAAAAGTGGGGGGCTGGGGGTCGAACATGAGCAAAATGAGATGTGGTGCGTGTGAGCAGTATCAGAAGGATGTAACCAAAGGCCCACACTAAATTTATATCGCCGGTTCATGTGCAGGGATGCCTCTGTTTACGACTGTGGTTGCCATGCTTCTCTATTTCCATGCTCACACAGTAAAATCTTGTAAGAAGTCATGATAACAAGGTGCTACACAAGAGTCCTGCCAATAAATAAAAACAGGCCAAGAATGCTTGGAGGGAGCATCAGTGAATGGTGACAAGTTTGGCAAAAAACAACACTGGACTTTACTGGAGGGAAGATAACCCATCACTTTGTGACAAATCTTGTGTCAAATAGTCTTGGTGGAGACATACATGCCGTCAGAGAGTAGGTGAATAACACCATAACTTTATTTTGAGCTCTGTTTGTTCTGCATGTGTGCTGCTTTACATTCAGATGAGCAGAAAGCTTTTTTCGTAGCTGATTTTCCTGATTGCTTCTGCCTGGGATCGCTGGCAATGCTAATTCTGTATGTGTGCCTGTGTGTTTGTGTGTGTGAAGTTATGCTTTTTAGTATTTATGGGTCTGGAAGCTTTGCTATAGAAGTAGAGACCAGCTTCATCTATATGCAGATCATGTGGTGTGCAGCTCAATTGGCTCATCCCCTTGTCTGTGACTGAATGTGACTGGCACTCTGATGCATCGGGTGGTTTGTGTGGGGGTGATGGGGAGAGAGGAGCTCTTATGCTAAATGCCAAAGGAGAAATCATGTTATGGCATTAGTAAATCAGTGGCCCATTGACCCTGTGCACAGTGCAAAATGAAATTCATGAGCTTCATGGGGAATAATGAGGCCTGAGAGATAGATATATGCAGAAAACCGACAATCTATAATCCAGAGGTGATAAAGGAGTGAAGCAGCAGTCCGGCCTGCTCTTTTTCTGTGGAAAGACAATTTAAGATTTGGGGTTTGAAACTACCCTTTACCTGTTCTTCAAGATAAAAAAAATACTTTGAAGCAGCAGCCAAGATTAAATTCTAGTCCTACAAGAAGTATTTTTTGATTAGATTAGATAGTTCACCTCACAAAACAGGTCCCTACACAAGCATTATATTTTTAAATATCAGAAAAAAGCTTGACACAAACGTCTAACTTAACGCTGCACCCATATTTATCAACCACTGTCCTATCCATTTACCGAGAGAACAGTAGCTGCACCATGTCAACCAGTGTATGTTCAGCTGATTTCCTGAGGAGTTCTGCAAACAAAGAAAAGAAACAGACATTAGAAACAAATAGAATGAAATAGAGAAGCAAGTACAGTACAAACATCCAAACAGGAACATTTTGACCAAATAACTAACCAACTAGTATAAACAAGCTAGAGCCAGAGAAGTGACAACTCTGACAGAGAGTTTTAACTGGAAGTAGGCTTACGTAGGCTGTTTCAGATATTTCTGAATGAAGAAAATAAGAAAAATAGTATTTGTAATTTGTACTGTAAATAATAATTGATGGATGTTCCCTTCTGAGAGTGTTGGATTTCAATCTTTTAAAGGTGTGATGGGGTAAAATAATTTAGTATTTTACAATAAAATAGAAATGGTTATAGAAAAGTCTGAAACAAAATACCCTTTGTTTTACAGAGGATTTTTATTTTTAAATTGTATTCCTATCCTATCCCCCAACCACTGCGTTAAAAAACAAAAATAAATAAAAAAGCATGTACACAAACCATAGGAGTTAGTTAAATATTTGTAGTATGAGTTGATGTGAGTGTAACTGAGGTAAAACAATCTAGTTTTTTTTTTTTATTCAATTCTTTTTTTAATCAGCTTGTGAGTCTTTCTGGAAATAACTATCATAGAATTAGGAGGTGGATTGTTGCGACTCACCACTTAGACGCATCTCGAAGCAGATCCTGAAGCAAGACTGCATGATCTCACAAACAGACTCGTTGGTCAGATGGGCTCCGACTGGTGTCAGCAGCAGAGTCCTCAGGACCTAAAACGCAGTGTAATATGAATGAACTGAATGAAAGTTCCACTAACAAGTTATTCAGATGAGGAAATTTAAAGTAATTTATCACTGGAATTGTCGAGTGAAATCATACTTCTACTCTGCCATACACAACACAGAAAAACACTGTTCAAAAACACAGCGCTCCACAGACCTTATTGATCACTTCCCAAGCAAATGCTGGGATTTACTATTAACATGAAGGGGAACATGTGCACACCTGAATCTGTTCTCAGGCAGACAACACTTTAGAGATACTTGCGACTCTCATGGAAATATAGTGAACTTAAGCAGTGCTATGTGATATTTTTCATGAGAGATTATTGGAGGTAGAAACAGACATTACCATTAATAATGCTCTGTACATTTATTTGGTAGTTTGATTAATTTATGTATAGATAAAAGAACAGTGGTATTGTCTGGTACTAGGTAGAACCACCATACTTAGTGCTGGCACTGCAACAAATAACATATTGCACTGAATTGTTACTCTGTTATATGAGCTGATACATTTATTTTCTTACGGCAAAATATTGAGTTAGCAATTTAATCTTATTTGTTCTAAATATTTATAAATCAAACAGAAGTAAATTTAAAACCAAATAGAAATGCTTGCACGCTTTGTACTTGCATCTACAAATGGAATGACATTTAAGTAAAGGAGACATATTATGCTCATCAGGTTCATATTAGTATTTTTGGTTTCTACTAGAACATGTTTACATGCTGAAATGTTCCAAAAGATAAATGTTCTCCCATACGGTCGGTGCTGCAGCACCTGTATTCAGCTGATTTCTATCATATCAGCACAATAACTTCTAAACCAAAAACTTCAAACATCACGTTTTAGTGGGAATCTGATCCGAAGTCGGGGAGAAATGAACAACATCGGCAACAAATATTACAGATTTACCTGACGTTACTTCAGGTAAATACTGCTATTTATATTTCTCTGTCACACAATGTTAGCATAAAATGTATACATAAACTCTATAAGCAGTAAACATACACGCTGTTTTATTTCTTCTTTACAGGTACATTGGTAAGAAATGACCTACAGAGCACATTAGCATATAGCACACATAGCACGGGTACATTGCCAGACGGGTGGCAGTGAAGGTCGGGGACCTCGA